>LPNX011183540.1:211488-385167 GCA_001517045.1 Pseudotsuga menziesii
GTTTTATTGGAACAAGTACTCACAGTTTCATGGATCTTGTTCAGACGGTCAGTTTTAGTGAGGGAGGCTGCAGATGCAGGAGGTGCACATGAAGATATCACCCCAGCTGGATTTAATGTTAGGACCTTAGTACATGAATATGGTGGAGGTGCATTTACTGTCTCAGGAGATGTAGTTTTATTCTCCAACTTCAAGGATCAAAGACTCTATAAGCAGTCTATCAAAGGAGGCATGTTTTCTTGATTCTTTGACCTTTAATATTAGCATATCTGTGTTTTATTTTTGCTTTGCAGATCAGTAAGGTAGATTATAATTATCTGGTCTGAATTAACTTCTCCAAATGCATCTCTTATTACCAAGAATGGAAAGAAAGAGGCAGAAAAATAATTTTTTCTATATAGTCCCATAATGGTTGGGTTTTACCTTTTATAATTGGCTCTTAACCATGTAAGGAGTACTTAGAAAAAAATGTTATTTCTCCTTAATGAAACAGTGTATGGTCATTGGTAAATGTGTTACCTATAATAGTGCAAAGGCATCAGAATAATCCACATTGAATTTTTTATCTGTATTTTGTATGCTTTTCATGACTTTGTTGGGATTGTTCCTGGGATCATTCTACAGCAAATTCCACCCATTGTTAACCTAGATCCTATTTGTTAGCCAATCGAAAACATGTGATTTTAAGGTAGTTCTATAGTTATAACTAAATAGCAAGGGGAGCATAGCATATAAGTTGGAAGGTATGAAAATAAAACTTGAAAGGAGGACTTCCTTCAAATTCCATAACTCTTTAGCTTTTTGTGTGGAATTTCTTTGTAGTAGACATGACACAGCCGACTGTGTTCTTATGTTTTGAAAATGCCACATATATTACATTATAAATCAAGTTACATGTACATCAAAATTGTTACATCTAGGAGCCAAAAATAGGCCTGACAAGAGCTCCCTGTCTACATAAGTAAGGAGATCTAGCAATTGGCTTTGGTTCTGAATTGAAGATTATCTACATATTTCCTAAAAATGGTGATCCTAGCTGATAGCTCGATAGCCATATCTGATCTAAATATACAAACTTCTTTCAAATTGAGACAAATGCCAGATTACTGGAGACACACCTTGATGATTTGTACTCAATCAAGATACAAATGATAAGGGAGACATGGCATGGATGTGTAACAATGCTTGTTGCAATCTTTATCTGATGCAACAATCCTTTTGTCAAGATTTTTCCTTGCTTTCTCATTGCTTTTTCATGCTTTTTCATGCATTTTTGGTCAGAGCCAGAAGCACATAGATTTGATACATAGGAATTGCTCTTCTGACAAAGAGAGGTTTTTACTATACCAGGATTCCAGCTCCTTTCTGATTATGTTCGGGGTGGCTTGATGGTTGGTGGAACTTTGGCAAAAGATAAGAGTGGAAATCCCAGATATTGGGTGGTGAAGGAACCATTTTGGAAACTTAATATTTCTAGGATCATTCTTAAGCAAGTCTGGTGATCAAATTTTTTTCTGTATGTGTGTTGTTTTAAGCTTGAATTGGCACTTTCTTCCATGAAAGCTTTAACCATGTTCTATATATACAAGATTCCTTTGCTAAGATTTGGAAGCTTCTTGAGTATTCTGAACATCATTGTTCCTCGAGGGTATGGATCCTCATTCTACCAAGGGCCTACTTTTTATAATCAATATGGGTTTAAAACCACATGAGTGCAAATGCAAAAGGGATTTTGGGGGTTTCTCACAATTTCTGATATTGATGCTGATGAGCCAATGGTCCAATAAGGCCCATTTTGTAATAGTGCTCTCTGCTTCAAAGCCCTGGGTTATCCCAGCCTTAACTTAACAAGAAACTGTCAAATATATCCATAACAAAATTCTTCACTTTTCTTCGGTTATTCTAGGAGAACAATCAATTACTTTTTTTTCTTCTTCAGGAAGTCAGAGAGAGTTTGGCATAATTATCTTTTAGTGCAACCTTTATTTCATGAGCTCCTAGCAATAGTTTAAGCTCTCCTCCAACTATCCAAGCAAAACCTTTTCAAGACTCCTTTTCCTTACAGAGTTTACTCTAGAATGTTGTCTTGTGCATGACCAATACTATGCCTTAAATGATTGTTTTGAACAGGTTTTGATCCCAGGACATTGAGAAAATATCCAGAGTGAACCAATGGTCTCCAAAATGTTTGCCCTCAATTTTGATTATATTGATATATGGTTAATCGAAATAGAGACTCCCCTGATTGCTGTTGGCTGGTTCCGGATATTGCTATTTACTTACTCTATTGTAGCTGCTTCTGTTTTTGTTTTTTAAATGAACACAATGCCCCCTTTTTTTCTGATTGAATTTCCCCTTTTAGAATCCTTCTTTTTGAATTTGAGTCTATGCATCTGATATTAAAGGGTAAGAATTTAATTTTGAACTTACTTTAGAGTCGAAACTCCCTTTTAACATTGGCAGGCCCAGGTGAAAACTCTAATTAGTGTTTTTCAGGATGAATTTTCAGTTTTTTTGGAAATTTTGAAGATGATTGTGTTGTTCAATGTTCAAAAGAACTTCCTGTTGCCTTCTGTTTGTAGGAGGCTTCTTGCATACATATTATTTAGGCTATCCAAAGTTAGCAATTGTTTTGGACGTAGTGTTTATTGGGAGGTGTTTATCACACTGGATTTCTTGCCACCAGAATGGAAGATGAGGATTTGAGAAAATGCTCTGGAAGGGGGCAAGAAGCACCTGTTCTTTTCACCTGGGAGGATTTCCCCTCAGGATCCTAGATTTTACTTTCAGAGACTTTTGCAAAGGATTATATGGATATATACCTTTATCTTCATCTAGGGAATGCTATTCCGGCTGGATTGGTACATCTGTCTGCTGGCCAGCATCAACCATCTCTTAAAATCTGTTTTGCGTTTTGATCGTATTTTTCGGTGGTTGAGAAGCTTTCTTGGAGTCTGATGGATTCTTGAACCCATTGTTGTAGCTTTTCAGAGCTGGTTTCTTTGGGCAGTTTCTTTTAATATGTATGTATTCATTGTGTGTTCCACATTCAAAAGGAATATTTTCATGAATCATAGTCCAGTTCCTCGGAATGCCTTTTACCCAATGCTGATCATTATTCTTTCTGTGATGTGCTTCCTGAGATCTATGTTGCAATATATCCTGGAATATGTTGCCAGACCCTCGTCCTTCACCTGAAGTAATTTCTGTCAATTCAATGAAGTTCCCCATCCCATTTCCGATTAATTTAAGTCATTAGGCTTTCTATAAATTCAAAATAGAGATAAGGTAGTCTTTCCGAAAATGAGGGAATTGTGGGCATATGGAATATTTGGTTGAAGTCTGTTCAGTGTGTGCCAGTACTTTATAAAAGTCTCGATATCCCTAGAATCAACGGTTACCTTCAAATATTATCTTCTGCAGCTTCTCAGAGGGAAATACTTCTAGAAAGTATCCTCTTCCAAAATACTTCTAGAAAGTATCCTCTTCCAAGAAGGAAGATTTGACATTTCATATTCACCTAGGACCTTCGAATTAACCATTACCCATTAGTACCTGGAAGATTTCAAGGAATCGGTACTGTGTTCTACTCAATAGCTTCACTCTATTCATCAAATGTTACATAAATATTAAATATGTTTAATATTAAATAACACGATAATGTTAGTGGAATGCATATACTTAATTTCTTTCCAAATTTACAAAACGTTGCTGAACTTACAATTATAAGATCAAATTTGATACTTAATATTGACAAATTCTACTTCAAACTCTGAATTATCAGGTATGGCAACCAAATCTTGAGTTGTATTTTCTAAATTCGACAGTGTACAGTTAGCTTTAGATTGTAGATAATCTTTAACAGTGTTTTATTTGGAGACATGGCAATTTGTTTAAGGGTTGAATAGCACTGCAGATTCACTTTGCATGTTTATTTTCTATTTGAATATTTACCATGTATTTATATTCTAGTAACCACTTGTGCATGTCAGCATGGAGTTCACCCACTTTCTCCAGTTCAGGCAGTATGTTCTCTACATCAACCACTGCTGCTGCAACTTCTGTGGGCTTCCCATTATTTGATGGTTCTATCTTTGAGACAAATGGTATGAATTCAGTTCCATTTTCATTTTCTGGAAAGAGCAGTGCTGCATCTGCTATTGCAAAGACGGATTCCAAATTGAGAATCCCTGAAACAATTCCATAGGTTGAACCATCATCTGTTATAGGTGAAGACCATTCATTTAAAAGCTCTACCAGTGGTGCAAATTGCACAGTAAAATTCCAAAATGAACTGAAAACTAGTGCTGTCTCTCCTTCCCCATCTCTTTTAGGAGTAACTGATGGTACTTCAAGCACTCTATCTAGCACAGCTGCAATTTTAGCTTCTACAAGTAGTCTCTTTCCCAATACTCAATCTGCTTTTGCAGGATCTCTGTTTGGGCAGGAATCAAGTTCTGCTACGGCTACCACCTCAGCTCCATTTGCATTTGGGAGTTCTGCAAACATGCCTTCTCTTTCTAGTTCACTGCCATCAGCATCTTTATTTTCAAGTAGTACTTTATGTGGGAACACAAGCCCTTCTCTATTTGGGTCAACTATGTCTGCTTCAGCTTCTAGTGCTTCAGGTAGCTTCTTTGGCTTAACTACACCCAGTTCATCAGGCTCCTTCAGTGTACCTTCTTTTGGCCTCAACAATAGTAGCACATCTCAATTTTCTTCTACTAGTACTCCTGCATCTGGGTCTGGTACCACAACTACATTTGGTGCTGCCAGTAGCCCTTCGGTAGGTTCTACTAGTACCTCTAGCTTCTCTTCTAGCAGTAGTACTTCATTTGGATTGGGCAGCAGCTCTCATTTTGGTTCAAACACCTCTCCTTCATTTGGGTTGAGCACAACTCCACAATTTGGTTCCAACACCTCTCCTTCATTTGGGTTGAGCACCACTCCGTAGTTTAATTCTAGTACATCTCCCTCGTTTTGTATAACCAGCATTCCTCAATATAGCTCAAACACTGCACCTTCATTTGGCTCAGGTGTAACATTTGGTTCAAATAATACATCTTCATTTGCCACCGAGAGTACCCCTTCATTTGGTTCTGGCAGCACTCCTGCATTCGCTTCTGGAAGCATTTCTCCATTTGTTTCTGGTAGCACTCCTTCATTTGTTTTTGGGAGTACATTTGGATCTAGCAGTTCTCCCTCATTTGGTGCAAGCAACTCCTTATTTGGTTCAGCTAGTGCTCCATCATTTGGGGGAAGTAGTGTGTCATTTGCTACTGCCAATACTCTAGCATTTGGTGGAAGCAGTGCCTCGTATGGTTCTGCCAACACTTCATTCTATGGTTCAAGCAGTTCTCCATCATTTGGCGCGGGACAGTCTTTTAGAGCTTCTAGTGCAACATCTTCACAGTCAACATTACCCTCATTTGGATCTGGGTTTGGGGTCACTGCATCCTTGCCCTCTATAGGTTTTTCTTTTGGTGGATCTACAGCTGCAGGAAGCAACTCATTTACTTTTGGAGGGGCAGGAAACACTCCATCTGGATCCACATTTTCATTTGGATCAGCTGGTACCACCCCTAGAACATTTACATTTTCTTCAAAAGACATTTCTTCTATGCCTCAGCCACCAATTTTTGGATTGACAAACTCAAATTCTGCTTTTGGGGCTACACCATCACCAACACAACAAGCTGATCAGATGGAAGACAGTATGTCAAAGGACCCTGCCCACGACCATATGGAAATTAAATTTTGGCATTTTTTTCATACTTGGGAAGACCCTTAGTCATCTCCTTCGAAATTATTTTAACAGTATTTTGATGTTAGATAAAGACCTTAAAGTTCTAAAGAATAGGCATTTGTATTTTTTTGTTTTAAAACACTAATATCGGTCAGTTAAGCGACGGTCTGTTAAGCGATTTTAAAAAAAACACTAATATCCATCGGTTAAGCGACGGTCTGTTAAGCGATTTAAAAAAAAAAACACTAATATCCGTCGGTTAAGCGACGGTCTGTGAAGAGATTTTTTTTAAAAACACTAATATCCATCGGTTAAGTGACGCTTTACTGACAATTATGTTTTCATTATCATCATTTAAACCATCGCTTACCCATCGAGAAACCCACGCTTACGTTTTCATTACCGTCGCTTACCCGTCGCTTATCCGACGCTTCACCGACGCTTACGTTTACATTATCATCGTGTAGCCGTCACTTAACCGTTGCTTAATCGACGTCATTAGCATCATTTAAGTGACGGTCTGTTTCAAGTTTTATATGAAATAGATGTCGGATAACCGACACTTTACATTTAACTGACGGTAAACTGAGTTGTCGCTCAACCGACGGTTTTGAAAGATGTCGGATAACTGACGAAAATCCACCGATGCTTAAAAAAAATCATAGTGTCGTACATGTGACAGGGAAGTGTCGAAAATACGACAATACGGCCGTCGAATTTTTGGTTGAAATGTAGTAGTGGAAGCATAGCAGAAAAAAGGGAAGAGACAAGAGAAGAAGAGCAAAAGAAAGATGAAGATGAGCAAGAGGATCAAGCGGAGCAACAAGAACACCATCAAGAAGACCCGGAACATACCCAGGACAAAAATATGGACATATACTTCTCAGAGGAGGTTCAAGAAGAAGTTGTATAAACCCAAGCCTCAACATTAAAAAAAAAAAAAAACACAAGGAACAAGGTGTGCAAGCCAAGAGACAGCAGAAGCTACGCAAGAATTGTTTTTTGCAAAAGTTACCGTGCCGATCGCGCCTCTCATAGGTCCATTTCTTCATGGATCGCGATGTGCCACAAGTGAGTCTTGGAGGCTTGTTGGCCCAGTAAAAGGGCATAAGGAAAAAACATGCATGCAAAACCAAAGAAGATGTGCCATGCATGCGATAGAAACAAAGGAAGATCGTGAAGGAAGCAAAGGACCTGTGCAGGCAGAATAGAGAGGTGCACGATGAAGGAAAGGAAAGCACAGAATAGCGCAAATGATAATGACTGGAAAGCGATAGGTGCAGAGTCCAGATCATGGTCGTTTATGGCGGCGTAAGCTTGCAGCTACCCACGTACGAGAGGATATTTGTACGTTAGGCTGATAGTGCCTCGTGTCAAGTCATGATCACCACATCTATAGCCTGAGGGGTGGCTGATGGTGACAGTTAACCGACTGCTGGTATGCAGTCGGCCCAGTGGGGTCATGTAAAATAGTATAAATAGGAGGGATGCAATAGTTAGAAGGTTGGCTTGTGTTGGATTTCGTTGGATTTTAGTGGCCTTAGTTGTTTCTCATCCATTGTGATTATGTTTTAGGTCAGTTTTTCTGTAATAGCTTTGTATGTTCAGTGGTTATCCAGGGAAGGATTCCATTTTGATGTAATGTTGTAGGGATCATGTAAGAGGAGACTTAGGAAGAGTCGGTTAGCGATAGAGGGGCTGTTGATCTGCGGATCTAGTTGTTGTGTGCACAGGCCACTAGGAGTAGATGTAGAGTAGAAGAGTAGACCAAAGAGCATGAGAACCATAAGTTTGAGTCTTAAAGACATATCTTAAGATCAATCTACATCCCACAGACTGCAAGGTGTTGTATCCTTTTCTCATGCCAGATGAAGAGCACCTTGGTGGTTTTTCCCAGATGGGTTTCCATGTTATCTCTTATGTCTGAATGAATGATGGATATGGGGAATGTTTATGTGAATGGTTGTTTTTTTCTTTCTTTATAATGTTAAATACTACTTAAATCTCTGGTGTTACTCTGTAATCAGTAGATGAATAATTGGAGAGGCATCACTAAAATGAACATGTATTTGTCGGCCTGTATGTTTATGTCTTGATTCACGACTTGATTCGTAGGCCCGATTGGTATGAGTCAGCTGCACCAGTTGTGAAGTGGAAAAGAAGGTCAAGTTGCATGTGGTGACATGTATTTGTGCTTAGTCACGCAAGACTGACTCCTCTATCCAGCCATCCTACTGCCTTCGTTGAGCTCCTTGGCTGTGAGCCAAGGGACTATAATCCTTTGACAATCATGGAAACATGGTTCTGGTGGTTACCCATCTAAGAGATATCTCAGGTGAGACTGTACTTTCTTAGCAGCTGTTGCCGATGAGGCTTGCTCTATTGGGTCAGTATCTCGGGTAGTTGTTGGATCGACGAGCTGTGGAGAACCTGGGTCACGCGAGTTAGGAAAAGTGGCCAACAATGAGGTTATTGTTTTGAAAACAAACTCAGTGATGTATCCTTCAAAAATATTGTCTACCCAAAAATCAACAACCCTTGACACAATGTTTCTAATACTGTTCAGTCACTGAATCAACTAAGGATTCCACTTTGTCGGTTCTCCTCCTTGGAAATTTTTTCGCTGGGCTTCTAGCTTCGATAACCACCCACACAAAAAAATAAGAAACTCGCAAAATAAAATTTCATGAATATCTTTATAGAGATATCGCTCCAACCATTTTATCATTTTGAACTGCGATCCTGCACTTTCTTCTCATGCAAACTCTAATTCTTTAGAATCCACCCACTCTTGAATTTATGGCTTCGTCGGGTGCCAAAACATATCCCTCACCATAATGGTTTAAGGTCCCGACAACAAAACCATTTTTTGGCGTTTCTCCCTTCGAACCAGGTTCATACCTTCTTTATACGACAACAAAACCCAAGATATCGAACCGAGAGAGCAAGCCTCAATTAGGAACACCTATGACGCAGATGCAGTCCCACCTGAGATATCTCTTATGGGTAACTGCTAGAACTAGGTTTCTGCATTTGGGTGGGGATTTCTCCTCTCAAAGCACCTCACCAACTCACTCGACTGAATCCAGTGGATGTCTTACTTATACTTATTATGCACATTTAAGATATTACTCTACTTATCCATCGACAGAGATTACAATAGTCAATACAATTTCTTATTAGTGATTCCAACTAAAAATAGTGCAACGAATGCATACAAGAACTAATTATAAGCATACACATAAACACTTATTCACAACATACATTCATGCAACACAAACACATTCATCAAATACACATTGACACAGTATTTAACATGGAAACCTATTCAAGAAAAACCACAAAGGAGCTCTTCATCTGGCATGAGAAATATATCACACCTTTTGTCTGTGCACTCAACTTCTAGACTCTATTCTAGATATTCTTCTACACTCTATACAAACTTCTCTCTCCTCTCATGCTCTTTGGTCTTAGATCCTTGAAGTTTCCTTTCCTTCACTCTAATGTCAATCCACACACAGCTTGGATAAACTCACTCTTCTACTCTACGACTCGTCGACTCTTTGACTCTACAAACACAAAAAAACTAGTAAGTAGCTATCAACAAGGCAACTGTCTAACCCACAAACATATTGGGTTTTCTCGTTTATAGTCTCTTACACATCATATTCAACCGACTTCATTTTGTTAGCCAACATGATGTCATTCCTATTCTAGTTACAACTATCAGTAGGCACTATCAGCCCAAAGTACAAAGATGCTTTATTCCTTACAACACATGTGACTCTTATTCAACTTCTTACCCATGATCTCTCAAGTTGTCCTTTTTAGCCACTGCACACATTCTATCATGGTTTCGTTCGTCGTGGCTGATCTCGCTGCATCTTTCCTTCTGTTGTAAATTCCTTCCTTCGTGGCTGCTTCTATCACAATTTCCCTTTTACCACTACTTCTTCTTGTTAGAATATAATCCGTCGAGATTATAATATTGTAAAAAAATAAATAAATAGTTAGCTGAACAGTTACATAGGAAGGTGAAAAGGATGATGAAGCTCAACCGTCACATGTAATATATAAATGTATGCATTAGCCATGAATAATATAGAATCAGGAGTTATACCTATCAGTGGTATCAAAGCGGGTTCCTGCCATAACTCCTGGCTGCATTTCAGTCCTGGTCCCTCTTGGCTGCCAGACTGCTCACTCACTTTCCTCAGTCTGTAGATTGCATGCATTGGTGCATGTGCTGGCTGCTCTAACGTTCATGAGTGATGGGCTTTCTCTACTCCACTCAACCCCATTCTGTTGAGATATTCCCCACACCTGTATTGAAAGGGCCATGTGCTACTCTTATCTCGTCAACAATCCCATAGCCTCCACGTGAAACCCTAATCCCGCAAGCAGTTTCCGTAGAAATATTCTCCATGCACTCTTCAATATCAACCCACATGCAATAATCCTGTAGGTGTCAGCAGTGAATGTGCAAATACAAAGTAAATGGCAATTAGCTGTGAGTTTGAAGAGGCCTGCATAGTATTGAAGAGGCTTGTGTATTGAAGAGGCCTGTGTTGGAGCTGTGAGTTTGAGTTATGACTGCTGCGTTTTACTTATTGTTGGTACAGACTGCATAAAACCTATTTTTTAACCTATCTTATGTGTGCTGCGTATTAGAGCTGTATATATGTAGCGTGGAGGATGATTACATGGTATTGGCCACAAAATTGATCAACTGTTCTAAATTTCAAGCTCCGGACGGTTCTTTGGCTTTATAAAGGAGTTGCAGATTCTAAAATTGCACCTTGTGAAGGATGTGGGCTTGTATAGGTCAAGTTTTGTCCATGTGAGAGGTCTGAAACCTTAATGCATACCTTTTTGGTGAGTTATTTATCGATTGCTTGCGTTTTATAACCTTGGATAGCAAAAGCTGTTGAATATTTAGAGTGAAAGGAAGGAAAATTAGGAAATTTTGAAGACAAAGCAATGCTATTTTACAAATGTCCAAATACATGAAATAACTACAAATTTGAAGTAGAAAATCAACGGAGACAACCGATGATTGTTTATAGACATCCTGTTGACTGTAGAAACTATGTAAGTGTTTTAACCGAGACAGACAGAAGGGAATGAACTTTAAATTTTCTGAAGGATCGAGCTAGCTGCCTGCGTTGAAGGCTGCGTGCTGCTGAAGGCTGCATTGAAGGCTGCGTTGGAGATGGCACCGTTTCTATGTTGAAGACTGATGTGTTGAAGAATAAGGACTGATGTGTTGAAGATTGAGTGCTAAAGACTACTGAAGGTTGCGTTGAAGGCTGTCTGCGTTGAAGGCTGAAGATGTCTACGTGGAGGTAAAAATTTTGGTGTGATCGTTGGATTACACGAACCCTAATTTTCTAAGTGAACCCTTATTTTCTTGTTGAAGACTGGTGCGTCCTCTCTAGGGTGGAAACCCTAATTTCCTGCATGAAGCTACCTGCAAGTTCTTCAAGCTGCTGCAAGTTCTGTTCGACTGCATATGGAGTCATGCTGGATACTGTGTTAAAAGCTGCGGGTATCATGGAGATTTTTGGCACGTTGCTGGTGCTGTTCCATTAGTATTGATTCATAAACCCTAGATTTTTGAGTGAAGTCTATGAAGAATTGAAAATATTGTTGTAAACGGTTGTAGAACTTATTTTTTATGTTTGTACACTGCCATATAAATTGTATTGCTGCAAAATTGTCTTAGACTGATGTAAATACTATGGCAGCGACATATACCTGCATAGTGAACAGAGCTTATTTCTAGCTAGTGCAGCTGTAATTATACATATATTGTATTGGAAAAAGTAGCAGAGACTTAGACCTGCTTCTTTCATATAGCTGAGATCATTGACTGGTCCTAAAAATTTGCTTATGAACTTATTGACAGCATATTAAGATTGTAAATCACCTTGGCAGAGGCTGTAGACCTGCAAGGTTTTTTTTTTTCTCTATTATCTCATTATCTTTGTCATATTAAGTTCATTACACTAACAGTTGTAAAAGATGCAATCTATAGCATCTATTGTTGGTGATGTCCTCACTGGCAAGGAAACATATCCAAAATGGTCTAGAAAGATCAAGAAATCAAGTGAGCCTGTTGAAGAATCCCTTGGATTTGTTCAGAAAACAAAGAATTGGTCCAAAGACCCTTCCAAGGGAGATTGCAGCAAGAGAGGACGAGGAAGAAGAAACTTCAGAGGCAGAGGGGGCAGAAACAACTTCACCAAAAGATCAGATTTGCAGTGCAAGCGTTGTGGAAAGACTGGGCACACATCAGATCAGTGTTGGGCTTCGTGGGACTCCATCAAAAACAAGCATAACCAGAAGAAAGATGAAAGTAAAAACCAAGATGCTAGTAAATCTTCTGATTCTGCTCATTGTATTGTTGCACATTGTAATCTTGGAATTAATGAAATGAATTCTCTTTCATCTTATAAAGATTGTTGGCTTCTTGATACTGGTGCAACATCACACATGACATTTAGAAAAGATTGTTTTGAAGAACTTAATGAAACAATAGATGGCATAGTTTACTTTGCAGATAAGTCTAGTCTTAAACCAAAGGGAATGGGCACCATTAGACTGAAGATGCCTGGATTCCTTGATTTCTTGTTGAAGAATGTTCTTTATCTTCCAGTGTTGCAGAGAATCCTGTTGTCCTTGGTGGAGATTCGACAGCGAGGCCATTCCATCCACATGTTTGATGGAATCGTAGAAATAAGAAAGTCCTCTGACAACCAAGTCATCATGACTGGATACAAAGATGGGAAGCTGCTGAAGCCAAAGGGTTCATCTGCAAGAGTTCAGAACTATGCCTACCTCTCTTAGCATGGAGAAGGTAATTTGTCATCTAGTTCATTGTGGCATGCAAGATTTGGTCATCTAAATTATAACAGTCTTCGTTTGTTGAGAAAGAATGGTGTATTTGGTTTGCCCACCATTCCCAAAGAGAAGAATAAATGTGATGCATGTATATTAGGGAAACATAGTAAGCCGCCATTCCATGAGTCTAATTTCAGAGCAAGTAGGAAATTAGAATTAGTACATTCTGATTTATGTGGCCCAATGCCAACTCCTTCAACAAATGGGAATAAGTATTTTATGACATTTGTTGATGACTACTCAAGAATGTGCTGGATTTACTGTTTAAAGACAAAATCAGAAGCATTTCAAACATTCAAAGACTTTCATGCATTGATAGAAAAAAAAGCACAATCAAAAATTGGTACACTTCGTACTGATAATGGGAAAGAATACACTTCAAATGCTTTTGAAAATTATCTTCGCCAACATGGAATTGCACATCAGACTATAGTTCCCTACAATCCTCAACAAAACGGTGTAGCAGAAAGAATGAATAGAACCATAATGAATATGGTTCGCTCAATGATGTTTTTCAAGAATGTAAAACTAATGTTTTGGGGTGATGCAGTAAAATGTGCAGCCTATTTGAGAAATAGAAGTCCCTCAAATGCGCTTAATAACAAGACTCCACATGAAATGTGGTTTGGCCATCTCCCTTCAATCAGGCATCTTAGAGTTTTTGGTTCCACCTGTTATGCCTTGATTCCAAAGGAGCAAAGAAACAAGTTTGGTGCTCGAAGCGGAAAATGTATTTTCCTGGGGTATGAAGAATACTCCAAGGCATATCGTTTGTATGATGAGGTAAACAAGAAATTTGTTATTTCCAGAGATGTCATTTTTCTTGAGACTAATAAAAATGACCAGTCCATTGAGAGACAGCTTGATCATTTGGAAAGTTATCCTCATCCAAAGACATATTCTGAAAATGAATATGAAATTCCAAACCTTGAAGGGGGGATTCCTATTCTGGATCAACCTTTGGAATTTCCATATGAAGCACCAACTCCCCCGCATGAAGAATTTCCTGCTACTTCACCTGATCAAGAGATTCAATTGGATGATGTGATTGAGAGAATTGAAAGAATCTCAATCAATGATGAAGCACCACCAGCTGATTAACCAAGACCATCACGGAAGATTCCTAAATGGGCCACAAAGACACTTGAAATTGTTCACCCGGATGAAGTTGGAAAGACGGGAACAAGAAGTTTGAAAAGACATGGAGTGTTATAGAGATTTTCACCCCACTAGGTGAATCACACTTTGTATGGCCTTCCCCTGTCCCGCTGCAGACTCATTAGTCCCAATGGACCACATTTTATCCTTTGATGTATCATTGATCATCCCCAAAACTATATAAACTATGATATACGTGGATTTTTCCCCGATAACCGCATACATACGCGGGTTTGACCCCTATAGTCGCGTACATCGGGATGTGTGCATAATCCAAATCCTTTTGGAAGTTTCCTTGACTTGGATCCGACTCATTCGACTCTTGGCCTTCCATATGCCTTGAGATCGCTCGGATTCGACCCTTCATTGTCCCTTGTGAAGCTATATAAGGAACCCCTTGGTACATTAAAGAGGGGGGAGAAACATAAGAGAACTTTGAGAGCATTGAAATTATAGTCCATTGTTGCCAGAACTTTATGCTTGAGTTTGCATCCCTTTGTCCCTTGGAGCACTGTTGTGTTCTTCCCAAGCTTGCCCATTGTTAGTAAGCTTGCTATCGAAGTGATGGAGGATTGAGGTGGTGGAGGCCCAAGTGGGGGATTCAGTTTCTCCGGTTCGCAGACGTGTCGTCAGAGGTTGTCACTTGTAATCTCTGATTCTTATTAAATATCTTTTCCTGTCCAGTAATGTGTATTTGAGTGAATATTGTTTCCATTGGAATATGTCAAATGCTTTTACATTATTGATTATATATGCTAGAATAGATCTAACACCATGAAATATAGTATGCTTGTATTGTTTACTTGTTGTTGAGGATGTGCTATAACAATTAAAGATGAAGATTGGAAAGCTCAACGGGGATCTACTACAACCGTCCGGAATAAGGTACGAGGTTCGATCCTTTAGTGTTAGATTGTTTTATTTCTATTGCATATTGGGAAAGATTGATTTCTGGAGTCTAGCTGTCTGTTGTGGTACCCCAAGCCATAGGAATTTCTCTCCGTAACATGGAGGAGAAGCAGATAATTCAGGTGATGACATGGATGTATCATTTGATTGTGAATTTAATTTATCTGCTAACTTTGAACCAACTTCCTTTGAAGAAGCTTCTACTCATGTTGAGTGGAAAGAAGCTATGCATAATGAGTATGATGCACTCATGAAGAATGGAACTTGGAAGCTGGTTAACCCTCCAGTTGGAACCAAACCAATTGGTTGCAAGTGGGTGTACAAGAACAAATACAAATTAGATGGCTCACTTGACAAGCACAAAGCGAGGCTTGTAGCAAAAGGATATGCACAGAAGGAAGGAATTGACTATGAAGAAACGTTCTCTCCTACAACAAAATGGGCTACCATCCGTACCTTACTCTCTTTAGCTGTTCAGAAAGGGTGGAAAGTTCATCAGATGGATGTCAAGACTGCTTTCTTGAATGGAGACTTGAAAGAGAATGTCTTCATGTCTTAGCCAGAAGGATTTGTTGTGAAAGGAAAAGAACAAAAGGTATGCAAGCTTGTCAAATCCTTGTATGGCCTAAAACAAGCACCTCACGCATGGTATGAAAAGTTAACCGAGCATATTTTGAAGTTAAATTTCAAACATTTTGATCTTGATGATGCAACACTGTTTATAAAGAAAGTTGGAAGATCTGTTGTGTATCTTGTGGTGTATGTAGATGATATTTTGATGACAGGGAACAATGAGAGCTATATATCATCCATAAAGAAAGATTTGAAAAAGATCTTTGAAATGACAGATATGGGACATCTCCACTATTACTTAGGAATTGAAGTCACTCAACATCCTAAGTACATATTCCTATCTCAGAAAAAATATGTTGGAGAACTACTAAACAAATTTTGCATGACAGAATGCAACCCTATATCTACTCCAATGGAAAAAAAAATGAAGCTCACATCAAGTGAAGGAAAAGAATTTGAGGATGCGACCAAGTATCGACAACTTATAGGAAGTCTTATCTACCTTACAACAACTAGACCAGATATTTCTTATGTTGTTGGCATACTTTCAAGGTTCATGCATAAACCTTGTGAAGGACACTGGTCAGTTGCAAAAAGAGTTCTAAGATACTTGAAGGGGACTCAAGACGTTGGACTCAAGTACTCTAAAGTGGATGACTTCAAACTTATTGGGTACTCAAACTCAGATTTTGATGGCGATAAGGAGACAGGAGTATCAAATTTTGGATACACTATGAGTCTTGGATCAGCAACTGTCTCATGGAGATCACACAAACAGTTAGTTCCAGCAGATTCAACAACAGAAGCAGAATATGTGGCTGCAGCTGAAACAACAAAATAAATAGTATGGCTCAGGAAGATACTTGAAGATTTGCAAGAAAAACAAGAAAATTCCACTCCATTATTGGTCGACAATACTTCTGCAATCAAGCTGGCTAAGAATCCTAGATTCCATGATCGAACCAAACACATCAACACAAAGTATCATTTGATTCGACATCATGTAGAGGCGAAGACAGTCCATCTTCGACATTGTTCCACAAATGATCAAGTTGCATACATCTTCACCAAAGCGCTTGGATGAGAAAAGATTGAAAGATTCAGAAACATGCTCGGACTTACGAACACCCCTTCGGATTAAGAGGGGGATTGTTAGAATATAATCCGTCGGGATTATAATATTGTAAATAAATAAATAAATAGTTAGCTGAACAGTTACATAGGAAGGTGAAAAGGTTGATGAAGCTCAACCGTCACATGTAATATATAAATGTATGCATTAGCCATGAATAATATAGAATCGGGAGTTATACCTATCACTTCTTTCGTATCTCTTCCTTCATTCTAGCTTCCTCTGTTACTGCTTATATTATCCAGATTCTTCCTCTGTCACAACTTCCTTTACCACGCAACCGTACTCTTCATACTTTTGAGCATAATTCTAACTGAATTCTTCCTATCTTTTCCTAGGGCCAACACCAGTGATTCCATGGATATAAGAGCATTGGAGAGAACTTGGAGGCTCTTAAAGAGGTGGGTGATGAATTCTACAGATTTAGAGTCAAAATATCAAACTCCCCTTCAAAAAATTGCAAGTTGGTTTCTTGGTTTTATTTGAAAATTTAGCTTATGCATGTTAATCTTTGTTAACATCCTACATTGTGAATGTTCAAAATTGTCTAGCATCCTGAATCTTGATTATTTATTGTGAATTTTGATCCCTAAATAATGGGGTTTTTCAATAATTGGTAAGAATTTCCATCTCTAAGAAGACTTGATTATTGATTTCAATTTACTATGGTGGCAAGTCATACCATACATTAATGACAAAACCAATGAAGTTATCTCCTTTTGATAACAACATAAAATATCCCATTTTTAGTGCTCTTGTCTAGTCGCATTCACCTACATTATAGAGATTCCTTTGGTCGCTTGAACGTTATCCTGGTTCCTTAGCTCCCTCTAGTGGCTTCCAACTTCCTCTAGTCCAGCTGCAATCACTATTATCAATAGCTTCTCTAATCCTTTCCTAAGATTATTTTTGTCATATGGGTCTAAATTGTAAGTGATATGCCCAGGAAAGTCTAGATTTCCTAAACCCTTATCCCTTTCCAAGGAAAATATATAAGAAGTTCTAGAAAATATGGACATTCTTTCCCCATTATCTCATATTACAAGATTTCTTGAATCATTATTCTCAACACCTTCTCTAAGCCTTTCTTAAGATTATTTTCATCATATGGGTCTAGCTGTAAGTGATATGCCTAGGAAAGTCCACGGTACCCAAACCCTTATCCCTGGACAAGGAAAATATATGCTTAGGTTTAGAAAATTGTGAACCCAAAGGACCTCCCAGATTTGCAAGAGATGCTAGTTTACTGCTACTTAATAGTGGAAAAGTGCCTAAAAGTGCAATAACATGCCCATATTTGAAATTTATTCTGGTTTACTATTGATTGATCGTTAAAAACACCCATAGACCTTGCCATAATCACTTATATTTTTGTTTTTTATTCGCAGAACTATTGGTTTATGAATGGATCCACCAAATGTATGGAGAAACTATTGATTATTGTTGTTCTTCGTCGACAACACCAACCCAGAATGTTATTTTTACAATGATGGAGGGGAAATATATGCCCATAAAATCCTAAATTGTGATCATATTTGTCTTTAAGTTTGGTTACATTCCCTTTACTAATTTTACAGACATGCATGCCCAAAAATGCAGATTTAGGATTGTTTTGATGCTGATTGTTTGACTAGAATTCTCCTAGAGTCACTTAGAAGAATCCACAATAAAAAAATGGCCCATGATTTTCCCAAAATTTCTTGTTTGGGGCTGCTTGATGGAGAAATATAATCCCAACAGTGCTCATAACATAGTCTTGATTGATGCAAATGATCCAAGATTAGAAGTTTCCAGTGAAATCATATCCACACTTGGAGATGGACTGCTCAAATTAGCCCAGATCTATCGGTAGTGCTTTTGTGTCTATCCTATACTGATATATTCCACAACTATGATAACCAAATTAGTTCTACTTGGATGCCATGAATTATGATCCAATTCTGCTACAAAAAGCCAATAGAATTTTCTCTCAATTGGGTTACCTTTGCACATGAGCTTTCCTTCTTTGTTGGTTCATAGTTTCGAGTAGAGAAATTTGGGAACCATAATGATAGTCTCTCATCCAAGAGTGTAATAAACTCATAAACTACTATGGGAATAATCATTACCATTCACATGCATTCAACCGACGTTTTTATGTGTGCGAGAGTCCTTGAGCAATAACACTTCCTTTTTTACACTCAAATAAAGTTTTTACCCTAGACAAACCTAGTCAACTTATACTACTTTATCATATTCAGTATGCCTTGTACATCCTCCGTAGTCTAACATTGCCAGATATTTTAAAGATCATTTAAAATACTCAAATTTTATTATCCAGGAGTACAAAGTCTACATTATCCTTCAAGTTATTCCTTGTTTTTTTTCGAAATTTTCTACTAGGTATCTATCAAATTGAAGCATGTGCAACTTCTAGTGGAGATCATATTGGTTGTAATTTATAGATAGTGGATATTAAAATATATTAATATATCACATATCAATGTCTATTTAATATGGTAACTATTTGATTGGTTAATTCTTAAATATTTGTATGGCTAGCTACCCAATGTTACTTCAACAACAACTTACTTCTTTGAAATTCAGTGCTAGATTTGAAGATTGGTAGCAAGAATATAAATATAGTGGAGTAATATAGGCTAGGAACATAAAAACAAATTCAAACCTTTAGACTAGAACCTTTCCATTGGGCATCTTTATCCCATGTTATAGAAACATAAATTTTATTGAGGGAAAGATACAAAAGAGGTTTAAATAAGAACAATCCAATATCAACAAGTGATATTGAATAAAAACATAAATATCATAAACACTAAAGAGATATGGAGGTCTTCATTATTCACTGATAAGAAAGAAAAAAGTGTTGGGCATTAGGAAATGAATCCACGGTTAAACTCATTGGTGGAACACACATGCCAATTCCAATTATATTTAACAAATGCACAAATATTCTCCACATGAACCAAGTCAATACCAGATATCAAGAACTGTAGAAAACATGTCTAGAAATATTTGACAAACTCAAGTAAGGTGCGGGATTATGTCACAAAAATGCAGAATAATATGGTATAACATAAGCTTCATATAAATGTTCAAAGCTACTGCATACCCACCAATCAAAGTAGTCTATTTGTACCCCAAGATGCCCTCTATTATGACTCTGAATATAAATAGAATACTGCTCAATAAGTTACAGAAATATAGTAGGAAGAAAGAGTTGTTAAAAGTAAGAAGCATATGAGTGATGTATCCTCTATAATGTTTCTTGGTCCATATAGATTGAATTATGGCTCATAGGGCTGCCGAAATACTCTTCCCCCATTCTACAATAATTTCCAACTAACCCAACATATAATTATGTCTATTATCCTTTCCTCATGCCTACTTCACACCTTTCTTCATGTAACCTAACCCCAAAAATAGTCAAAGTGGTTGTAGAAGCTCAATACCTCAAATTCTTCATGTCCCACTTATCCTATGAAACAGGGGAATTCGATAACCATTTATCCTCCAATAAAACATTCTATTATAAATGTTTTCCAAGTTCCATCTAGAGTGTAACTTAGCTTTGTAACTAATTTACTAAAGAAGCGTTATATGGATTCTTGTCTTGTTGAAACCATTCGTAAGCATGAATTGAAAACTTTATGTTGGATAAATTTGAGTATTGTTACAATTATTAAATGAAAAATGCTTCATAAGTCGATGGCAACTACTGTCTTAGTCTTCTTAACAAACCCTTGGACTTTTAGGGTCCTAAGTTAAGTAATTATTATCAGTATTTCCATGGATAGACACTCTTAGTACCGAGAGAAGTAAAGTGATATACAACTCAAGTGGAGTGGGGGCTCCATCAACCATTAAACACATGAGTGGGATGGGGAATCCATCAACATTCATGCATGTAGCAGCGTATCAGATGTCGATGGTGCATTGGGTGCATTGAATGTGGTAAGTAGCATATTTACCCTACAAAAGTCTCAGATTACTGGCTAGCAAGCGCTTTGCTAGAAAGAAAATGACATTTGAGGTTATTGTTCATATCATGGTTCAAATTGTTGGCACAAAATAGGTATTTTAACTTGCATTTTGTTGAAATTTTTTAGAAGGACGAGATTATGCATTTTGCTGAAATTGTTTACAAGGATGAGATTATGCAGTAGAGGATCTCATTGAATATAGTTTCCACCGAATTGTTATTGATTTGTTCAGTGTTGATGGGTCTATAAGGTCAGTACATATTATATAAGGTCAGTACATGTTATAGAAGAAAATGGTATCTCCACTAATTGGAGTGCTCAGAGTTTAGGGTTTATCTATTGTGCAGTCACACCACTAAAAATCACATACATCATAGAAATATCTATCTCGCGATGGGAAAATGAGATCCCTTAGCTTACTGTGTTTACTTGATTGCAGCAAAACGTTTTGACCCATAACTTCACAACATGCGACAATTGTAGAATATAATATCTATGCATTTCGTATGGATGATGGTGTACCCCTTGTGATCCTCAAGGTACCTAATTATATTTTTTAGTTGGAAAATCTCAAGCTTAGTTTCATATTTTATGGATTACATGTTTTATATCAATCTCAGGTGAATCCAGAGGAAATGTCTCACATAAAACTTAGTTCCAAGAAGGGAGATATTATTGCAAACCCAAGTTGTTCAACGATCATCTATATCATGGAAACTATGCTTCTCCACCATCATGCCAAGGAGTCTATTTCTCTTCGTGTTTTTTCAAATGAAACACTCCACTGCTTCTGCTTTTTAATGTTCCTATTAAAAACACGCTCCATTCTATTACCTTTTTTATATTTTTATTAAAAGAAAATCAACATCCTTGTTTTGGGAAATGCTTTAAGATGCACCACCTAGGATGTACCAGAGTGGACTTGCATTTGATCCTTCAAACACTATCCCATGCAAGGACTCCATTTCAGTTGTAGAGTTCACATCCTGTATAATAGAGAGAACATGTTAAATACAGAAGAATAGTTGACCCTTAATGCAGGTATATTTGATATGACAAATACATCTTCTTAGCATTCATTCACTCATAGATTCATCCAACCATTCCACACCAATTAGATAATACAACAGATTTCACAGTTTTGGGCATTAATTCCAATTCTTCTCTTTTCTGTTCCAAAACTACTTTCCATTTCTTTTAGCAGTAGACATTCATATGTATTTTATCAACAGAATTGATAGGCAACCAATAGTTTCCATTTGACATCAAAAAAAACATTTGGGAACTTTAACAGTTAGTTTTGGGAGATACAAAAAGCTCATTTTCTGCCAAATCTTTCTATAATAAATTTATCACCGTTGACTGATTATTTCAATTTTGGAATATATTTATTTCCTGATATAATTTTTAATTCCAGTACTACATTCATCTAAACCCTGTCCCATTGATCAGCTGTTGTTGTCTGCAGTTCCAGAACAACCAATTCATTTGAAGTAAAATATGATAGCTCTCACTTGGTTGCAAGTTTACCATCTCAGCAACTAAAATGCAAGGTAAGTATGAAACTGTCTTTTACTTAAAAGTTAATATATTGTACATGGTAATGGGAATTGGGATGCACAACAAAGGAGACATTATTTTAAGTTGTCAATATCACTATTGAGTACAACAAAAATCTTGTTGTGGGAAGACTTCTTGTCAATGTCTTTTTGCCAATGGGACAATTGAGTATGAAACCATAGAAGACTACTTGGTGGAGTGCACTAGGAACCTTCAACTTATTAAGACATGATACCATTAAAAACAGAAAGAACTATCTAAGATGAAAATAGCCATAATTGGATTAGTTGTGTTTGTGAATTTAATGTCTAATTGGATTAGTTGTGTTTGTGAACTTAATGTCTAACAAGGAACATTAGCTTCAAAGACGAATAATTTTGCTTTAAAAAATCATGAATGCAATTTAAATATGAAAGATATTCATGGAAATTCTTTTGAAGGGGTTGGGTGAAAACTTTGTTAATACTAAATAGTGATTTTGAAACCATTGTTATTTATTCTATCTTTGTGGCAGATAACGAGAACTATACATGGTCAATTAAAAGGAGGTGTTGTATTTAAAATCATTGTTATTAGTTCTTTCATATTTTTTACGTTATTTAAAAACATTGTTTTGAAGAGGAGAGATTGATGCTCTTTTCTTGTATAAGATTTAAGCTATAATTGAATTGTTTGTGTTGTTAACTCAAGAAATTAACTGTCATAGTACTCTGATTTTTGTGCTACATTGCCCTCATGCGCTATTACTAGCCTGAGTTTGTATGATAATTGCTGAAAAATTATATGGGTTTAGATTTCAACATTTTGACGAGCTACACTGATGGATCAAGGATTTCCCAGAATATTCGTCACATCTGCCTCCGAAACGGTTTTTATCGTTAAGTCTGGATGGTTCATTTGTATATAAGCGTTGTAATTTGCTTGGAAAGTATCTGAAGGTGAGTATTGAACATTTTGATTTGTGAATTAGTAAAATTTATTGGCAATGAACCTGGGCATGCTATTTTCTACTTTGATTCTCTCATTCTATATATTTCTATTATTTTTATTTTCTGTTCATGTGTGACACAGTTGCCAGAGAATTATACCCATATGAAGAATATAACTTAACCTTGAACATTCTTCTTCTTCTTTTTTGTAGCTAGTCTATATTTGTTACATTTTTAGCAGTTCACTAGGCACACCTTCATGTTTCAAGATATTATCTTTTCCTTTTACTACTTATATTTGTTTCAGCCTCGGGTAGTAGTCTACAAGATCCTAAGGAAAATAATGAACTTGCTCGAGCTCTAAATGTAAGTTTGAAGATGGGTTCACATCAAAATCCTTTTAGTCATCCTCCACCATACTCTTACCCGGGAGGATATATCGTTTCTTATGAAAATAAGAAAACTTGGTAAACATATGGGTGTTGAAGAAGGGAAAGACAATGACATAGCCGCTAGTTCCATGGATTCCTGAGATAAAGTTCAATGTCCAGGTGATGTAGTGCTGGACGATGGAAGACTGAAAGTAAGTAGAGGGAACGAGATGCTTGATCATGGTATAGTTGGCATTTGTTTTTCCAATGATGGTTAGATGCTGAGATGTAAACTTTGTGGAGAGGAATTTTCTGATTCCCAGGCTCATGGACATCAGTCCATGGATCGTTTTTCATGAAATAAGACTTAGTAGAGAAGTGTTTTCCTTTGATTATCCTTTCAATAATTCGTGATTATCCATAGTTCTATAAAATAATTAGAACACTTGTGTGGTTAAATCACTCTTCCATTTACAATTCAAACAACCAATTTATAAGACAAGGATAAATAAAGGTTTTTGGTGGGTCAACTTTAATCATGAACCATTTGACAAGAGGTTTGGCTGGATAAGTCTACAGCAGGAGTCTACCTGTCAATTTTAGCAAGAGCAATGGCCATCATAGGAATAGATGATCATCATTACTCGAGATGGATTCCATATATTGATGAGTCAAGGTACGTATCTGTTACTGCGAGTTTCAGAGAATTAATTGGAAATTTAGTACTTGTATCAATATGATATGTTTTTAGTGCAGTGCAAGCTAAAACATGATGAAATGTCTAATTGTAGCTCAATTATGTTTTGTTCTTAACCAACATCATAATTTCATGTGAATTCGATAATTTTGTTGAGATAGATTATCATGCTGACTTGACAAATTTTGTCACCAAAAGAAAATAAAAGGGATTTTTTTGGATGTAATTGTGCAAAGCTAAGTAGAGGTACCTATCCCTACCAAAATAAAAGTTTAAGAGGGTCTAAAAATATGTAAAGCAATGAGAAAAGTCTAAATATGGCCTCAAGGTGGAATGATCAGACCCAAACTATGCCTAGATGATGGGATAGGAAATTGTCATTTGCAACAAATAATGCATTATAACAAAAGGATTTGGACTCTCTCTATCCTAACCTAGTTGGCCCAAAGCAAGTTAGGTCCTTAAATATCGAAGCCATAGAGGATAATGGGTTTGTTGATCTAGTACAAGAGGTACATATTGGATGAGATCCTAGAAATGATGTCGGAGGGCATTGTCTTTTGATCTAGGTAAGGAACCCATATCACTTGTTAAGCTGGGATTGGAAAGAACAACTCATACAAAACCAAGGCCCTAAAAAATGACCCCCCAAGTATGTGTAATATGTCTAAAATCTCAATATCATCCCACTAGGATTAGAAGTGGTATCCTAGTGCATGACATGAGGGTATCTTAGCACTGTTCAAAACTTAAAGCAATGTGGCATTAAAGTTAACTAAATATTATGTGATATCAAGAATGATATCAGTTTTTGTGAATCTATCCTAAAAATTGTACCAATAGGAATCCCATTCCAAGAACTTCAATATCATATATTAGAAGCCAAATTAAGAAAAGAGAAAGAAATGATCATTAGATAAGTATTATTTTAACGGTATACATGGAGGTATTTGGCATAAGAAATCAATGGAAAGGTTCACTCAATGTATTTGAAGCAGTTTTTTGTCCTTCTATAGAAAGAAATTGCCTCGTGTAATAGTTTATGTGTAGACTAGGTTTATAAGGTTGAGTTAAATCACGATAAACACGACAAACTGAGAAAAAACATGGGCTCACAGATTTAATGGCGAATGACATACTGAATCAAAACCAAGTCCCAAGCTTGTATCCTACTGTAATGGATAATCCCACCAAGCAATCCTCAGGATAATCCCTAGCCCTCAGCAATTATCCGTTCCTGATCGTTGAAATCTTTGTCCTCCTCATTCCACTCCATGCTGTGGACTGTTTCAATAAGGTTGGAGAAAAGAGTTTTCCATGTTTATTCCATTGAGTGGTGTTTATCCCTTAATATTCGGGCATTCCTCTCCTTCCAGACAACCCATAGGACTTGTCCTGAAAAGGCCTGCCACAAAGTGCAAAGAATGCGGTTGTTGAAAGCTTTAGGGAGCCAATCCTTTAGAGTTTGGCTCAGGTACCCTCTACATATATTACTTCTTCTAAAATCATGAGCCCCCCTGTCCCAGAGATCCGTAGCGAAAGAGCAAGAGTCCAATAGATGGTGGGTGCTTTCTTCTAGGCTTTTGCAAATGACACATTGAGATGGACCAAGGAGACCTCTGCACTTCAATTTTTCTCCTGTTAGAATTCTACGATGGGTGACTAACCAACAGAAAGTTGCCACCTTTGGCCATGAGTTGCTTGTCCAAATCTTGCTGCATATTGGATCCTCCTCCTCCTATCTTATTATCCTGATACCATAATCTTCCTTTATGCTAAACACGCCTTTTAGCAAATATCCCCATCGTAGAATATCCTCCTCTTCGCTATGCATAACGTAGCATTTTTGAAGTTCCTACTTGAAGATAGTTGAGGTCCTCCTCAGAGATCCTTTCATCTCCTCCACCATGGAAATCCCATCGTCTCTAGTCTTCGTGATTTCCCTCTTCCCAGTAGTGGAAGACCTTTGAACTGCCTTCCATTATTCCCCTAGCATGAATATGCTGACACCTCGGCTCGTTCCCAAGCTTGGGGAGCTGGTTCCATGAATCGTCCCAACAATTGGATTCCTTCCCGCCTTGATTTCCTAGAAGTTGTGATCTTGGATTAATTTTCGTCCAGCAAGTGCTTTTGTCCAGATATGAGAACCTGGAGGGTCCTCATTGAACCTTATCGCCTGGGATCTTGGATGGTACCTTGCATATTTTATGTGCCATATCTTGGCCCATGGCTCCTGTGAGTATTTGCACCGCCTCCACCAAATTTTAGCTCCTTGAACCTCCCCCATTATTTTAGGATCACGCAGCCCTGTCCCACCTTTGTCCCTTTGCGGCACAAATTTTCTTCCAACTAACCAGAGAGAATTTTGCTTTGGCCTCTCTCCCTACCCATAGGAAGTTTTGCTAGATAATCCTAATCTCCTTGATGATGGATTTGGGGGACATCATAATTGAAAAGAGGTAAACTAGCGTGGTTGGAGAACTGATTTTACTAGGATCAGACGGCTTGGAAATTTTAGGGGTTTTAGGACCCAGCTAGATAACTTTCCTTTAATTCGGTCAATGAGATCTTGCCATGAATATTTTTTGATGGTTCCTTTGCCGAGAGGCACCCCCAGATACTTGGAGGGGAAGGAACCTTTGGAGAAGCCAAGAATTCGAATGATATTCCACAGAGTTATGGGACCAGTGTTCAAGAAAAAAACCCGGGACTTCGTTGCATTGAATTCAAGCCCTGATGCCTTAGCAAATATTGTTAAGCTCTTCTTGAAGGCTCGATCTTCTTGGACTGAAGGGTGCCCCATCAGCATCGTGTCATTCACAAATTGCTGGTGAGTCTGCTTTTCCATTCCTTGGTGGAGCGAGAGACCCCGAATTCCCCCCTCACTTACTTGGGATTGGATGAGCCTGCTCATTCCTTCCACCATAAGGACAAAGAGAAAAGGGGATAGAAGATCCCTCTGCCTTATCCCACGAGAAGGAGAAAAGACCTTCGTCAGGGAGCCATTTAGCAGAATTGAGAAGAAAGGGGCGGTGACTAAATCCATGACCCATTCCACCCATGCCTCATTAAAACCATACACCTTCAACATCCTTTTCGGGAACTGCCAGCTGATTTTTTCATAGGCCTTGGCTATGTCAAGCTTGATGAGCATCCCTGGCTGCCTAGTCTATTTTAAGGAGTGGATAGTCTCATGAACCGCAATGATACCATCCATGATCTTTCTGCCCTCTACAAAGCCAGACTATTCGGGACTGATCAGTCTTGGGAGAAGGGGTTTTAGACTATTCGCTATCACTTTGGAAATGATTTTGTAGATCACATTGTAGAGAGATATGGGTTGGAATTTATCTGGGGAATGAGCACCCTCCCCCTTTGGAATCAAAGAGAGGAAAGTGGCATTGAAGGCCTTCAGAACTCCACACTTGCATCTTGATTCTTCAACGATTTCCCAGACTTCCTCCTTAATCATATCCCAGAAGAAATGAAATAAATTGGATGTAAATACATTAGGACCAGACGCCTTCCCCTAGGCCATTTGATGCACAACTTCTTCAACTTCGTGCATGGATATGGGGTTGTTAAGCATTTCATTATCCTCCCCGATCTCCTTCCTGGGGATGAGACCAGCAATCCAAGCAATGTCTTGATCCCTGTCATTATTGTCCTTAGTCATGATTCCCTTGAAATAGCTTGTGAGTTCCTCCTCAACCTCCCTTATAGTCTCCACCTGACACCCATCCACTTTCTTGATTTTATGGATTTTCGAGTCTAGTCTGTTGTGAACCACTGAGTTGTGAAAGAACTTGGTGTGTTTTTCCCCCTCCTGAAGCCATTTTACTCAAGATTTATGTTTCCAAAATATCTCTTCTTATCTTTCTTTGGCATCAAGTTGAGAGAGGAGGTCTTTCTCCTTTTCCTTCAGATCCATATCCCATCCTGATTCCATTCCCTTCTGTTGGATTTGGTCAATGTCCTATAGCAATCTTTTTTTGTCTTCAAAAATATTTCTTAAGTCCTCCCTGTTCCACGTGCGGATCTTGGCCTTTAAAGCCTTGAGATTTTGTTGGAAATTGCACATTCTGCCCCCCCTGTGTGGTCCAATTCCTGCCACCATTGTTCCACAAGGCCCTTAAAGTCCTTGTGTTCTAGCCAAAACTGTTCAAATCTAAAGGGCTTGCTTAAGTTGGTATTAGATATGTCCCATTCAAGACTAATTGGTCAATGATCCGACCCAGCAGTTGGAAGAACACTCGTCCTGATGTCCCCAGCCCCCCTGAAAATGTTTTCTGTCACCAGAAATATTTCAAGTCGGGAGGCAACCAAGTGATCCCCACCCCTCCTATTATTCCACATATACCATCCATCTCTCATTGGCATATCTGCCAGGGGACCAAGTGTCAGGATCTCCCTAAAATCCTCGTGGTATTTCTCAAGAGCCCTCATTCCTCCCTTCTTTTCCCTAAGGGAAGTGATTAGATTGAATTCCCCAACCACGATCCAGGTCCCTTCCTGGGCCTTATTTCTCAGTCATATCAAGTGATGGATATTCTGGGGGAAAGCACTTGGCCCATAAGTGTTAACCAGGGTCCCCGTGGCCCCGGAGTCTAAACAATTGAAGGAAGACAATAAGGAGAAGTGGTTATCCCGCCACTCTGAGAGTTCTATCAATCCTAGGTTCCATAGGATTGCTACTGCCCCCCCATGCATGCCACATGAGTCGCCATTACTCTGCTACTCTTCCAAATCTTCAGCCCTATTCTCAGCATTGTCTCATAACTACACTTGGTTTCCTGAAGAAATAAAACATCTAGATTTTCCTACCTGATCTTCTTGCCTAAGGTTTTTATTTTTCTTGGGTGGCTGCACCCCCTAATATTCCAGGATATTATCTTCATTGGGTAACCCTACTTACTTTAGAAAAGGCCTCCATGATCATCAGGTACTGACCTGATTCGATTAACTTGACTACAATTGCCGCAATCCTTTGCTTGTTTGTCTTTCGACCTCATTTCTGATCCTCCTCTAGGGTCTTCCTCTTGCTCCCCTTCTATGGGTCTGTGTTAATCCCCAGATCACGTGATGCCTTGGATTTGATGATGGCCTGCTTGAGGAGGGAAAATTGCTCATGGGACACATACCCATCCCCTGTTTTCTCACACTCCTTTTCAATCGCATCCAGATCCAGTTCGTCGAGATCCATGTCATCCACCTCATCTTCCTCCATCATCTCCATCTGATTGATTCGATTGATCCGATCATGATCAGCTTAGTCTCTCCCTCCTCTTTTTCCTTACATTGGTCGATCTGTTGGATCCACTCCTCGTCATCCCAGTTCATGCTCACTACCTCCAGAATATCCTTTAATAGATCCATATAGACATAGATTATTGTGTAGGTCATATAAATCTGCTTCCTGGTCTGTTCAGCAACCTTCACGAATTCACCGATCGAGTCGCCAATGTCTTTCAAGATTTCCAGATCCCAAAATTCTCCAGGGAGGTCGATCATCCTGACCTAAACCGGGGCGACCGTCAGATATTCCATTTCAGGGTTGAAACGCTCCTTCCAGGGGCGTAAAAACAACTCAGCCAAAAAGAAGAAATAGGGTCCCCCCTCCAGGATCTGATCCCTATCTTCTAGATTGACCAAAATAATGGTAAAAAATACCTTTTCTCCCATCTGGAGATCATAATGCCCCTTGGGTTTCCAGGTCCCCTGGATCCAGCAGATCAGATCCTTCTCCTTCGGCCATACTCCCACAAATTTCTCAATGAGGGATTTTTCTTTCCACACCTCCACTTTCTCCCTAATTATCTCTGAGCGGATCTGAACAGTAGGGATGATTTGAGCCCTTGGGAGTTAGCCTCCCATCCCCGGGTTCCTTCCTCCTTGCGTTCCATTGATTGGTCCCCCATTATTTCTTCTGCTCTCATCCTCCACGAAGCCCTGGGCCATCCCTCTAACCATGGCCACACACAGGGAGGGGGGGGGTTAGCCACCCCTAGCCCTGCGCAACCCCTTGATCACTGCTCCCACACTCACTTTCTTTAGATCCCCCCATGATCTCCCCATGTTGTAATTGTTATTCCCAATTGAATGAAAGTAAAAAAGGACATTAATTGTTAGGGTGTATAACATTTTTATAATTTTTTGAAATTTTTAAGAAAATTTTTAAATTTTTTCGTTAAGGGCTTTGAAGTCAGGACAAGAAGTAGGATGGGACCAAGTGTTATGATCGAGGGGTAATGTTAAAAAAAAACTCTTGAATTAGAAAAGCAGTAAAATTCTCAATTAATATTAGCACAAATAGATAAGGGTGTTGATGAATCCCCAAAATGGTCGAGCAAACACCAACACTTCTAAAACATTGGCATAGTTTTTTTATAGCGATTAATATAGGTTCCTAAAATTAAAAGCACAATTTAAGACCCACATTTTTCTGAATATTTGGCCATTGTGACAAACTGTAATTGAGGGATCCCCCTCTAAATTTGAAATGCCATTTTCCAATTCTAAAGAAGGTTTGAAAAGGTTACTTTGGGTGATTTCCCCCCACATCTAGGAAAATTACCAAGGGATAACAGTAACTAAAGAAATTTATGTAAGTATGAAATGCCTATGGAATCAGAATTACAAACCTACACAAGTTGAAAAAATATCAGTTCTAACAAATTATATTTGGGCTAAAAAAATGAAAAAAATAGTTATTTTTTGTTTTGAATATTTACCATAATATCCCACTAATCCAAGTTGATTTTTCATTATTGTAGGTCACACAATAGGATGAGATATAATCACCATATATATTATTGTTGGCTTCAATCACCTTCTTGTCTCGACCCACGGTTCAACACATCACAATACCAACAATAAACCCCAAGACATTGGCCCAACTGAAAGACTCCATTGGCAACACCTGCGATGCATACACAGTCTCATCGAATATATCTAATGGGTAACTACGAGAACCATGTTTCCACAGTTGGTGAGGGATTATAGTCCCTTGGCGTGTGTCCAAAGCACTCGACGAAGGAAACTGGATGGTTGTATGGTGGAGTCAGTCGTGCGCGACTGAGCACAACTATATGTCAGTGCACGCAACCTAACTTTGTTCTTAACCTCATGGCGCAACTTGTGCGATGCAACTGACTCATTGTACTAACAGACTGTCTGCGACTTATGTTGTAACTTAAGACATTGCATACAGACTGACATATGTATATATTCCAACGACACTTTCTCAAACATTCATCTGCTGATTACAATATAACATAATGCATTTAATCAGTATTTCATCATCATACAGTAAGAAAATAACAACCATTCACATAAACATTCACATCATTAATCACCCATTCAAACACAAGGGATAATGTGGAAACCCATATGGGAAAACCCACCAAGGTGCTCTTCATCTGGCATGAGAAATGGATATAGCACCTTGCAGTCTGTAGGATGCAGACTGGTCTTATGATATGTCTTTATGACTCAGACTTCTGGTTCTCATGCTCTCTGATTTGTTCTTTTACCCTACTTCTACCGATCCACACATAGCCTGGATAGACTCTCCTAATCACGGTCTACACACAAAGTGTTAGATTTTTAACATTAAGCAAAGAGGAAGTAGAAAGGAAAATAAAAAAGGAACAATGAATTCAAGCCTAAGGAAGAGTTTGACCCAACAGATGAAGCCTCAGGATCCCGAAGGACAAAAATAATAGGTTTGACAAGGTGTTAGATTTTTAACATTAAGCCAACATTATATTAGGATCTTTAACTAAGAGAATAACAATCACAAAAATCAAACATAGGAGACAATGAACACAATGTTTTTCCTCGGGGAAACCATAAATGGAGAAAACCCCGCAACTTCCTCAGAGATAGAATCAACACCAAAAGTAAAACCTCAAAACAGTAAGATGATCTCCCGATAGTAGTAACCTCTTTCTTCCTTTCCCCAGTGTCTTCTTCTTCCTCAACTATGCGCTACAATGCCTCTCAGTCCCAGACTGAGGATTCCTCGTAATTGACTAGGTACCTCCATTCAAAGAATGGAAGTAGACCTTATATCTGACACTAAGTTAGAATGGCCAACACTCACATCTGGCATGGAAGGAACCAATCCTCTCACCATGATAGAATGGAAACAACCCTTATATCTGATCAAGTGGGAACACATCTCTCAATCACATCAGAATGGCCATGAACTCATATCTGATCATGTGAGAACACATCTCACAGTCATATCAGAATGGCCCTCATTCCTAGACCGAGTATTCTTGGTAACTGACCAAGCACCTCCATTCAAAGAATGGCAATAGCCCTTATATCCGATCATGTAGGAACCAATCCTACAGTCATATCAGAATGGCTTAGCACTTATATCTAATATGGAAGGAACCAATCCTCTCACCATGATAGAATGGCTCAGCCCTTACATCTAACCATGGAAGGAACCAATCCTCTCACCATGTCAGAATGGCTCATAGACTCATCACTTCCCCTTGGAAGGAACCTCGATCTGGAGAACACCAAGCTTCTCCGTAAAGTACTCAAACTTCACTCTGGCTAATGGATTTGTCAACACATCAGCTATATGTTCATCCGTCGCAACATACTAGAGCTTCACTGCTCCCCTCTATACCATATCCATAATATAGTGATACTTGATCTTGATATGCTTCGACTTTTCATGGAACACCGGGTTCTCCAACAACTTCACACAACTCTGGTTATCGCAATATATACAAGTAGCATCTAACTAGAGATCAAATAAATTAGACAGTAGCTTCCTTAGCCATATCGCCTCACAACTAGCTGAACAAGCTACGACATACTCTGCTTCAGCTGTACTCAATGCCACATAGGACTGCTTCCTGCTAAACCAAGAAATCACACCTAATCCCATACTGAAGAAACACCCTAAAGTTCTCTAGTCTCGTGTTCATTAGGTACATCAAGGACCTAATCATCTGACGATACATCATAGCATCTACCGCTTCTAATGAAGCATCACTCAATAGCTTCAGGTTTGATTCCATAGGTGTGGTCATGGCCTTGCAGTCCATCATCCCAAATCTCTTCAGGATCTCTACTGTATATTTCCCTTTTCCTAGGGAAATTCCATCTGCATTCTGCCACACCTCCATGCCTAGAAAATAATGCATCATACCCAAGTCCTTCATTTTGAACTCGGTAGTAAGCTTCCTCTTTGTATCAACAATCAACCCATCCATACATGTTACAAACAGATCATCTACATACACTAGGAGCATCACTGGGTTGCCATATTCAACCTTGTAGTAAAGGTTGGAATCTGCTTTACTCTTGGTAAAGCACAAACTAGATAGAAAGCTGTCAATTCTGCCATACCATGTCCTCGGTTCATGTTTCAAACCATACAGGGCTTTCTTCAATCTACATACATGAGACTCCCTGTCATGTGTCTCAAAACCAAGTGGCTGCTCCACATACACTTCTTCTTCTACTACACCATTCAAGAAAGCAGTCTTGACATCCATTTGGTGTATCTTCCATTTCATCACTGCAGCCAGAGCGAGTACTGATATGATGGAAGTGTATCTAGCTATAGGTGTAAAAGTTTCTTTATAATCTATTCCTTCTTTCTGGGAGAAACCACGAGCAACAAATCTTGTTTTTTGTCTTTCAATGCTACCATTTGCAGCATGCTTGATCTTGTAGATCCATTTGGAAGTTACGACAGACTTCCCTTCTAGTCTTGGGACAACATACGAAACATTGTTCTTCATGATCGATTGATACTCTTCAATCATAGCATCCTTCCATTCTTTTCGTTTTGCCTCTTCTTCATAGTTGGAAGGTTCTTTATCGATGAAATCACATAATAAAGCTACATATCCGGAGCAGGATCTAGTCCTCTTTCTTTCTCTATGATTCTCTTATGGAGCCCCATATCTTTTCGCACCTTGGATAGGTTCTCATACCCAAGAAAGTTTCCTCTTATGATGATTCTTCTCCTGAGGTGGATCTACAGGTTCTTCAAATTCTCGATCTTCTTCTTGAGTTTCTTCATTCATGGTTGTATCATGAATCCTGGGTGCTTCTATTTCTTTGGGTTCTTCAGCAGGTCTCTTTCTGGATTTGTTGTAAGCTATGTCTTCATCAAATGTTACATCCCTGCTGATGTTGATCTTCTTGAATCCTGGGAAGTATATTCTATAAGCCTTCGAGCTTTCAGAGTATCCCACAAATATACGCATCTTTCTTGAAGGATCTAACTTTGTCCTCTTCTATTTTGGAATGTGTATGTACACTGGACAGCCGAATATTTTGAGATGGATGACTTTTGGTTTCTTACCGAAAAAGACTTCTTTAGGTGTCTTGTTCTTGAGTACTCTATGTGGAGTACGGTTCTGTACATACACCGTTGTTCTTGTAGCTTCTGCCCATAGATGAATAGGAAGATCTTGATCATGAAGCATTGCTCTTGAAGCTTCCATGATAGTTCTATTCTTCCTTTCTGCAATCCCATTCTGTTGTGGATTATATGGAGTGGACAACTGCCTCTTAATCCCTATGTCTTTGCATAACTCTTTGAATTCATTTGATCTGAATTCTCCGCCATTATTTGATCGAAAGGTCTTGATATTATTTTTTGTGTGATTCTCGATTAAGGATTTGAATTCCTTGAACTTGCTGAATACTTCATCTTTGTTCTTCATGAAGTAAATCCATGTCTTCCTAGAAAAATCATCAATAAAAGAAACATAGTATACATACCCGCTTAGTGAACTTGATGACATTGGACCGCATACATCGGAGTGGATGATTTCCAAGATTCCTTTTGCCTTGCTTTTGCTACTTGGAAATGTCTTTTTTGTGTTCTTTCCTTTCTCACATCCTTTGAAGACCCCATCATGTTTTGCTTGAATCTCTGGAAGACCTTCGACAGCTTTGCTTGCAAGTGGTAGTGCTCTGTAATGCACATGTGCACGCCTTCTATGCCAACGTTCATTTCTCTCTACTGTGTCATGGACCAAGGCTTTTTCTGGATGGCCCTTCAATTTGTACAATCCTCCTTCTTGTTCCCTAATCACTACTGCATCATTAATAGTATTTCCTTTTGGCCACACGATGACTTAACCATATATAAATGAAACCCTCATTCCTTTTGCATCTAATGTAGATATGGAGAGGAGGTTCTTCTTTAGTCCTGGTACAAACAATACTTCCTTCATTGTCATAGACTTTCCAGAGTCTATCTTATAGGAGGATTCCCCACTACCTTTTATTGGATACCGGTAGTCATCTCCAAGATTCACCTTGTGAGGTGATTCATGTTCTGATAGTTTCACAAATAATTCCTTGAATCCTATCATATGTTTGGAAACCCCACTGTCTATAAGCCAATCATTGCTTCCATGAGTAATGTTTCTCATGAGAGCGGAAATAAAAACATATTCTTCCTCACTTGAAGAATCTTCACTTTCATATCTTGTTCTCTTTGTTGAAGGTTCATCATCCTCTGTAGCATGAGCATGATGTCTTCTCTTGTTTCCCTTCTTCTTGTGAGAGACATTTTTGTTTCTAGGACATTCTCTAGCATAGTGTCCTTTCTCGTCACATGTATAACATCTGATTCTAGACAAATATTTTCTAGTGTTATCTTTATGAAAGGACTTACCTCTGGGGTGATGAGAACTTGTTCTGGTTTTCTTGGAGTGTAGTGTGAGAGCTTGATATTCACTTCTCATCTTTTCTTATTGAGATGCTATTTGAGCTTCTTCTTGAGAGCATTCTTCCCATAGTCTTCTGAACTTGACTAACTTCTTTCTTGCACAGATTCCTTGAATAAAGGAGTCCCATGATCTAGGGAGACCATTCAAGGTGGTCATTACAATCTCTGCATTCTCCACTTCTTCATCTACTGCTTCTAGTTGTTCCTTGATCTGAGAGACTCTGGTAAAGTAATACTGGATGGTCTCTGCATTCTAGATCTTTACATTCTTTAGTTGGTTTATGAGAGTCATCTTCCGGTTTATGTTCTTCCCTTCAAACAATTTGGTTAGGGTATCAAACATAGATTTAGGTGTCTTTAGGGAGGACACATGTGGTATGAGGTGATCCTTGATTGAATCATAAATGATCCTATTTTCCATAACCAACTTCTTCTTATGTAAGGCCTTAGCCTCATCTCCCTCTGGAACTAGAACCTCCTCACTAATATAGGAGTCCAACTCATTTTCTTCCAGGACCAGGGAGATCCTATACTTCCAGGCTCGGAATTTATCAGCTCCCTCAAGATTTTCATCAAGCTTGGTATGATGAAACATCTTAATTGAGAACCTTAAATGGAAATACAAAAGATTTAGATCTTACCAGGTCAAGATGTCAGATTTGGATTTGGAGCTGGAATTCTGCAGTGCTGGTTCAGGAGCAGATTAGGGTTTGACTTTTTCGGAGTTTTTTCCAACCAAATGATTTGATATTGATCCCTAACTTCAATTTTGAGGAGGAGATCAATCCAGTCCCGAGCTCACTGAAAAATTCCACTTCTGTGGAAAGCCCTAATTTTCGAATTGGATTCTGCTTCGACAGAAAGATGCACCCTAGGGAGGAGAGTTATTCCAAACTTCTTTTACTGAAAATATGTGGAGAGAGATCCACAAAGTAGGAAGCCCTAGTTCTCGTAGCTGCACAGTGTCTTGTTCTCAGGTTAGCTCTGATACCATGTTATATTTTTAACATTAAGCTAGCATTATATTAGGATCTTTAACTGAGAGAATAACAAGCACAACAATCAAACACAAGAGACAATGAACATAGTGTTTTTCCTTGGGGAAACCATAAATGGAGAAAACCCTGCAACTTCCTCAGAGATAGAATCAACACCAAAAGTAAAACCCCAAAATAGTAAGATGATCTCCCGATAGTAGTAACCTCTTTCTTCCTTGCCCCAATGTCTTCTTCTTCCTTAGCTATGTGCTACAACTGAGTGTGAGTGAGTGTATGATAAATAGAGAGGCTAGCTCTCTATTTATACTAATTCCGGACTTGACTAAACCCAACTAGGGCTGAATTCACTAGGTGAGTCTAATAACCTTAGTGCCCTAACCCTAGTGCCCCGGAACTGCGGGGACTTTAACCCTTAACCAATATGAGGGTTACCCACAATGACTTGACATGACTTGTTTACATTATAGAACCTCCCGATAGGAACATCAGGGCATGAAATGACTCAAGTACATTACAAATACATCCTGGAATAAACATTGGGTTACAATACATAAGAAGTATAAGTGAATACATTCCTAAGTTACAATTACATCAACACAAAGCAGCCAGATCCACGGCTCAACAGCCTCCTATCACTACTAGACTCTTCCTAAGTCTTATCTTCCTCTAATCTCTACAAAATTACAGCAAAATGGTGTCCTTTGCTATGGATTTCCAATGAACAATGAAACAGAACGGTTTCTCCCTATTTATATCTTCTTTCATACCACGCAGAGTCAACTACATACTGCTTATCAGTTACAGGTCGTGATTAGCCATAAAAAATGGCTATAGGCTCTCAAGGTTTGACATAAGGCACTATCGGCCTGACTTACAAATATTCCCTTGTGCGTGCGTTGCCACAGGCTTACACCACCTTAAGTGGCCATGATATGCACATGTCATATTTCAACTGTTATCACCTGTACGCCCATGCGCTCGTCTTTCATTCGTCCTGTGCATATTCATTCTGTCTACGTCGGTCCTTTGCTTCCTTCATGACCTTCCTTTCTTTCTGTTGCGTGCATAATGCACCTTCTTTTGCTTGCACATGGACATCTTCCTTGCGCTCCTTTCCCCAGATAAGAGGCCCCCAACAATGACATGTGGTTCATCCCAAGCCACTAAGAGAAAAGGTATATCTCTGCAAAACTGGTCTTGTTGCAAAATTTTAAGTTGCTGGTGCCATCTCAAGTTGTGCACAAGCACAAAAAGTGTCCTGCAATGCCCTCACCATCTGCGAAACCTTGGTGACTTCCTTTGTAACTTCTTCTACTTGTGCAACCAACTTTTCAACGTGGTTGAAACAAAAATGTTTTGACGGTCCTCCCTCTATCGATTGCACTATGCCTTGAATTTTTTTGCACAGGCGGAATAAGGCCTCTGAGCTGCTCGGCTTGCGATTGATGTGTCTCTACCTCAAATTCCCTAGCCTGCTCTCGTTCACAAAGGGTCTGCACTTCTAGCTGCAGTCTCTTGATCTCTACATTTTTGGTGACCTTCTTCTAGAGGGGAAACTTCTTCATTTTCGCCTTTGCAGTGCTGATTTTCTCATCTTCCTCTCGTGTGCTTTGCTTGATGTTCTTTTCCATCTCATCTTCGAGTAGCGCTCCCAAAATGGTAGCAACAGCATCTGCTGCTTTTGTGCAGAGCACTTTTCCTTCTCTGATTTTCTCAACAGCTTCATATGATGCTCTTCTTCTTTCCTCAAGCACCTCTGGAGGTGTGCTTGGCATCTGTCTAGCTTGCAGGTCTTCCACTTGCTGCCGAAGATCCTGTGCAATATTTGCTAACCTGGTTACTTTATCCATGCAATCCTCATCTTCTTGTCCTGCCTTTGGTGGGAATGCTGCAATGGCATTCCTGATAGTGTCTGCTAATGTGATGGGGCTTTGTTCATGCGCTAGTATTTCCTGTTCTCTTTTAGCAAGAAGGGTGATGCGCCCCTAAAGGTCTTGCTTTTTCTCCTTCAACAAGGCCTTGCGCAACTTTTCCTTTCGTTGTTGTTTTGTTGCTTGATAAGCAACAACATTTTCCCTTAGCTGAATTTTGGACATGACCGCTTGCTAAATTTCGTAGACTTCATTCAAGGCTAGCTTGGAGAATTCTATCTGCGTACTGTTGTCATTAGGACCTACACTTGTCTTTGTTTCTTCCTCCATTTCCTGCCTCTGAATCATCACTTTGATTGGTGGCACTAACTCTGGTGTAACTAGTGGAATACTAGGATCAACACCATATATCTTGGCCTCCACAGTGGCTTTGACATCCTGGATGGCCTCTATCAACTTATTGAGATGGCCCTCGACTTGGGTAGTAATGTTTACTTGCTACTTCCTCAGAATAATGAGGTTATCTTGTGCGACCTTCACAACAATGTTGGAAAGTTCCTACACATCATCTTTGATCAATGTATTCATGTTAGCTATTATGTTGACTTTATGATTCTTGGGGGACGAGTGGCCCTCTTGTTGTTGTGTGTGAGTCTGTGTTTGCACATGCTCTTGTTAAATTTTTATCATTTAATCTATCATTATAATAGGATCTTTAACTGAGAGAATAACAAGCACAACAAGTAAACACAAGAGATAATGAACACAATGTTTTTCCTCAGGAAAACCATAAATGGAGAAAACCCTGCAACTTCCTCAGAGATAGAATCAACACCAAAAGTAAAACCCCAAAACAGTAAGATGATCTCTCGACAGCAGTAGCCTCTTTCTTTCTAGCCCAAACAACTTCTTCTTCCTCAGATATGTGCTACAACTGAGTGTGAATGAGTGTGTGATAAGTAGAGAAGCTCCTCTCTATTTATACTAATTCCCGACTTGACAGTAACTCACTAGGGCTGACTTCTCTAGGAGAGTATAATAACCCTAGGGCCTCAGAACTGTGGGGACTTTAACCCTTAAACAATAGGAGGGTTACCCACAATGACTTGACATGACTTTTTTACATTATTGAATCTCCCGATAGGAACATCGGGGCATGACATGACTCAAATACATTCAGACACTTCCCGAAATAAACACCGGGGTACAAGACATAAGATATACAAGTGAATACATTCTGAAGTTACAAATACATCAACAATCCCTCTTAAATAGTAAGGTATTCTCTCGACATAATTTATCAGCACGGGTCTTCTTCTCTGTATCATCTGGATCATCATTGAGTTCTCATCATCTTCATATTCAAGTTATCTTCATCTTCAAGTCATCTTCATCTTGATCTGGATCATCACTACTGGATCATCTATGTTGGATCATCATCATCACTCAATCTGGATCATCACTGGGTCATGATCACGTGTGTTATCTCTCGATTCTTCTCATCATAGGAAGTTCTACAGAGCCAACCCTTTTTCATGTTGGATGTACATCTATAGAGCTAGTCCTTTTTCATACTGGATGTATCATCACAGAGCTAGTCCTTTTTCATACCAGATGTGGGATCTACACAGAGCCATTCCTTTTTCATATTGGATGAGTCTTCATAGAGCTAGTCCGTTTTCATACTAGATGTGGGATCTACACAAAACCAGTCCTTTTTCATACTAGATGAGTCTTCACAGAGCTAGTCCTTTTTCATACTAGATGTGAGATCTACACAGAGCCAGTCCTTTTTCATACTGGATGAGTCTTCACAGAGCTAGTTCTTTTTCATACTAGACGTGAGATCTATATAGAGCCAGTCCTTTTTCATACTGGATGAGTCTTCACAAAGCTATTCCTTTTTCATACTAGATGTGGGATCTACATAGAGCTAGTCCTTTTTCATACTGGATGAGTATTCATAGAGCTAGTCCTTTTTCATACTAGGCGTGGGATCTACATAGATCCAGTCCTTTTTCATACTAGATGAGTCTTCACATAGCTATTCCTTTTTCATACTAGATGTGGGATCTACACAGAGCTAGTCCTTTTTCATACTAGATGTGTCTTCACAGAGCTAGCCCTTTTTCATGCTGGATGTGGGATCTACACAGAGATAGTCCTTTTTCATACTAGATGTATCTTCACAGAGCCATCCCTTTTTCATGCTGGATGTGGGATCATCACATACATCCATGGAAGGAACCAATCCTCTCAGCATGTCGGAAGGGCATAACACTTACATCTGACCATGGAAGGAACCAATCCTCTCACCATGTCAGAAGGGCACACCACTTACATCTGACCATGGAAGGAACCAATCCTATCACCATGTTAGAAGGGCTCATCATGGACTCATCACTTCCTCTTGGGAGGAATCTCAATCTGGAGAACACTAAGATTCTCCCTAAAGTATTCAAACTTCACCCTATCCAATTGATTAGTCAACACATCAGCTATCTGTTCATCCACCGTAACATACTAGAGCTTCACTGCTCCTCTCTACACCATATCCCTTGTATAGTGATACTTGATCTCGATATGCTTCGACTTGTCATGGAACACCGAGTTCTCCGACAACTTCACACAACTCTGGTTGTCACAATATATAAAAGTAGCATCTAACTGGATATCAAATAAATCATATAGTAGCTTCCTCAGCCATACTGCCTCACAACTAGCTGAACAAGCTGTGACATACTCTACTTCAGTTGTACTCAGTGCCACACAGGATTGCTTCCTGCTAAACCAAGAGATCACACATGATCCCATACTGAAGCAACACCCTAAAGTGCTCTTCCTATTGATGGCACTACCTACCCAATCTAAATCAACATAAACCTCCAGGTTAATCTTCTAATCAGCCTTATACTTGATCCCATAATCAACTGTACCCTTCAGGTACCTTAGAATATGCTTTGTAGCAATCAAGTGAACATGTCTCGGATCTGTCAGGAACTGGCTCAAGGTGTTCACAACAAAGCAAATATCTGGTCTCGTATTCATTAGGTACATCAAGGACCCAATCATCTGACGATACATCGTGGCATCAACCGACTCAGATGAAGCACCACTGAATAGCTTCAGGTTCGATTCCATAGGTGTGGTTAAGGCCTTGCATTCCATCATCCCAAATCTCTTCAGGATATCTACTGCATACTTCCCTTATCTGAGGAAGATTCCATCTGCATTCTGCCACACCTCCATGCCTAGAAAATAATGCATGATATCCAAGTGTTTCATTTCAAACTCGACAACAAGCTTTCTCTTCGTATCAGTAATCAATCCATCCATACCTGTTACAAACAGATCATCTACACATAGTAGGAGTATCACTAGATTGTCTTCTTCAACCTTGTAGTAAAGGTTGGAATCTGCTTTACTCTTGGTAAAGCCCAAACTGGATAGAAAGCTGTCAATTCTGCCATACCATGTCCTGGGTGCCTATTTCAAACCGTACAAGGATTTCTTCAATCTACACACATGAGACTCCCTATCATGTGTCTCAAAATTGAGTGGTTGCTCCGCATACACTTCCTCTTCTACTACACCATTCAAGAAAGCAGTCTTGACATCCATCTGGTGTATCTTCCATTTCATCACTGTAGATAGATTAAGTACTAATGTGATGGAAGTGTATCTTGCTATAGGTGAAAAAGTTTCTTCATAATCTATTCCTTCTTTCTGGGAGAAGCCACAAGCCATGAATCTTGATTTATATTTTTTTATGCTACCATCTGCAGCATGCTTGATCTTGTAGATCCATTTGGAAGTCACCATAGACTTCCCCTCAGGTCTTGGGACAACATCCCAAACATCATTCTTCATGATCGATTAGTACTCTTCGAACATAGCATCCTTCCATTCTTTCTTTTCTGTCTCTTCTTCATAGTTGGAAGGTTCTTTATCAATGCAATCACATAATAAGGCTACATAACTGGAACAAGACCTGGTTCTTTTCCTTTCTATGTGTGATTCTTCTAGAGCCCCATATCTTTCTACACCTTGGATATCTTCTCCTACCCAAGTAGGTTTCCTTTTGTGAGGATTCTTCTCCTGAGGTGGATCTACAGGTTCTTGAGGTTCTTCTATTTGTCGATCTTCTTCTTGATATTCTTCGTTCATGGTTGTGTCATGAATTCTGGGTGCTTCTATTTCTTCAGGTTCTTCAATAGGTCTCTTTCTAGATTTTTTGTAAGATGATTCTTCATCAAATGTTACATCCTTGCTGATGTCAATCTTCTTGAATCCCGGGAAGTATATTCTGTAAGCCTTTGAGATTTTAGAGTATCCCACAAATATACCCTTCCTTCCTAAAGGATCTAACTTTGTCCTCTTTTCTTTTAGAATGTGTATGTACACTGGATAGCCAAATATTTTGAGATCGCCTTATTCTGGTTTCTTTTCAGAAAAGACTTCTTCAAGTGTCTTATTCTCAAGTACTCTATGTGGATTATGGTTCTATACATACACCGTTGTTCTGGCAGCTTCTGCCCATAGATGCATGGGAAGATCTTGATCATGAAGCATGGCCCTTGTAGCTTCCATGATCGTTCTATTCTTCCTTTATGCAACTCCATTCTGTTGTGGATTATATAGAGTGGTTAACTCCCTCTTAATCCCCGAATCTTTGCAGAATTCTTTGAATTCATTCGATGTGAATTCTTCACCATTATCTTATTGAAAAATATTGATCTGATTTTCTGTGTGGTTCTTGATCAAGGCTTTGAATTCCTTGAACTTGCTGAATACTTCATCTTTGTTCTTCATAAACTATATCCATGTCTTCCTAGAAAAATCATCAATAAAAGAAACATAGTATACATACCCGCTTAATGAACTGGATGACATTGGACCGCATACATCGGAGTGGATGATTTCCAAGATTCCTTCTGCCTTGCTCTCGGTACTTGGAAATGTCTTCTTTGTGTTCTTTCCTTTTGCAGATCCTTTGTAAAAACCATCATGTTTTTTCTACATTTCTGGAAGACCTTCAATAGCTTTTCTTGCAAGTGGTAGTGCTCTGTAATGCACATGTAGAATACTTCTATGCCAAAGTTCATTTGGTTCTACTGAGTCATGAACCAAAGCTTTTTTTGGTTGGCCCTTCAAATTGTATAGACCTCCTTCTTGTTCCTCAATCACTATTTTATCATCAAAAGTCTTTCCCTTTGGCCACATAAGAACTTGTACACTTACAAAAGAAACCCTCATTCCTTTTGCATCCAATGCAGATATGGAGAGGAGGTTATTCTTTAGTCCTGGTACAAACAATACATTTTTCATCTTCATAGACTTTCCAGAGTCTAGCTTATAGGAGGATTCACCACTACCTTTTATTGGATACTGGTAGTCATCCCTAAGTTTTGCCTTGTGAGGTGACTCATGTTCAGATAGTTTCACAAATGATTCTTTGAATCCTATCATATGTTTGGAAGCACCACTGTCTATAAGCCAATCATTGCTTGCATGTGGTATAGTTCCCGTGAGAGTAGAGATTAGTACATATTTTTCATCACTTGAAGAATAATCACTTTCTTGTCTAATTCTCTTTGTGGAAGGTTCATCATTCTCTACAGCATGAGCATGATGTCTTCTCTTGTTTCCTCTTTTCTTCTTTGAGTTCCCTTTGTTAGGGAAGTATTTGGATATGTGACCTTTCTCATCACATGTGTAACATCTAATAGTAGACATGTCTCTTCTATAGTGTGAAATATTACCTTTCGAGTGATGATGGTCCCTTCTGGTTTTCTTGGTGTGGGCTGTGAGAGATTGATATTCACTTCCCATATTTTCTTCTTGAGCTACTATCTAAGCTTCTTCTTGAGAGAATTCTTCCCATAGTCTGCTGAACTTGACTAGCTTCTTTCTGGAACAGATCCCTTGAATGAAAGAGTCCCATGCCCTAGGTATACCATTCAAGGTGGTCATCCCAATCTCTGCATTTTCCACTTCTTCATCTATTTATTCCATATGTTCCTTGATCTGAGATACCCTTTTAAAGTAAGACTGGATGGTCTCTACATTCTGGATCTTTACATTCTTCAGCTGGTTTCTCAGAGTCATCTTTCGGTTTATGTTCTTCCCTTCAAACAGTTTGGTCAGGGCATCAAACATAGATTTAGGTGTCTTTAGGGAGGACACATGGGGTATGAGGTGATCCTTGATTTAATCAACAATAATCCTCTTCACCATGACCAATTTACTCTTGTGTAATGCCTTAGCCCCATCTCCCTCTGGAACCAGAACCTCATCATTGATATAGGAGTCCAACTCATTTTCTTCCAGGACTAGGGAGATCCTATACTTCCAGGCTCAGAAGTTATCAAATATCTCAAGATTTTCATCAAGATTGGTATGATGAGACATATTCACTGAGAACCTTAAATGGAAATACAAAAGATTTAGATCTTACTAGGTCAAGATGTCGGATTTGGATTTGGAGCTGAATTTCTGCAGTGTTGGTTCAGGAGCAGATTAGGGTTTGGATTTTTCGGAGTTCTATCCAACCAAATGCTTTGATATTGATATCTAAAATTAAATTTTGCGGGGGTGATCAATCCAGGCCTGGGCTCACTAAAAAATTCCACTTATGTGGAAAGCCCTAATTTCCAGCAGTAGTGTCGGGTCAAAGACTGAAAATGCTTAGAATCAGATTCTGCTTCGAAAAAAAGATGCGCCCGAGGTAGGAGAGTTAGCCCAACCTTATTTTGCTAAAAATATGTGGAGAGAGATCCAAAAAGTAGGAATCCCTAGTTTCCGCAGCTGCACAGTGTCTTCTTCTCAGGTTAGCTCTGATACCATGTTAGATTTTTATCATTTAAGCTAGCTTTATATTAGGATCTTTAACTAAGATAATAACAAGCACAACAATCAAACAAAAGATAAAATGAACACAATGTTTTTCCTTGGGGAAACCATAAATGGAGAAAACCTCGCAACTTCCTCAGAGATAGAATCAACACAAAAAGTAAAACCCCAAAATAGTAAGATGATCTCCCGACAACAGTAGCCTCTTTCTTTCTAACCCCAACAACTTCTTCTTCGTCAGCTATGTGCTACAACTGAGTGTGAGTGAGTGTGTGATAAATAGAGAAGCTCACTCTCTATTTATACTAATTCTTAACTTGGAAATAACTCACTAGGGCCGACTTCTCTAGGAGATTCTAATAACCCTAGGGCCCCAAAACTGTGGGGACTTTAACCCTTGAACAATAGGAGGGTTACCCATAATGACTTGACATGACTTTTTTACATTATTGAATCTCTCTATAGGAACATTGAGGCATGACATTACTCAAATACATTACAGACACTTCTGGGAATAAACATAGAGGTACAAGACATAAGATATACAAGTGAATACATTCCAAAGTTACAAATACATCAACAACTCTTGACTTGGTGGGTGCTCTGATGCATGATGATCCGAACCAACATTATCATCATTATCATTATTATCCTCATCATTTTCTTATGACTGATCATCTTTTTTTTCGTCACCTTCATGCTCTTCGCCATGAACTTGGTGAAGCGGTGGTTCCTCTGCATCCAGTTCTTTGGGCAGCGGCTCTGCCAGTGGGATACGCCATTCCTCTAGCTAAAGGTTGATAATTGCATCCACATCCTTGTTTTTCACCATGAAGTCCACATGGTGAACTTGTTTGATTGGGTCCCTTGTTGACTCTAGGATTATATTATGCGCTTCAGCTCGAAAGTTAATAAATGTTGCATACCTATGTACCGTCGTAGTGTGGATTTTGTGGGATCGGTGGAAAACATCACGTAGCGCCTCTACGTGTCAAAAGAACACAATGTTTTTATCCTTCTGGAAATTGTTGTCCACCTTATCTTCCCACAAATTCTGGTACTTTACACCAAGGAAAAGTAGTGGGACATCCATCTGCACATAGTCCAGCAAGTTACCCCACATAGTGAATGAAATTAAGATCAATAGCCAGGAATAGTGGAATTTGTAGGTGGCCTTGTGCTAAGACTACGTCACATCATCTATGAGTTCATTCAATAGGTACCATGACCAATTGAATACTCCCCCTAGTGGACATAAATATGCAAGTTCCACCATCGCTGCCAAACATTGATTAGGTCTCATCTTGTGGAGCAACTTACAATATAAGATCTTTGCAGTGACAAGCACACTTCTATCCTGGATGGGGCCAATCAAGAAGCCCTAGCCAACTCACTGAATTTGATACTTCCACTTGATATGGGTGTTGTCTTTCTTGGCCAATTATGGCACAGGATCGTCGCCTTCATTTGGGAAACCAGCGATCCTCGAATTTAACTCAGCGTTGACTGGATATGGCCAGTCCAGCCACATGCATCCTCTATGAAAGAATACCAGTAACTGCTTCATGTACATGTTGAATTATATGCTATGGCTGAAGTGGGGCATAAACAACATGTCTGTCAGACTTGCGTGGGTAAGTCCCTTGACCCACTCTATTGGCCTGAGCACCTATGCGTCACTTGTGGTGGACTGGTTCACGACCAATCAGTCTACTATTTGCAATTCTTCCTACTGTCGAGTGTCAAAGTCCTCGAACTTCAACCTAGCCAACATAGGTAGGATATCAGCAAGGGGACATTGTTAGGGATTCACGACGCTACAAGAGTAGTAACTGCCTTCTTTGGGAGATCCCTCTCCTTTGCATCAGTTCTCCTTGGTCGAATGTAGTGTGGGAAATTCAGATCAGCTCGCTCCTCTTTCATCCTTATTCGTGGTAGTGATTCTTCTTCCATGACATCCTCTGCTTCTTCTCCAATAGGTGCCTTTCCTCGTCTGTCCATGGTGGATGTAGCCTTGCATTTTCTCTGCTACAGTGGTGGTGGTCTAAATGCCTCTCCTAGTTGTTTCTCAATGGGCTGCCTCGGCTCCCTGAAACATGTTGCAGCTACTTATTATGGTCTCAGAGCAACTGGCATTCTCTAAGTTGGGTTAGGAATAACATGTGAACAAAGGGTTGGAATGGTAGCATGACCAGTCCCACTGGCAGGTTGTTTGCACGTTCTTTCCATGGGGTCAATCTCTGGTTGGTGCTATAGTTTTTGTACCTTTGGTGACTGTATTTATTCTTCCTCCTCAATGGGGCAACTGGAGATAACAGTTGCATCTGATACCTCACTCTCACTGGGGAGGTCAATTACCATGGACGTCAGCTTACTTGAACAAGGATGGCAGGGTTTAGCTCTCTAATTGCATGGCTCTGGTTCTCTCAGCTCTCACTATGTGTAAAATGATGCTTGATGGGAAGCCCGAGTATTTATACACCCCTATGCATCCTGCAATCATCATTTGACAGGAGGTCGAAGTCTAATCGATCTCCTGGGTTTCTTCTATCGATACATTCTTTCTTAACTTCTGTAAATCGCTTTATGGGCTCTACCTGTTAGCATAGTTATGGTATTTATGTTGAGGATGAGTGATGGGACCAAAAAGAACATCACCCTTTTCCTCGTATTGTATCGAATTAATGTCACTTAGCTGTCATAGCTACCACAATATTCGTCAGAGATTCATAGTTTAATGTCGGCCAGCCTGTCATTTTCTCTTTTTGCATCCTTTTGTCACTTTTTGCTCTGTCCCATGCACTTGGCACTTTTTCTTGCGCTTCTATGCTGGTTCTGTCGCAACCCTACGATAGAATCGGTTGCGTCCTTTGGCCTCTCATCTCCTTTTTTTAATTCTAACCCAGGTTGTTATGCGTGTCATAGTACGGATTCATGTGACTACTGTTCACCATACTCACAACATAGGTACCATCTAGCTTCTGGAGTTTTTTTGTGCCCACATCCGTGATGTGGACGATCCTATATGGCCCTAGCCAATGTGTCTTCAAATTTCCAAGGTGCTTGAATAATTTGCTGTCATACAATAAGACAAGTCCTCTTTCTTCGAATGGCTTAACCCTGATATGTCGATCATGCCATGCCTTTTGTCGCTACTTTTCTACAATTTGATGAAATCCTATGACAAAGCAATCTTCCTCCATTTGCACTAGCTGCGATAATCTTTGTTCAACAACACCTTCATCAGTCATTCCTGTGAGCACGGAAATCCTTAGACTTGGCACAATGTACTCCATTGGTACAACAAATTCTTGTCCATATACTAGTCTGAATGGAGTATGCCCTATTAGTTGCTTGCAGGTTGTGCGATATGCCCATAGCATAGCTGATACTTTTTTATCCCATTCATCTCGGCGCACATTACATTAATGCATTTTCCAAAATCTTGTTGAAAGCTTCAACTGTTCCATTTGCATGAGGATGGTAGGATGTTGTCTTCTTATGCTGGATCTAAAATTCTGCAGTGAGTTCATCAATAATTTTGTTAACAAAATGCGTGCCTTGGTCACTTAGTAAAATTTTTGGACAGCCAAATATGGTGACTATGTTTTCAAACAAAAAAATTTCCGCAGTCGCAATGGTACAATCCTTAACAGGCGCAGCTTCAGCCCATCTAGTCAAATAGTCCGTCGTGGTGATAATTTAGCGCACGCTAGTTCTCTTTCCTGGGGGACTAATCGGTCCAACAAAATCAACTTCCCATTTGTCAAATTCTTGAAGGGTTACCTGTGGTGCAAGGGTCACTTCGTCATGGCACAGTGGCTTTCCGGTTCTTTAACTAATATCGCAACATTTACAAAAGCTTTAAGTATCCATGTGTATGGTTGGCCACCATAGCCCTTCCTACAGTATTTTACACACAATTTCGTTTCCAGTTTAGTTCCCTCCTGTAACACTGGTGTGTGCTTCACTCATAACCCAAGGTCGTTCATGATAGAAAACACATCAGCGCAAGATTTCATCCGTGCCCAACTTATACAAATGTCTTGCGATCAATGTATAGTCGGCAGCTTTGATAACCAATTATTTCTTCTGATTAGTTGACATTCCTTCAAGTGCATAGCCTTTACTTAAAAGGTGGAGATGGCATTAAATTCATGGTTATGATTGTCCCTGAGAGTGACCACAAATAGTTGCGCATCGGGAAAATTATCCTCTAGGCTAGTTCATTCTTCACCACTTTCTATCCTTGACAAGTGATCTGGCCCAACATTCAAATGACCAGGTTTAACTATGACCTCGAAGTCAAATTCCTGAAATAGGAGAATCCATTTATAGATCCCCTCCCCAACACTGGCTTGTTGACTAGGTACTTCAGTGTTGAATGGTCAGTGTACATCTAAAAATGTCCACCCAACAAGTAGTCTTGGAATTTCTGAAGTGCATAGACCATGGCAATGCCTTCTCTTTCTGTCGTCATGTAGTTATTTTCTGTTTTTGATAGTTTCCTGCTTGCGAAAGAAATAGGTTGGTCAAGCACACCTTCTCCTTGTTGTGTCAATACTATGCCAAGCGCAACAGATGATGCGTCGACGTGCACATGGAACTCTTTCTTCCAGTCTAAGAATACAAGTATTAGCGCAATGGCCATTGCAGTATTTAATTCATCCAATATTTCCTGGCACTCTATTGTCCACTGAAACTTGGAATATTTCTTCAACAGTTTCTCCATATGTGCAGTGATCCCTGCATACCCTCTGATTAACTTCCTATAGTAGCCTATATGCCCCAATACAGATCTGAGTTGCGTAACTGATGTAGGAAGTGGTAAGTCTAGGATAATCGTAATTTTTTCTGGTTTGACCAAGATACTGTCATGACATATGACGTGACCTAATAGAATACCAAACGATGCACAAATGGTCCAACATCATGTGAAAACTGTCAATGTGGTTTCTTACTAGACCAAATACAGTCCAATCATCAAAGTAAACCTCAAGAAATTTATGTATAAAATCTTTGAAAGAAGAAACTACTATTCTAGAAAATATACCAGGTGCATTCTTGAGTCCAAAGGGCATTACCATATATTGGTAGCATCCCCATTTAGTAACAAAGGTTGTCTTGTGATGATCCTCCTTCACAATTCAGACTTGATGATAGGCCGAGAAACCTGATTAGTAAATGAATACATATCTTCGCCTCCGACACTTTCAAGTACTTCATCTATAAATGGTGTTGGGAATGGATTGTGCAAGCATGCATCGTTCAACTTTCTCAAGTCAACACAGATCCTGACTTCACCTATTTTTTTCTTATCCTGGATCACTATAGGGATGATCCACTCTGACTCCTCAACAGGTTCAATAATTCCAGTGTCAAGCATCTGATTGAGTTCTACTTTTATCCTTTATTTATACTTGGGGTTCATCCTATATGGTCGTTGCTTACTGGGTTTATCATCTGGTCGCAGGGGTATTTTTATCTCCCCTAAGTCTCCCATTATTCCCTTCATTGCTGAGAAGTTGGTAGGGAATAGGTCCTGATACTCATGCAGTAGATCCGTGATCTTTGTAACTACTTCTTCATCCCAATAATCTCTGATATTGACGAACTTCGGGTTTTCTAGCGATCCAATATTTACTTTCTTGATTTTTAAGGGCTAGAGGAAATGGTTGCTTGAAACCACTTCCTTGTACTTCTCATGTGCCCTCTGATTCTGGTATGTTGATGTCAGTCGGATCATCATCTGGGTATCTGGTTATATTGTAGTACACCATTCACTACTGAATGACTGCGTTGCATTGGTGAGAATTATCCTCTTTGATAGGGATCTCAACAAATATCTTCTCCTTTACCGCCTGAAGCGCAACAATAATTATAGGGTGCTCATCAGAAAATTCAAATGTATGTGAAAACTGCTTAGTGAGTCTTTCCTAATATTGGGTTCCTTGTCACAATTCCATAGAGGTATAGCAGGTTCTAGGTGTCATTTCCAATGTGTGTATGAAATGATGGACCCACTCTTGCCACTTATATTCTGCAAATACCATGCGACAAAGGTTAAGATGTTCAACCGGGTTCATTTGTATTGAATACTTGCGGTTTGTGAAGGTGGCCTCTTACCAAACTTGACTTCCATAAACCTTCTACACTGTGTCCAATCCGTTATAGACTTCTTATGCACACCTGAGGATATTCTTCGACATTATGGTCATGTCCCTTACAGTATGAACATGCCTTCGTAGGCTCCAAAACATCTATGGCGTAGTGACCCAGTTTTCCACATTTGTAGCACGTAACTTGACCTCTTCCTCTACCAAATCCTCCTCCTCCACCTCTTCCTCTAAAGTTTCCGCCACCCCTTCCCTGCGGGTGTCGTTGCTGTGGTGGGTACTAGTTCTACTGGTAGTGTGGCTGATAGTGGTTTTGTTGCATGTACGGCTACTGAGGCACATACTGTGGTTGGTACCTATTAGGTGGGAATTGTGCAAGTTGATATGAGGCTTGCACCTATTTAGCCTGAGTGAGCCCTTCATTTTTCATGAAGTAGGTGTCGACAGTATTTTATTTCAAGAGCTAATATGCTCTACAATCTTTCTCATCATGTCCTACTGATTTACAAAATTTATAGAAGAGGATTGCATGGGTACTTACAAATTTTTGCAAATATAAACACTCTTCATCAAGATGGCCTCTTGACTGGCATATGCGACACCATGGTAACCCGTTGGCCATTTATTGGGTTTGGTGCACTTGAATCGACTTAGTCCATGAAGGTCCTTCATGTGTCTGTCCGTTCTACATTTTATGCACCACAAATATTCTTATGCTTCCTTACCCTTCTTGATGTCTTGAAGTTGTATCGTCAGATTGGCCAGCTATGACTGAATTGGCACCATCCCTGCAAAACCATTGCTAATGGGTGAGGTTTCTAACTTCCTTGCTAGTTCTAGTGCTTATGTCTATGATTCAATATTTTGCTACATTAACGTCCCTTGTATGTGTGGTAACAACGTAGCAATAAACCACTCTTTATGTTGTACATCCTACATTTGGAATCTTACCTTAGCCATCAGTGTTTTAAATCGTTGGTCAAATTCCCATACTGTTTCCTTCAGTGCTTGGTTTATTTCTTTGATCTCGATAATACACTGCAACTCCAATTTAGGTTTTATGAACTCAGAGATCATTGCAACTAAGATCTCTTCAAGGTTCTTCTGCAGTGTTATGGTTGGTGTAGTACAGACCTTCATGAACCAATCCAGTGAACGAACCCTCAAGTTCATGATCATTTGTGCCTTCTTTATGTCTACATTATGGACTAAACTCACCATCCAAACAACTTCACAAAGGAACCAATGCTGCTCTGGGTATTCTATTCCATTTCCATTAAATGTGGGTAACCAGACATCTGTCGCAGCCATTGATTTGGCATCGGGGTTTTCTCAAAAAGGATTCAAAGGGTGTGTGCCTTCTTGTGCATTAGTTGTAGGGCTAGCACTATCCATATTAGCAGTCCTTTCTTGGGATGAAACTCTAGATCTTACCTCTGTTGATAATGCTGGTGTTATGTAGTTCTGTCCTTACCTTGGCATCTCCACAGAATCCTCAAAATATTCTGGTCCTTCCAAAATTGGGATATAGTCCTACTCTTCATTGCAAGACCCTTCGTCTTCGTACGATCGAATTTTGTGTTCACTCTCCTTGAACAAACTAGGATTCTGTCATCCCTTTTTAGTTTTTCTTCTCTTTCCTAATCTAAATATTCTTCCACTCCTTAGGATTCTAATTCAGGTTCTATGTTTCCAAGCAACATTTCAACTCACCTTTCCCATATTCTTAATAGGTTGTCTATGACATAACCTCCTTCTTAGGAACGCAACTCAACTACTCAGCTTTAAGATACCGTTCTCATAGGAAAGCATTTTTATCAATGTACTAATACATAACAAGTATCTTCTTAGAGGTCCTTGGAAAAAATTTCTTTCAGCTTCACTATTTGAGGTTATAGTATCTATTGCAAACTTAGTAATATATCCTTGCAATATACTGTCAACCCAAAATTCAACAACTCTAGAAATGGTGTTACTTACACTGGTTACCTCACGAACCAACTGATCACTCCACTTGATAGCCTCTCTTCTCTGGAAGTTTGTCTGCTTAGTCACCAATCTTGAAAACCACTCATGTAGTATAATGGGGAACTCAGCGAAGAATATCTCGTGAATATCAGAATATATATATTCATCTACCTAGTTTTATGTTCTCTGCTCTTGCGCGATTGCTAGCATTTTAGGGTCCATCCAATATTCTATCTCATTATTCATCAGATGCCACAACATTTCCCTCGATTTAATTAATTAAGGGTCCTGGAAACAGAACTATTTGTTGGCTTCAATCACCTTCTTGTCTCGAACCGCGGTTCAACACATCACAATACCAACAATAAACCCCAAGACATCGGCCCGACAAAAGGACTCGATCAGAAACACCTGTGATGCAGGCATAGTATCACGTAAGATATCTAATGGTTAACTATCAGAACCATGTTTCCGTAGTTGGCAAGGGATTATGGTCCCTTGGTGCATGGCCAAGGTGCTTGGCAAAGGCAACTAGATGGCTGGATGGTGGATTCAGTCTTGCGTGATGGAGCACAACTATATGTTAGCGCGTGCAACCTAACTTTGTTCTTAACCTCATGGCGCAACTTGTGCGATGCAGTTCACTCATTGTACTAACAAACCGTCTGCGACTTATGTTGTAACTTAAGACATTTCATACAGATTGACATATGTATAGATTCCAACGACACTTTATCAAACATTCATCTGTTGATTACAATATAACATCACGCATTAAATCAGTATTTCATCATCATACAGTAAGCAAATAACAACCATTCACATAAACATTCACAGCATCAATCACCCATTCAAACACAAGGGATAACGTGGAAACCCATCTGGGAAAAACCACCAAGGTGCTCTTCATCTGTCATGAGAAATGGATATAGCACCTTGCTGTTTGCATGATGCAGACTGATCTTATGATATGTCTTTATGACTCAAACTTTTGGTTCTTATGCTCTCTAATCTGTTCTTTGACCCTACTTCTATTGATTCGCACACATCCTAAATTGACTCTCCTAATCATGGTCTGCACACAAAGCATCCAAATCCACGACTCAACAACCTCCTATCGCTACTAGACTCTACTCGAGTCTTCTCTTCTTCTAATCTCTACAAATTTACAACAAAATGGTGTCCTTTGCTATGGATTTCCAATGAACAACCAAATAATAACTATTAATCGCCAACCCTTGTACAGAACAGGTTCTCCCTATTTGTATCTTCTTTTCGACCACGCAAGGTCGACTACATACTTCTTATCAGTTACAGGTCATGATCAGCCATAAAGAAGAGTTATAGGCTTCCAGGGTCTAACACAAGGCACTATCGTCCTGACTTACAAATATTCCCTCGTGCGTACGTTGCTGCAGGCTTACACTGCCTTAAGCGGCCACGATCTGCACCTGTCGTATTTCGGTCATTATCACCTACATGCCCATGCGCCCATATTTCCTTCATCGCACGCATATTCATTCTATATGTACCGGTCCTTTTCTTCCTTCACGACCTTCCTTTCTTTCTGTCGCTCATGCGACACACCTTCTTTTGCTTACGCGCGAACTTCTTCCTTGTGCTCCTTTCCCAGGCCAACAATTATCACGTAAATCATTAAAGTTAATCGCAATTAGAAATGAAATAACATCTCAAATACTTGAATATTCGATGTTTTTTCTGGTATGATATTTTTTTAACGTTGTTTCTATATATCTCCTCCAAAAGTTGTTTTACTAATTTTACCAACACTTAAACAATCATCAAAATAACAAAATAATTAAAAAAATCTTTATGACTAAATAACAATTAAAAAGACCTGATTGCATGCATACCTAAATATCTCCTCTCGATTTTGAGAATAATATATTGGAGTAGTATAATATTGGAGCAAACCTCCCTCTATTTGACGAAGCAACAGAGTCAACATTGACTTCGTTGTTCCTATGTTGGATCAAGGGAGGTTTTCTTCAAGATTATATACATCCTAATTTATTCTCTACTGAACAAGGGAAACCACATGAAGGTGGAAGCTCTTATGTCCCCTCCCCCCTACTCCCATTACTCTCAATTCCCTAGTACCCAAACTATCTACTATAAAATATTTGAAAAAACATAGTAAGAATCAATCATAGAAACTAGGAAAACAAAAAATTTAAGGTAGATGAAAGTATCTGTGTATAAATGATAGTTTTAGTTAATCATCATGTAGGTTATGCCCACTATTTTCAAGTTTGTGATAATAAACAACAAGTAACATACTGCATATAAAATTACATAAAACTTAAAAACACGTAATTAACCCATGCATATAGGTAAATTATTAAAGAAAATAGATCAACTTCATCTCAAAGAAAAAACATTCATTAAAAATATGTTTTCATAATATGGTACATAGTACAATCATTCTTTTGATTTCTTTGATTTTGAAAGGAATTGACAAAGGAGGTCTCTGTCTCCTTCTTCCCTTTTAGATGCTCTAGCCTTTGCATGTCTTATTGATGCCCTGGTTGAGTACTCAGACATGGAGGCTACTACAAGGGGGGTGCTGGAAGGTCATCTGCAATAAAAAAGAATTGTTAGATGATATTTTTGGTTATTATTATTACACGTATTTCATTAACAAAAAGAGAATTAGATTGTTTATCTTTACCTACTTTAGTAGTGGAGGAATGCAAACTAGTTTCAGATGCAGCCATATGTTCATCTTCTTGTGTAGCCTCATGCTCTATATGCTATGGAGTTTAAAAAAGAAAAGTTACAATTAAAACACCATTTTCAAATAAAAATTTCCATTTTTAATCCATACTATAGTTTTTAAAGCAACACATTACCTTCAATAGGTGGCAATGGAACCTCACTAGGTTGTGTTTCAGTAACGTGGAAAATTGTATCTCTGTTGGTATACTAAAACAAACAATTTATGACCAGAAATAATAATTAATAGATTGTACAAGTAGTAAATTGTTAATAAAATTTCTTTATTTTATTTACTAGTGAGGAAGATTGAGTGTTGCAATATTGTTATTGTCCCAAGATTTGTTTGTGTTCAAGCATGGCTTGATGTTCGTACTTGTAGCCAATATCAGGGGCTTCCTTTGTTAGAGATTATTTGAATAGGTCTCCCAGAAATTTTCATAATAACATGAATATTGCTTATTTTTCACAATTCAATTAAAATTTCTAACAATTTTTTTTAATGCAAATGATTTGTTTATACTTGCAATTCGTGTGTCTAGTCTCAAGTAACCAGCCGGGCTAGGTTGTGCTTCCCATGTTTATCTATTCTTTCCTTTGTCACTTTAGATGTGTTTGGGAGTATATATTGAAAAGTTTCAAATACATAATTAGATTTTCCAATTATGATGTAAAAGTAAATATAAATCATCATATAGTTACACTATTAAAAGAGTCGCATATCTTCCTGTCTCGGGTGGTGCATTTCCCTATTTTCGGAGTGTCTTCTCCTTTGCATATTCTAGAAGGGCCTTCCACTCACTCTCTGGAATCATTGGAGGGAACTCATACCTAGGGTTCTTTTGCATATGAACCCTATATTTGTCCCACACATATTTCAAATATGTTCCTTCTTTTGAGATGACTTCTCTTTTGCTAAAGGAACCCTCACCGAGCATGGCAACCGATTTTCTAATCAGTTCATCCTTTAACTTGGAACTTTGGGAATTCCACCTTGTGGGTATGGTGGTAGAAAAGGTATCCAAAGTGAGGCCATTCATGCATCTATAAAATGTGTCATTTCCTGCAAAACAATATGATCTTTATTTTAAAATGATCACAAATTATACGTAAATTACAATTAAACTGTATGTAATAATTAAAACACTGTTCTTAAATACCTGGGAGCTTGTCTATTTTCAAAGGGATTAGCTCATCATTTACCAAAAAGGTAACCGATAGTGTTCATGTGCTAGTGACATAGGAATATCTAGGAAATAATTCCTCAAAACTTTCAATGTCACGTTGTAATTTCCCTTTTCAAGAAATTTTATTAAATCACCAATTTTTCACTTTTTTCTCAATTTCGACCTTTGACTAGTTTTGATGTCTAGGTCTCCAAATTGATCCAAATGCTCCCAACTATTCATAGAAGGTATATTAATGATATTAAGTTTTGAATATGATTTTCATGGAATATTTATTACCCTTTAAAGGCTTCTTCAAAAAAATTTAATATTCTGGTTGAGGTAGGAGTTTTGACTAGTAATTTGGGGTTCTAATCCCCCCACAATGAATACTGAAAATGACTTCCCAAATGCACTGAAGCCAACTATAATTTATGAATGGAATAAAGGGGAATGTAAAGGACATCAATATGAACTCATATGCATCACCATTCAACTTTTAATGTCTGATATAAGTCCCTTTAATTAGATTCCAAAAGACTAGTTTCAACCTTGCGGGAAATGATAGGCAAACTTCTCCAAATGCTATGAAACTCAACAAAATAACTCCAAATTATTATGTAAAGAAAATTGAACTCATATAATGTTTCAATAAAATTCCATGCATCCATAAACCATCAATATTGTACTTATCCATTAGAATCCATCAACATTTCATTGGTTCACAACAATCTAGTGGGGAAATGGCACTGTTTCTTCATTGTTTAACATTTATACATGAAATATTTTGGGTATTTAGACTTGAGAGTCTTATAAAATTTAAATAAAAAAATAACATTCATTCATCTATAAACCATCAGTAGTTTACTTATCCATTTGAATCCATCAACATTACATTGGTTCACAACAAGATAGTGGGGAAATGACACTATTTCTTCATTGATTGACTTTTTTACATGAAATAATTCAGTATTTCAACCTGAGAGTATTATTAAATTGAAAAAAATATAATTTATAATACAAAATAAAATAATGGGGCATTATAAGCTTCCCCAAAGAGATCAATATTTCACCCAAAGTGCAATCCCTCCATGAACAAAAATATGCAATAAAAGCTGGAAATGGTTGAGAGAAATTGTTGCCACTAGAAGAAACCACAATATGCCCTATATATTACACCTAAAAATAAATATCTATTAAATCTCCATGAAATATCTAAATTTCCTCTCCAAACATCAACTTGGATTGGAATATTTCACCCTCGAAATTGGCTAAGGCAAGAAAACTAGTCATCCACTAGCTCTCACAATTCACAAATGACAATTTATCAAATGAAAAAAAGTTATTTTCTTGGTTGATTCCTATATTTTATAAGAATCCTCAGCCTTCTAAGGTTACCAATACATACACAAAATCAATCCAATTTGAATTTGGGTGTGGGCTCAAGATTTTCCATGTGTCCTCTGTTTCCTAGCCTTCCCTCTTCCCCTAATTTGAGTAAGAGCCATTTGAGCTTCCCCAAATCACATGAGAACCCTCTTGGATGCTCTATTTCGACCTGAAATGTCAGATATGTTATATTTCATCCTTAATATCTGATTTTTGTCATAGGTGTCATAGCATCTTCATCATTGTTGTCATAGAGCTAGGGAATCTAGTGCAAGTGTCTCACTAGCTCCAAAATGCCTCTTCCTCTTCTATGGGACTTACTCTTCCACTCCAATTCGACATTAATTGATTCGTGCCAAGTATATTGACCTTTAAACTCATCCCAAGACCCTTGGGCTTCTTATGGATTCGAAACTACAAGAGGAGGATGTCATGTGGCACAGAAAATCTAGCTCATGTGGGCCCCATAGTATCCATGTGTCTCCATGATCAATTTCCACTTTTATTTTCCCTTGTATTTATTTATTTAGCTCATTTATTAAATATTTATTCCATTCTAATTTTCAAACATCATTTATTGTCCCCCTTATTCCAAATCCCAAAGATTCCACCCCCAACCTAGGAAACTAGTAATTTTTCTCCTTGTTAATTATTTGACCCTTAGCATCAATTTGAAAAAATCTCATGAATATCGCAAATGCTATTAGGCCATTGTGACCCAATGCAAAATTTGGGACATGAAAAATCCTCCCTTCCCAATATTGCTTGTCCTCAAGCAATTTCAAACATGGGTGTTGAAGAACCTGCTTTCTGTATGATTCTTTGAAGTTGCCACTAAGTTTCCCAACTTTGAGTCTTTGAGATTCCATGAATATTTTATAGAGGAAACACCATGATTGCTGCTGCACTACTCTGATTAAAACCACTTTATTAAGTAGGGAATCCATCTCCCATATTGCTTGTTTCCCCAAAAAATTGAAATCAATGGGACTAAAAAATATCCTAGGATCCCATTGCTTGTATTGCACTCCAACAATTAAGAGTGCTCTCCAACCCATACCATTAGGAAAGATAATTTCGGGATCCCATTTTCTTGTATACATTCTTCCAAACATCATGAGTACATAATATATATCATCAAAGTACATAACAACATAATAAAAATGTACGTCAAGGAGGTAACTCATCAAAAAATCATGAAAGTGCTTATACCTCCAAATAAGTAGACCACCATTTGCCAACTGCATACAAGCTTCAGTTGACCAATAAAATATTCTCCAATGACATAGGTTAGGATCCCATGTCCCATAATGCTGCTCCAAAAGGATGTCATATGCATCAAAATATTCAGCCATGTATTCTTTCATCCAAGAAGTGAATGAAGAATCTGTTAGATTTGTATCATTTAAGCAATATGATCTTAGGATATTATCTGAGAGAATAACATGCACAACAATAATCACAAGAGACAAGAGACACAAATAATTTTCCTCAAGGAAACCATAAAGGATAAAACCTCGCAACTTCCTCAGAGATAGAATGAGCACTAGTAGCAAAAGTAAAACCCAAAAACATAAAGATGATCTCAGAAAGCTAATGTCCCTCTCACTTGTGCTAGCACTTCCTCTCTCACTCATGCACCCTAGTTGAGTGAGTGTGTCTGACAAATAGAGAGTCTCACTCTCTATTTATACTAGTTTCCGACTTGACAACTACTTACCAGAGCCGACATCTCTAGGATAGTATAATAACCATAGTACCCCACAATTGTGGGTACTTTGCCTCTTTGATCAACAAGGAGGGTTAAAATCAACTCAATTATGGGGACTATTGCCCCGAATTACAACAAAGGTTTAACCTCAATGAATTTACATGACTTTATTATATTAATGACTCTCCTGATGGGAAAACGGGGTATAATGAAATACAAATGATTCTCCCTATAGGAACATAGGGGTACAATATAAATGAATACATTATTATGTTAAAAATACATCAACACTCCCTCTTAACTAGGAAGGTATTCTCTTGAAACAATTCATCAGCACAAGTCTTCTTCTCTAGATCAAGTCTGGATCATCACTAGATCATCATCGAAAATGGATCATCACTGGATCATCATCAATGCTATATCATCACTGGATCATCATCAAAGATGGATCACCATTAAAGCTGGATCATCACTAGATCATCATAACTGGATCATCACTAGATCATCATCATCACTACTTCCACTATCTCGATCAACTGGCACTATCTCTCAATTCTTCTCATCATAGAAATTTCTACAGAGACAACCCTTTTTCATGCTGGTTGTAGGCCTAGCCTCCATGTAGGTATTCATATTCTTCAACACTTATATTTGACCCAGTTAGAAAGGCCTGCTCAACACTTACATCTAACCATGGGAGGAATACATCCACCACCATGTCAAAAAGGCATGCCCAACACTCACACCTGACCATGGGAGGAACACATCCACCACAATGTTAGAAAGGCCCAGCACTCACATCCACTGGCATGATAGGACACACCATCTATCATCCAAGGAAAGGCTCAGCACTTACATCTGCTAGCATAGCAGGACACACCATCTACTATCCAGAGAAAGGCACAACACTTATATCTGACCCAGTCAGAAAGGCTCAACAACTTACATCCTCTGGAATAGTAGGACACGCCATCTAATATCCAAGGAAGGGCTCAACACTTATATCTACTAGAATAGTAGGACACACCATATACCATCCAGAGAAAGGATTTTCACTTACATCCATCGGCATGATAGGACACACCATCTATCATCTGGGGAAAGGCTCTGCACTTATATCTGACCATGGGAGGACCCGCCTACCACCATGTCAGAAGGGATTCGCACTTACATCTAACCTAGTCAGAAATGCTCTGCACTTATATTCAACCATGGGAGGACCTGCCTACCACCATGTCAGAAGGGATCCACACTTACATCTGACCCAATCAGAAAGGATCTACAATTATATCCAATCATGTGGGATCCAATCCCATAGTCATATTAGAATGGATCTGCACTTACATTTGACCATGGAAGGAGCCAATCCTATCACCATGTCAGAAGGGTTCACCGAATCATCACTTTCCCTTGGAAGGAACCTCGATATGGAGAACACCAAGATTCTCCCTGAAGTACTCAGACTTCACTTTGGCCATTTCTAGCATGGAATCACATTAGGGATGATTACATCCAAGGATAACCTGTGAGCTTCGCCAAGACCGATTACATCTGAGTACAACCTATGAGATCATTTACATCTAATCCACCTATGAGCTTCACCAGGATTTTATGCTCAGACAACCTGTCTCACCGGCTATGCTATAACTCCCTCTTTCGAGAGATCTCAATCTAGATCACATACTGGAGCTTCACTGCTTGTTACGGAGAGAAGTTCCTATGGCTTGGGGTACCACAATAGACAGCTAGACTCCAGAAATCAATCTTTCCCAATATGCAATAGAAATAAAATGTCTAACACTAAAGGATCGAACCTCGTACCTTATTCCGGACGGTTGAAGTAGATCCCCGTTGAGCTTTCCAATATTCAGCTTGAATTGATGTAATACTTCCTCAACAATAAGTAAACAATACAAGCATACTATATTTCATGGTGTTAGATCTATTCTAGCATATATAATCAATAATGTAAAAGAATTTGACATATTCCAATGGATACAATATTCATTCAAATACACATTACTGGACAGGAAAAGATATTTCTATTAATATGAATCAAAGATTACAAGTGACAACCTCTAACGGCACGTCTGCGAACCGGAGAAACTGAATCCCCCACTTGGGCCTCCACCACCTCAATCCTCCATCACTCAGATAGCAAGCTCACTAGAAAAAGGCAAGCTTGGGAAGAACACAACAGTGCTCCAAAGGGACAAAGGGATGGAGACTCAAGTATAGTTCTGGAAACAATGGACTATAGTTTCGTTACTCTCAATTCTCTCTTATCTATATATTCCTTCAATGTACCAAGGGGTTCCTTATATAGCTTCACAAGGGATACTGAAAGGTCGAATCCATGCGATCTCAAGGCATATGGAAGTCCAGGAGTCATATGAGTCGGATCCAAGTCAAGGAACGCTCCAAAAAGATTTGGATTATGTACACATCCCGACGTACGTGACTATAGGGGTAATATCTGTGTATGTACGCGGTTATCGAGGTAAAATCCGTGTATATCACTTTTCTTATGTTTTTAGGGATGATCAAGGATACATCAAAAGACAAAAGTGGTCCATAGGGGCTAATGAGTCTGCAGCAGGACAGGGGAAGGCCATACAACGTGTGATTCACCTAGTGTGGTGAAATCCACTATAACAGATGCCCCCTAATGTATGAGATTAGAGGGGTTATACGATGGCTGAAATACATTATAATTCCATCCCAGAAGTGGAGTGATGAAGGTACCCAAATGGAAGACCAGCCACCCAATCAGCATAGTACAATAATACAACTCTGCATATAACTGTAAATACATATAGCAGTCCTAGATACATAAGAGTACAATGGCCATGAATAGGCATGAAACATGATAACACATATGTGGTCATCGCCACGTAAAATATACATAGATCAGAATCTCCATGATGAAGATATACAAAGGACCATGATCTCCACAAAGGTTGAAGATATACAATAGATCAAGATCTCCATAGTGGCTGGAAATGTCTGACATATACTGGAACAAGTCACGAGAGCTGAAATCTCATGAACACTGGCATGATCAAGGAGGTATCATATAATGGATGCCACCAATATGGAAGGCCTTCTACACACACCGCTACGAGTACATGTCCTACTATGCGAATAGAGGTGTCAAGGTCGAACATAGTAGTCCATCGTCTGATTACCGGTCATTGATGTATACCGTTAACAGACGCGAGATCACCCACCGATAATGAAAATGGGAATCAAGGTACTAGAGTGCAAACTAACAAGTGTGAATAAATGTGTTGAGGTCAAACACTTGAGAGAATCCATCGATCAGGGGACATTGATGTATTCCCAAAACTGTCGATGGCGAGAGAACCTGCCACTGATGACTGCAAGTCTCAAGGCACTCAAAATGACTCTAGACTCCAATCCCAGAATAAATGATTTGAAGTCGATGGGATGAAATCCGTTGGAAGGAGGGTGTTAGGGCATCCCCCATCATCCAACACGAGGTACTCAGCAAGGCTGTATAATGTGGAAGGACTCAATCATAAGGTGCACGAACCAGTAACTGTACCGGGAATGGCCGACATGCAAAGTCAAGATAACTGAGGAATGGCCGACTCAGGTTTCAACTTCCTTTGAACAAGAGCATAACGACATATGGTGACTGAATGAAGGCAGCATGGACTCGATATACAAACTGGGACATCTCTATGACGCAGGAGGCATCAATAGAGGCTCCATAGGGACTGGAAGCATAACCAGTCGGTGGAGATAAAACTTAGATAAACGAGTACAGCTCCTAAAGTCAAATTGTAACCCAACCAATGGATGTGATATACAGTGCTCTGTTCTAAGACGACATGACTCGACAGCTGCCAAATATAATATCTTTTCTTGTCCGAATTTTTGGTTTTTTTTATTTTTTTGGTCTTTTTTAGTTATTTTAAAAGCTTGAAAAAAGAATAAACTAGCTTTATAGTTACAAACTAGGAGGAGACGAGTGTCATGAAGGAAAACAAACTAGTTCCAAGTAGTGGAACATACCTATGCTCAATGCAAGGATACATGTGTAGGATATCGACACTCGGGGGAAAATCCCCTCCCGGTAAAAAGGGAATCAAGTTGCGAAGGATATAAAGAAAGGATCTGCATGGCTAGACATGAGACAAGCTCGGGCTATATAGCTGAAACACAATGTCAGGGGAGCCGTCATAAATCTCAATAAGACAGGTAAAGCTCATGATAATGCATCCACAACTTGATACAAGGGAGTCCGGGGGATCATGGCCAGCATAAGATCAAGAGGAGTATGAGTCTCTTGCTAATTGTCATGGCAATACTATACAACGGACTCCCACACCCTAAAGGGAGAAACATCGGCATGGGCACCAAATGCAAATAAGGTGCTAACTAGGGTACCCATGTAAGGTGAGGCTCTACCACTCATATCATGCCACTTCTATAGAAGCAAGAAGGTTCCGTGACATAATAGAGTGGGTTCGTACCTAAGGATATAGTGACATGGTCATAAGGTCATGCAAAATGCAAACGGTGGTGAACCTAACCTATATGCCAGTATAGACGTGATACCTGAGATAGGCACGAATGGTCTCTGGTCACAAAAGAAGCATCCAACAGACAACTTCAGACCCAAGGAAGACCCAACCACACTCACAACCCACCTAGCAACTTCCCCCAACATCAGACTCACCAAAAGGGAGGATGTACACGACTGTATAAACAACAGCTGCGTATGTACACGACTTTTGTCCAAAAATCCGCGTATGTCACTTTTCTTATGTTTTTAGGGATGATCAAGGATACATAAAAAGACAAAAAGTGGTCCATAGGGGCTAATGAGTCTACAGCGGGATAGGGGAAGGCCATAAAACGTGTGATTCACCTAGTGTGGTGAAATCCGCTATAACACTGCTCCTCTCTACATCATACAAAAAAAAATGCAAGTCAGATAAAATCAAATAGTAGTTTTAAAAAGAAACATACTACCTCCTAAATTGTTGAGCAAGTGGAAACATATTTTGCCACGGCTATTCTCAGTTCCATGCAGGACTCCTTCCTACTAAACCAAGAGATAACACCTGATCTCATAATGAAGCAGCACCTTGAAGTTCTCTTCCTATCAATGGCACTTCCTACTTAATCCGAATCCACATACCCTTCCAAGTTAATCTTTTGATTCACCTCACACTTGAGCCCATAGTCAACTATACCGTTCAGGTACCTCAAAATATGCTTTGCAACCATTAGGTGAACATGTCTCAGATCCATCAGGAACTGGCTCAATGTGTTCACAGCAAAGCAAATATCTGGTGTCGTATTCATCAGGTACATCAAGGACCCAATGATCTGACGATACATCGTGGCATCAACCGACTCTGCTGAAGCATCACTCAATAGCTTTAGGTTTGATACCATAGGTGTGGTCATGACCTTGCAGCCCATCATCCCAAACCTCTTCAGGATATCTACTGCATACTTCCCTTTTCACAGGTAAATTCCATTTGCATTCTGCCACACCTCCATGCCTAGAAAGTAGTGCATCATATCCAATTCCTTCATCTCGAACTTGGTATCAAGTCTCCTTCTTCCATCTCTAATGAGTTCCTCTTTTCCTTTGAGGAACAAGTCATTGAAATATAACATGAGAGTCATTGGTATTCTACCTTAAACCTTGAAGTAAAGGTTGGAATCTTCTTTACTCTCAGTAAATCCTAGAGCCATCAGTAAATTTTCCATCCTTTCGTACCATGTCGAACCTCAGGATCTTATGTAGTCACTTCATTTGAAGTGGAGCATAATTCTACCTCTATCTTTCATACTCTATGAAACATTTTGTACTAAAGTGACAAGTAGCTTCCTTTGCTACTAATATTCTATGTATCCATCTAGGGTCACTAGATACTAAGATCCTCTATCTTGAAAATGTTCTTCTCACACCCATCTATGAGCTTGTCATCCTCTATAGGATTTCATATTCAACCTTGTAGCAAAGGTTAAGATCTTAATCACTCTAGGTGATCTTTAAGATCCTCATGTATGTGTGATCTTGTGGGTGTCTTTTGAGCTCGTACAAGGACTTCTTTAATTTGCACACATGAGTCTTCCTATCATGTGTCTCAACTCCCACTGGCTGCAAATGTCTCTTTGTATTCTATACCCTTGTGCTACGAATATTTCCTTGTATCCCATGATGTTTCCATCTACTGCATGCTGGATCTTGCAAATCCACTACAGAATTCTGTTAAGGTCTCGATACCACATCCTAGACATCCTTATTCTTGAACTGATACTCTCCTTCCCTTTATTCTTGGCTACTTCTTCATAGCTGGAAGGATCTGCATCAATGATGTCGCTCAATAGTGTCACATAACAAGAGTGTCTCTGAGGCCTCTTTCTTTCTTTAAGTATCGTCATATTATTCTTCATCTTGGATTCTTTCTTGAACTGTCATCACTTGTTCTTTGGAACAAGTCTCATCCTTCTTTTCTTGTAAGAGATTGTACGCGATCTTTCCTACAAGTAAAATGCACCAGTTGTATGGTTAGAAAAATTCCATAAGGTATATTCATAACGAACAATTATTTTGCATCAAGATATAATCATGCAACTATTTTAGCCAATACAACATTCATCCATATCTTACGAAAACTTTCTAGATGCCTTCCATCTCTACCAGGACAACATTGATATTGTGCACTGATCCAATATGTTATCAAAGAGGTTTCATTCTAGATAAGTAGCAATGGAGAGTTTTATAGCACCATGAGCTACTTACCCATCACATGCATATTAGTAGTATATTGTCATTAATGAAAACATTCTATCATGCATAATACATCAACTGAATATAAATAAATGGATAACAAAACAATATCATGAAATGACAATTGAATACTTATCTTTATTTGTTTCGTGGTTAGACTCCTTCTTGAGCCTTCAGCTTCAACATCTTCTTCATTCATAACCACATCATTTCTTATCCACATGCTAAGATGGATAAGAGGTTCTTCAAGAATTGAGTCCTTCATATTCCTCATCATTTGAGGGATCTTCTTTGAATCATGAGCACTTGATCTTCAGTTGCTCCCATATTCTCTTTCTCTTATTATGAGTTGATATTATTCTTGTGTGCACTCTTCCCAGAGTCTACTGAACGTAATCACTTCCTTCTGGCACACATTCCTCAAATGAATGAATCCCATGATCCTGGGAGGCCATTCAAGGTGGTTATCACAACTTCTACATTGTCTACTTCTTCATCCACTGCTTCAAGTTGTTCTTTGATTTGAGAGACCCTTGTAAAGTATGACTGTATGGTCTCAACATTCTTCAACTAGTTTCTCAAAGTCATCTTCCATTTTATGTTCTTCCCTTCAAATAGCTTGGTCAAGGAATCAAAAATATCTTTATGTGTATTTAGGGAAGACACTTGTGGTATTGAATTAGCAATGATATTCTTGGCCTTGACCAAGTACTTCTTGTGTAAGGCTTTAGTCTCATCTCCCTCTGGAACTGGAACCTCTCCACTTATGTAGGTGTCCAATTTATTTTCTTCAAGAACCAGTGAAATCCTATACTTCCATGCTTGATATTTTTCAACTCCACCAAGATTGTCATTAAGCAGGTGTGATTAGTCATCTTGAAATGAGAACCTCAAATGTAAATAGCAAAAGATTAGATCTTACCGATTTGAGGTGTCTGTCTTGGTTCCAGATCTGGCTAATATAGGGTTTGTCAAAGAAACCCTAATTTTCAAAATTTGAAATTTCAAACTTCTTATTGGATAGAAATATGGGCCTCTTCAAGGCGAGATGTCCAATGTACTCCTTTTTCTGAAAACAGTGGAGGGAATCTCCCAGAACAGGAAGCCCTAGTTTTCCAACTTCTTCTGCAGAAATGCCTCATACTATTTCTGCCATATATCTGAAAGTAATACTCCACTGTGTCTGAAATTTTGTACTAAGGTAAACTCTTCTATCCTCTTTCCAACACCATAGGTTTTATCAGAATTGGTTTCACCAATTGGGACTTATGATATTTTTCCCATGGTGACCTAATTCAGGACTGTTCACCATAGCAAACTTGTACGGACTGCCACGTGTCACTATTTCACCTTCGAGATCTAAATTTGTTACCACAAAAAGAACAGTTCATGAGATATCTATAAAATCCTACGAAATTTCATTTGTACCTTCGTAGACCTAGATATAGCAATTCTCCCTAGGTGTCATGTTTAGGGATCAATCTTAGAAGAGGCTGGAACCCTGATTTGGAGGAATCATATCTCCCAGAATATAGCGAATATGAGGCTGAATGTTTTAAAATGGGTACATCAGGGTTTTATATTTGACCTGTAAAAATTTCATCCCCCGAGACTTCTTCAATCCTGAGATATAGAAAATGTACCAAAACTTATCAGTTTTAGTATTTTAGGGTTTTTCAGGCCTAGGGTCAAACTAGGGTTTGACTTTCCCAAAGTTTTAGTCAACCAAAAAATTCGACCTTGGTCTCTAAACTTTGATTTTTATGCAGAGATAAATCCTATTCCGGGCTCACTAAAAAATTCCTCTTCTGTAAAAAGCCCTAATTTCCCGCACTAAAAACTGAAAATGCCCAGAATCAAATTCTGCTTCGATAGAAAGATGCGCCCTTCAATGGAGAGTTATCCTAGCCTCATTTTGCTAATGGATTGTGGAGAGAGACACAAAAAGTAAGAATCCCTAGCTTCTACAGCTGCACAATGTCTTATTCTTAGGTTAGCTCTAAGACCATGTTATATTTTTATCATTTAAGCAATATGATATTAGGATCTTATCTGAGAGAATAACATGCACAACAATAATCACAAGAGACAAGAGACACAAAAAATTTCCTAGGGAAAACCATAAAGGAGAAAACCCTACAACTTCCTTAGAGATAGAATGAGAACCAGTAAAAAAAGTAAAACCCAAAAACATAAAGATGATCTCTGACAAATAGTGTCTCTCTCACTTGTTCCAGCACTTCCTTTCTCACTCATGCGCCCCAGTTGAGTGAGTGTGTGTGACAAATAAAGAGTCTCACTCTCTATTTATACTATTTTTTGACTTGACAACTACTTACTAGGGAAAACGTCTCTAGGAGAGTCTAATAACCCTAGTGCCCCACAACTGTAGGGACTTTTTCCCTTTGATCAACAAGGATGGTTAACCTCGCCTCAACTATGGGGACTATTGCCCAAATTACAATAGAGGTTTAACCTCAATGAATTTACATGAATTTATTTTATTAATGACTCTCTTGATAGGAACACAGGGTATAATGAAATACAAATGATTCTCCTGATAGGAACATCGGGGTACAATATAAGTGAATACATTCTAAAGTTACAAATACATCAACAGAATCTCCACTAAAATCTGAACCAAATAATGAACAAAAAAAATAGGGAGACTTCAAATGACTCAAATAAGTCTCACCCATACATCCATGAATGAGAGAATCATAAAGATATAACAAAGTATGTGTCTCACAACAAACATTTTCTCCAATCCTAAATCTATTCAACCCAATGTTGGATGAAGTTCCTCCAACATCAAATGAACCGAGTGTTGAGCAAGAGAAACCATGAGTCTTCAAGTGACTCAAATGCATATCATATGTGCATCCATGTAGATGTGTATCATCATAAATTAACAAAGGATGATTCTGCAAATGTGAATAAGAATGTGCTCCAACCATGTCATCATAAAAAGTAAATCTAGGAGTTCCATACTCCTCATGTGGCACCATAAAAAAGAACCATTTCACCCATACTTCATTGAGACTAATGCTGCAAAACTGTCATGTCCCAAATTTTTCATTGGGTCACAATGGCCTAATCACATTTTCCATATTCATGAGATTTTGTCAAATTGATGCTAAGGGTCAAATAATTTCCAAGGAGGAAAATTACTAGTTTCCTAGGTTGGGGGTAGAAGCTTTGGGATTTGGAATAAGGGGGAAAATAAATGATGTTCATACATTAGAATGGAATAAATATTTAATAATGGAGCTTATTAAATAAACACAAGATAAAATTGAAGTGGCAATGGAGCATGGAGACACATGGAGACTATGGGGCCCACACAAGCTAGAATTTATGTGCCACATGGCATCCTCTTGCAATTTCGAATCCATGGGAAGGATAAATGTTCTTGGATGATTTAGAAAAATAATACACTTGGCCATATGCATCATAGTTCAAATTTGGAAAGCAATGTAACTCACATGGGAGAGGAAGATTAATTTTGGAGTTAGTGAGACACTTGGACTAGATTCTCTAGCTCTATGACAACAATGATGAATATGCTATGAAACCTATGACACAAATGAGATCTGAAGGATGACATATGACATATCTAACATGTCAGGTTGAAACATAGCATCCAAGGGGGCACTCATATGATTTGGGAAGATCAATGGGTTCCTACTCAAATTGAGGGAAGATGAAAGGCTAGGAAAGGGAGGACACATGGAAAAGCTTGATCCCACACCCAAATTCGAATTGTCTTTAGTTTGTGCATGGAATGGTAAACTTATAACACAAAGTATTTTTATAAAATACAGGAATAAATAAAGATAATGTATTTTTATCATTTGAGAAATTTGCAATTGTGAATTGAGAGAGCTAGTGGATGACTAGTTTCTTGCCTTAGCCAATTTCGAGGGTGAAAGATTCCCATCCAAGTTGGTGTTTGGAGATGCCACTTGGGTATTTCATGGATATTTAATGGAGTTGTATTTTCATGTTTAATATATAGGTAATCTCATGGTTCCTTCTATTTCATCCCTTCCTTTCAACCATTTCGAGTTTTTATGGCATATACTTGTTCATGGAGGGATTGCACTTTGGGTGAGCTATTGATATCTTTGGGGAAGCTTATAATGACCCATTATATTATGTTCTGATGTAAATGTTATTTATTTAAATTTAATAATACTCTCATGTCATAATATTGAAATATTTTATGTAAAAATGTTAATCAATGAAGAAATAGTGCAATTTCCCCACTATCTTGTTGTGAACCAATGTAATGTTGATGGATTTAAATGGATAATTAAAATATTTATGATTTATAGATTAATGGAATTATATTTATGTATTTAAATTTCATAATAATCTCAGGTTGAAATACCCAAAATATTTCATGTCTAAATGTTAAACAATGAAGAAACAGTGCCATTTCCCCACTACCTCGTTGTGAACCAATATACTGTTGATAGATTCGAATGGATAAGTAAAATAATAATGTTTTATGGATGAATGGAATTTTATTGATGTATTATATGATTTTAATTTTTAGTACATAATAATTTGGAGTTATTTTGTTGAGTTTCACAGCATTTGGATAAGGTTTCCTATCATTTCCCCCAAGGTTGAAACTAGTCTTTTTGCAACTGATTTTAGAGAGTTATAGCAAACATTAAAAGTTGAATGGTGATTCACATGATTTAAAATTTATTTCCTTTACATGTACCCTGCTTCAATTCATAAATTCAATTTTTCTTGAGTGCATTTGGGAAGCCATTTTCCGTATTCATTGTGGAGGAATTACAACCCCAAATTACTAGTCAAAACTCCTACCTCGACCAGAATCTTAAACAAGTTTGCATAAGCCTTTACATGGTCATAAATATTCCCTGAACATAATATTCAAACCTTAATATCATTAATATATATTATGTGAATATTTCGGATCATTTGGGTCAATTTGGAGACCTAGACATCAAAACTAGTCAAAGGTCGAAATAGGGAAAAATGTAAAAAATTGGTCATTTAATAAAATTTCAGAAAAGGGACATTACAGTGGTATCATAGCATGATATTGGAACCTTATTTGGTATTATATTTATGAGTAAAATAAGTCAGGGACCACCATTATATATTGAAACCCAAAAGTGCTTTTGTTGAAGAGGAAACTATGACTAGGGATGAAAATGGAACCTCATAAGATGGTGAGGAGCATATAAAAATCATGGAACCTATCTTTGAAAACATGACCAAGAATATTATGAAAGGATTCAAATTCTTGGATATCCAAGTTTGGATAAAATATATTGATCTTAAGAAAACCAAAGGGGAAAATGCATCAGCTTGCTTGAAGGAGAAAAAGGAGGAGACCCATGAACCACCTAGTTCTGTAATAGGTGAAGTAGAAGAAGTAGTACACGAAGAGGATCAAAATTCACTCCCAAGTGACTCTGAAAAAAAAAATATATACATCACATTAGTATGAAAAATTTTCTATTGAGAATACTGAATATCATTTCGAGACACATTCTACCTTGGAAATGAAACAAAGAGCATCTACTGATGGATGCTTGAACTATTAAGGGGTACCTACTGATGGGTGCTCACAACTCTATGTTGGTGACATAGAGATCATATTTAAAAATATTTCTGTAAGCCAAATTTATAGTAAACATGAAAATTAATACCTTGTAGCAGTTGAAGAATAAACAAGATCAACTTCCCCATCACCACTTGAGCTTCATGAAGTTGGTCCAAGAAAGAAGGAAGAAGATGATGAGGTTCATTTGCAGGAACCTCATTTTCTTGAAGGGTACTTAAATATGAATTAAAAGAAGATCCAAGAGTCCCTTATAATACTACATGACACGAAATAATTGGTCTCAAATTCTTGTTGCAAAATTTCTTCGTTGGAGGATCCATCCTTCCTTGAAGACATGGAGAAGATTCAAAGGGCAATGTGCAACATTGAAGGTAATTTCATGTCTTTGATTTTTTATAGAAACAATTTGGTTTATATTAATGAATTTTTACATGAATCATACTTGAATAATAATTATGATAATCATAATCTCACAATTCAAAATGAGCAACTTCTTGAAAAGTTGCAAGATACTTGTTTTTCCTCCAATGTTTCAGATTGTCAAATGGTAGATTGTTTGGAGGATTCTAATGACATGGTGGATCATGAGAAATGTGGAAATTTGAATTTTCTTGATGTGTTTGAATATGAACTTGAATATGTTCAAACACTTTATGTGGTGGAAGAGGAACTTGAATTGTCTCTTGATGAAGGTTAAACAATTTTTAAAGAAGAGCCTGATTCCTCTCCATTGGAACCCGTCTATGAAAAAGGTTTCACACTTTTGAAGGAACTTCATGATACTACCCATATGGATCCTTCCCATGATGTAACTTCTGCACTTTTTGATCATTTGGGTGAGTTAGTCCATTCTCCTACATGCTACAATTCCATGTTTTGCAGCATTAGTCTCAATGAAGTATGGGTGAGAGGGTTCTTTTCGATGGTGGCACATGAGGAGTAGGGAAATCCTAGATTTACTTTTTATGATGAAATGGTTGGAGCACATTCTTATTCACATTTTCAGAAAAATAATTTTTTATTGTATGATGATGCACATCTACATGGATGCACTTCTGATATGCATTTGAGTCAATTGAAGAATCATGTTTTTTCTTGCTCAACACTTGGTTCATTTGATGTTGGAGGAACTTCATCTAACACTGAGGTGAATAGATTTATGATGGGAGAAAATTTTTGTTTCCAACCACATACTTTGTTATATCTTAATTATTCTTTCATTCATTGATGTATGGGTGAGACTTCTTTGATTCATTTGAAGTCTCCTTGTTTTTTTGCTCATTATATGGTTCAGATTTGAGTGGAGATTCTTCATTCACTTCTTGGATGAAAGAATACATGGCTGAATATTTTGACGCATATCACATACTTTTGTAGCAGAATTATAGGACATGGGATCCTCACCTATGTCATTGGAGCATATGTTTTGGTCAATTGAAGCTTGTATGCACTTGGAAAATGGTGGTCTACTTACTTGGAGGCATAAACACTTTCATGATTTTTTGATGGGGAAACTCCTTGATGTACATTTTTATTATGATGTTATCTACTTTGATGATATATATTATGTAATAATGATGTTTGGAATAATTCATACAAGAAAATGGGATCCCATAATTCTCTTTCCTAATGGTATGGTTTGGAGAGCACTCTTAAGTGTTGGAGTACAATACAAGGAATGGGACCTGGGGATAGTTTTTAGTCCCATTGATTTCAATTTTTTTGGGAAACAAGAAGTATGGGAGTTGGATTCCCAACTTAATAAATTTAATTTAATCAAATTAGTGTAGCAGCATGCATGGTGGTTCCTCTTTAAAATATTCATGGAAGGGAACTCATCAACAACTTCAAAGAATCATACAAAAAGCAGGTTCTTCAACACCCATGTTTGAAATTACTTCAGGACAAGAAATATTGGGAATGGAGGATTTTTCATTTCCCAAATGTTTCATTTTGTCACAATTTCCTAATCACATTTTCCACATTCATGATATTTTTTCAAATTGATGCTAAGGGTTAAAAAATTGCCAAAGAGGAAAATTACTAGTTTCCTAGGTTGGGGGTGGAAGATTTGGAATTTGGAATAAGGGAGATAATAAATGATGTTAAGACATTAGAATGGAATAAATATTTAATAATATATATTATTAAATAAATACGAGATAAAATTGAAGTGGCAATGGAGCATGGAGACACATGGAGACTATGGGGCCCACACAAGCTAGAATTTATGTGCCACATGACATCCTCCTCTTGCAATTTCGAATCCATGGGAAGTATAAATGTTCTTGGATGAGTTATAAGAATAATAAAATTTTCCATATGCATAATAGGTTTAATTTTGAAGGAAATTTAACATACATGGGAGAGGAAGAGTCATTTTGGAGCCAGTGAGACACTTGGACTAGATTCCCTAGCTCCATGACAACAATGATGAAGATGCTATGACAAGTATGACACAAATGACATATGAATTCTGACATATGACATATATGACGTGTAAGTTTGAAACATAGCATCCAAGAGGGAGATCATGTGACCTGGGGAAGATCAATGGGTTCCTACTCAAATTGGGGGAAGATGAAAGGCTAGGAAAGGGAGGACACATGGAAAAGCTTGAGCCCACACCCAAATTCGAATTGTCTTGAGTTTGTGGATGGATTTGTAACCTTATAAGGATAATTATTTTTATAAAATATAGGAATCAACCAAGAGAATTTATTTTTATCATTTGAGAAAATTTGCAATTGTGAATTGAGAGAGCTAGTGGATGACTAGTTTCTTGCCTTAGTCAATTTCGAGGGTGAAAGATTCCCATCCAAGTTGGTATTTGGAGATTACAATAAGGTATTTCATGGAGATTTAATGGAGTTTTATTTTCATGTTTAATATACAGGTAAGCTCGTGGTTCCTTCTATTGCAGCCCTTCCTTTCAACCATTTCCAGTTTTTATGGCATATACTTGTTCATGGAGGGATTGCACTTTGGGTGAGCTATTGATATCTTTAGGGAAGCTTATAATGAAACATTATTTTATGTTATGATTTAAATTTCATAATAATCTCAGGTCTTAATACTGAAATATTTCATGTAAAAATGTTAATCAATGAAGAAATAGTGCAATTTCCCCACTATCTTGTTGTGAACCAATGTAATGTTGATGGATTTGAATGGATAATTAAAATATTTATGGTTTATGGATTAATGTAATTTTATTTATGTATTTAAATTTCAGAATAATCTCAGGTTTGAATACCCAAAATATTTCATGTATAAATGTTAAACAATGAAGAAACAGTGCCATTTCCCCACTACCTCATTGTGAACCAATATAATGTTGATAGATTCGAATGGATAAGTAAAATACTGATGTTTTATTGATTAATGGACTGTTATTTATGGATTATATGATTTTAATTTTCATTACATAATAATTTGGAGTTATTTTTTTTAGTTTCACAGCATTTGGATAAGTTTTCCTATCATTTCCCCCAAGATTGAAACTAGTCTTTTTGCAACTGATTTAAGGGAATTATAGCAGACATTAAAAGTTGAATGGTGATTCACATGAGTTAAAATTTATTTCCTTTACATTTCCCATGCTTCCATTCATAAATTCAATTTTTCTTGAGTGCATTTGGGAATCCATTTTCAGTATTCATTGTGGGGGAATTAGAACCCCAAATTACTAGTCAAAACTCCCACCTCAACCAGAATCTTAAACAAGTTTGTAGAATCCTTTAGAGGGTCATAAATATTCCATGAACATCATATTCAAACCTTAATATCATTCATATATCTTATGTGAATATTTTGGATCATTTGGACCAATTTGGAAACCAAGACATCAAAACTAGTCAAAGGTCGAAATAGGGAAATATGTAAAAAATTGGTCATTTGATAAAATTTCGGAAAAGGGACATTACAGTGGTATCATAGAATTATATTGGAACCTAATGTGGTATTATATTTATGAGTAAAATAATTCAGGGACCACCATTATATATTGAAACCCAAAAGTGCTTTTGTTGAAGAGGAAACTATGACTAGGGATGAAAATGGAACCTCATATGATGGTGAGGAGCATATAAAAACCATGGAACCTATATTTGATAACATGACCAAGAATATTATGAAAGGATTCAAATTTTTTTATATCCAAGGTTGGAGAAAATATATTGATCTTAAGAAAACCAAGGGGGAAAACGCATCATCTTGCTTGAAGGACAAAAAGGAGGAGACCCATGAACCACCTAGTTCTGCAATAGGTGAAGTAGAAGAAGTAGTACATGAAGAGGATCAAAATTCACTCCCAAGTGACTCTGAAAAAAAAGAAGATACATCACATTAGTATGAATAAGTTTCTATTGAGAATACTGAAGATCATTTCAAGTCACATTCTACCTTGGAAATGAAACAAAGAGCATCTGCTGATGGATGCTTGAACTATGAAGAGGTACCTACTGATGGGTGCTCACAACTCTATGTTGGTGACATAGAGATGATATTTAAAAATGTTGCTGCAAGCCAAATTTATAGTAAAAATGAAAATGAATACCTTGTAGAATTTGAAGAAGAAACAAGATCAACTTCCCCATCACCACTTGAGCTTCATGAAGTTGGTCCAAGAAAGAAGGGAGAAGATGATGAGGTTCATTTGCAAGCACCTCATTTTCTTGAACGGTACTTAAATATGAATTAAGATAATATCCAACAGGTCCTTAGAATACTAGATGACACTAAATCATTCGTCTCAAATTCTTGTTGGAAAATTTCTTCATTGGAGGATCCATCCTTCCTTGAAGACATGGAGAAGATTCAAAGGGTAATGTGCAACATTGAAGGTAATTTCATGTCTTTGATTTTTGATAGAAACAATTTGGTTGATATTAATGAATTTTTACATGAATAATACTTGAATAATAATTAGGATAATCATAATCTCACAATTCAAAATGAGCAACTTCTTGAAAAGTTGTAAGATACTTGTTTTTCCTCCAATGTTTCATATTGTTAAATGGTAGATTGTTTGGAGGATTCTAATGACATGGTGGATCATGAGAAATGTGGAAATTTGAATGTGCTTGATGTGTTTGAAGTTGAAATTGAATATATTCAAACACTTGATGTGGTGGAAGAGGAACTTGAATTGTCTCTTGATGAAGGTTATGCAATTTTTAAAGAAGAGCCTGATTCCTCTCCATTGGAACCCATCTATGACAAAGGTTTCACACTTTTGAAGGTGCTTCATGATACTACCCATATGGATCCTTCCCATGATGGAAATTCTGCACTTTTTAATCATTTGGGTGAGTTAGTCCATTCTCCTACATGCTACAATTCCTAGTTTTGTAGCATTAGTCTCAATGAAGTATGGGTGAGAGGGTTCTTTTTTATGGTGCCACATGAGGAGTAGGGAACTCCTAGATTTACTTTTTATGATGAAATGGTTGGAGCACATTCTTATTCACATTTTCAGCAACATAATTGTTTACTTTATGATGATGCACATCTACATGGATGCACTTCTAATATGCATTTGAGTCAATTGAAGACTCATGGTTTTTCTTGCTCAACACTTGGTTCATTTGATGTTGGAGGAACTTCATCTAACATTGAGGTGAATAGATTTATGATGGGAGAAAATTTTTGTTTACAAAAAAATGCATTTTTATATCTTAATGATTCTCTAATTCATGGATGTATGGGTGAGACTTCTTTGATTCATTTGAAGTCTCCTTGTTTTTTTTGCTCATTATATGGTTCAGATTTGAGTGGAGATTCTTCATTCACTTCTTGGATGAAAGAACACATGGCTGAATATTTTGATGCATATCACATACTTTTGTATCATAATTATAGGACATGGTATCCTCACCTATTTAATTGGAGAATATTTGTTTGGTCAATTGAATCTTGTATGCACTTGGAAAATGGTGGTCTACTTACTTGGAGGCATAAACACTTTCATGATTTTTTGATGGGGCACCTCCTTGATGTACATTTTTATTATGTTGTTATGTACTTTGATGATATATATTATGTACTCATGGTGTTTGAAAGAATTCATACAATAAAATGGGATTCCAGAATTCTCTTTCCTAATGGTATGGGTTGGAGAGCACTCTTAAATGTTGGAGTGTAATACAAGCAATGGGACCTTGGGATAGTTTTTAGTCCCATTGATTTCAATTTTTTGGGGAAACAATAAGTATGGGAGATGGATTCCCCAATTAATAAAGTGATTTTAATCAGAGTAGTGTAGCAGTAAGCATGGTGGTTCCTCTTTAAAATCTTCATGGAATCTCAAATACTAAAAGTTGGGAAACTCATCGACAACTTCAAAGAATCATACAGAAAGCATGTTCTTCAACACCCATGTTTGAAATTGCTTGAGGACAAGAAATATTGGGAATGGAGGATTTTTCATTTGGTGACAATGGCCTAATCACATTTTCCATATTCATGAGATTTTGTCAAATTGATGCTAAGGGTCAAATAATTGCCAAGGAGGAAAATTACTAGTTTCCTAGGTTGGGGGTGGAAGATTTGGAATTTGGGATAAGGGGGATAATAAATGATGTTCAGAAATTATAATGGAATATATATTTAATAATATATCTTATTAAATAAATACAATATAAAATTGAAGTGGCAATGGAGCATGGAGACACATGGAGACTATGGGGCCCACACAAGCTATAATTTATGTGCCACATGGCATCCTCCTCTTGAAATTTCGAATCCATGGGAAGTATAAATGTTCTTGGATGAGTTATAAGGATAAAACACTTTTCTATATGCATAATAGGTCTAATTTTGAAGGAAATGTAACATACATGGGAGATGAAGAGTCATTTTGGAGCCAGTGAGACACTTGGACTAGATTCCCTGGCTCTATGACAACAATGATGAGGATGCTATGACACCTATGATACAATTAAGATATTAAGGCTAAAATATGACATTCATGACATTTCAGGTCAAAATATATCATCAAATAGGGTTCTCATGTGATTTGGGGAAGCTCAATGGGTTCCTACTCAAATTGGGGGAAGATGGAAGGCTAGGAAAGGGAGGACACATGGAAAATCTTGAGCCCACACCCAAATTCGAATTTTCCTGAGTTTGTGGATGGATTGGTAACATTATAAGGCTAATTATGTTTATAAAATACAAGATTAAACCAATATTTTGATAATTTGAGAAATTTTCAATTGTGAATTGAGAGAGCTAGTGGATGATTAGTTTCTTGCCTTAGCCAATTTCGACGGTGAAAGATTCCCATCCAAGTTAGTTTTTGGAGAGGTCACTCAAGTATTTTCTGGAGATTTAGTGGATTTTTATTTGAAGTTGTAAGATATAGTAAAGCATGTGGTTCCTTCTACTGCAGCCCTTCCTTTCAATGATTTCTAGTTTTTATGGCATATTCTTGCTCATGGAGGGATTGTGCTTTGGGTTAGCTATTGATCTCTTTGGGGAGGATTCTAATGCCCCATTATTTTATTTTCTGATTTAAATTATATGTATTTCAATTTCATAATAATATAAGTTCTAAATACTGAAATATTTCATTTAAAAATGTTAATCAATGAAGAAATAGTGCCATTTCCCCACTATCTTGTTGTGAACCAATGTAATGTTGATGGATTCAAATGGATAAGTAAAATATTGATGGTTTGTGTATGAATGGAATTTTATTTATTTATTTAAATTTTACAATACTCTCAGGTATAAATACCGAAAATATTTCATGTATAAATGTTAAACAATGAATAAACAGTGCCATTTCCCCACTACCTTGTTGTGAACCAATATAATGTTGATAGATTCGAATGTATAAGTAAACTACTGATGGTTTATGTATTAATGGATTATATTATTTTAATGTTCATTACATAAGCATTTAGAGTTATTTTGTTGAGTTTCATAGCATTTGGCGAAGTTTGCCTATCATTTCCCCCAAGGTTGAAATTAGTCTTTTTGTAGCTGATTTAAGGGAGTTATAGGAGACATTGAAAGTTGAATGGTGATGCATATGATTTCATGTTGATTTAATTTACATGTACCCTAATTCCATTCATAAATTTTAGTTTTCTTGATTGCATTTGGGAAGCCATTTTCAATATTCATTGTGGGGGAATTAGAACCCCAAATTACTAGTCAAAATGCCTACCTCGACCAGAATATCAAACAAGTTTGCAGAAGCCTTTAGAGGGTCATAAAGATTCCATCAACATAATATTCAAACCTTAATATTAGTAATATAACTTCTGTGAATATTTGGGAGCATTTGGACCAATTTGGATACCTAGATATCAAAACTAGTCAAAGGTTGAAATAGGGAAGAAAGGTAAAAAATTGGTCATTTAATAAAATTCAAAAAAGGGACATTACAAAAACATGGAATTTTAGGATGTAGGAGAATGAACTAACTCATCCAAATGATCAAAAAATTAATAATTTTCATCATGGGAAGGATTCATATGGGTAGTATCATGCAGCTCCTTCAAAAGTGTGAAACCTTTGTCATAGATTGCTTCCAATGTAGAGGAATCATGCTCTTCTTTAAAAATTGCATAACCTCCATCAAGAGACAATTAAAGTTCATATTCCACCACATTAAGTTTTTGTATATCTTCTAGATCATCTTCAAACACATCAAGTACATTCAAATTTCCACATTTCTCATGATCCGCCATGTCATGAGAATCCTCCAAACAATCTACCATTTGGCAATCTGAAACATAGGAGGAAAAATAAGTATCTTGAAACTTTTCAAGAAGTTGCTCATTTTGAATTGTGAGCTTATGATTATCCTCATTATTTTTCAATTATGCATCATGTAACAATTCATTAAGCTCAAAAAATGGTTTCTATCAAAAATCAAAGACATGAAATTACCTGTGATGTGGCACATTGCTCTTTGAATCTTCTCCATGTCTTCAACAAAGAATGTTTCCTCCAATAAAGTAGCTCTCCAACAATAATTTGACACTAATTATTTAGTGTCATGGAGTATGATAAGGGACTCTTGGATCTTATTTTCATTCATCTTTAAGGACCCTTCAATAAAATGAGGCTCTTGCAAATGAACCTCCTCATCTTCTTCCTTCTTGCTTGGACCAACTTCATGAAGCTCAAGTGGCGATGGGGAAGTTGATATTGTTTCTTGTTCAACTGCTACAAGGTCTTCATTTTAACGTTTAGTGTAATTTTGGCTTGCAACAACACTTTAAAAATTGATCTCTATGTCACCAACATAGAGGTGTGAGCACCCATCAGTAGGTACTCCTTCATAGTTCAAGCATCCATCAATAGATGCTCTTTGTTTCATTTCCAAGGTAGAATGTGTCTCGAAATTATATTCAATATTTTCAACATAAAATTATTCATACTCATGTGATGTCTCTTCATATTTTTTAGACTCACTTGGGAGTGAATTTTGATCCTCTTCATGTACTACTTATACTTCACCTATTTCAGAATTAGGTGTTTCATGGGTCTCCTCCTTTTTCTCCTTCAAGCAAGATGATGCATTTTCCCCCTTGGTTTTCTTAAGATCAATATATTTTATCCAACCTTGGATAGCCAAAAATTCAAATCCTTTCATAATATTCTTGGTCATTTCTTCAAAGATAGGTTCCATGATTTTTATATGCTCCTCACCATCATATGAGGTTCCCTTTCCATCCCTAGTCATATTTTCCTCTTCAACAAAAGCACTTTTGGGTTTCAATATATAATGGTGGTCCCTGAATTATTGTACTTATAAATAACAGACCACATAAGGTGCCAAGATCATGCTTTGATACAACTGTAATGTCCATTTTCAATAAATTTTATTAAATGACCATTTTTCACTTTTTTCCCAATTTCGACCTTTGACTAGTTTTGATGTCTAAGTCTCCAAATTCGTCCAAATACTACAAAATATTCAAAGAATGTATATTAATGATATTAAGGTTTGAATATGATGTTCAGGGAAGCTTTATGACCCTCTAAAGTTTTCTGCAAACTTGTTTAAAATCCTAGTTGAGGTAGGAGTTTTCACTAGTAATTTGGGGTTTTAATTCCCCCACAATGAGTACTGAAAATGGATTCCCAAATGAAATCAATACAACTATAATTTATGAATGGAATTAGGGGAAATTTAAAGGAAATACATATGAACTCATATGCATCACCATTCAACTTTTAATGTCTGCTATAACTACCTTAAATCAGATGCCAAAAGACTAGTTTCAACCTTGGAGGAAATGATAGGAAAACTTCTCCAAATGCTATGAAACCCAACAAAATAAATCTATATGTGATCCATAGGACCTCAAATTTAGTGCATTAAAATTTTGTTGTAAAAGAATGTGTGCAACAGGTTAATTAAAGGGACAACATTAATAGAAATTAAATTCTCAGAACAGGAATGAAAAACAAGACTGATAAACAGATGCCAAGCAGAAAACACAGAACCAGAATCACAAACAGAAGTTGATAACGGAGTTCACCCCCTCCACTGGGATACGTCTCCGGGTCCCTCTCCAATGGGAAACGATCCAATTAATGCCTTTAAAAATGGTACAAATGGTTCTGGACTCTGCAAATCAATTTCAGCAGTATGGACAAAAGTCTGCAAGACCTCTTCTCTGGACTAATACAAATTGGCCTTCAAAAACAAAGAACAGCCAGCTAAACAGAGAAAATAGTCGACTCTTTAAAATCACAGCAACTAGACATTAACAGTAAAGTCTTCAAGACCTCCTCTCTGAAATTTACAAAACTAGACTTCAACAGTCAAAAGAAGCCATGTATAACTGAGAATGGTCGACTTCAAAAGGAACAACATAATGCTCTCTCCAAGCTTCTCATCATAGAGAAAACAGTTGCCCCCCCGTTCTCAATGAACTGAGTCTCCCTTATTACTCATATTTGTCATTACAAATGAGCCAAAACGCTCAAATAAATGCAACTGTTCACATTCCAGGAAACGCGGCATCAAGACTGTTCATATGTCTTTCGTCATTAATCCAGCTGTGGCATAACTGCCAAGAAAAGATTCCAACTGTTATGAATAAGCTGTGAGCATTATGAAATATCCTGCCATGCCAAGGATATGACCTCCGGAACCATACGTAACTGAACTGCCAAAATTTTTAGTCAACCGTGCTTCGCCGTTGCGGAAGAGGATAAGCAATGGGCTTCGATAGTCTCAATCGGCTGTCGGCTGGTCTTCGAGTTGGAGGCTTTAGTCACTTTGGTTTCTGCCATTATGGACTGTCAGTTGTTAAAGTATCTTGATTTGACTTCTCAACCCGTAATTCTTGGGCCTCCGCCGTTGCAGCTGCCGAATCGTTCCGTCTTCCGATCCGTCCGAGCATCCATTAAGCTTCCACCGTTGTGTACGGGAGAAGTCTTTGTGAGCCCTGCTGTTGTGGAAGAGGAAAGGCTTCCGATCCCCGACATTGTGGAAATGGAAATGCTTCTGATCCTCGACGTTGCGGAAGAGGAAACGCTTGTGGAAAGGTAAGTGGTTGGTCGTCCACCATTGCGGAAGAAGATGCTCTTCCCACCTCTGATCTACGCGGCTTCTATGAACCATGTACCATATTAGATATTTACAGAGGAATAATCCGCCGGATCAATCCTCCCCATTGGAGAGCTTTTGGACCACCAAAATCCTGAATTATTTTGCAAGTAAGTGAGGGTACAACTCCCTCACTTTACCAATCTCCATCCATATTTCTTTGCTAGGATGCATCCCCTTCAGCCCCACTCGAAGGTACTTAGAATTCCCCCTTCATGAAGTCCTTACATTTCTGTCAAGAATGGCATCATCCTGCAACTCTCTCATATATTCAGGTGCCAAATCATCTATTGAAGGAATCTGTATGTTAATTTCTTCATCCATGATCATAGGAGGCTCATACAGTTTAAGATTCTCAACATTGATAACCGAATAAATTTGCATGTATGGAGGTAAATTCAAGCAAAAATCATTAGTACCGATATTTTCCAAGATCTCAAAAGGACCATACCTGATAGGCTTAAGCTTTTTACCTTCACCTTTCATCCTTTCTTTGGTGATAAGTAACCAAACTCTATCACCAACCTGAAATTGATGATCAATTCGATGCTTGTCATGCCTGGCCTTGTATTTTGCCTAGCTCTTCTCCAACTGTTCTTGAACTGCGTGCTGCAGTGCTTGGATTCTCTGAATGAACTTTAAAGCTTTATATGCATCATGATGTCCATTCACTGCATCTTTGCCAAAAGAGAAGTCCATCGGTGTTTTTGGCAGATAACCAAAACAAGTTTCAAAAGGAGATCTTTTCATGGAAGAATGAACTGCATGATTGTAAGCATGCTGTATATACTACAACTTCTCATCCCAAAGTTTAGGATGCCTACTACAATATCCTCTGAGCAGCTGAACCACTGTTCTGTTCACTACCTCTATTTTCCCATCGGTCTGTGGATGAAAAGCTGTACTTTTCTTTAGTTTGGTATCCATAAGCTCCCATAAAGTTGACCAGAATTTTCCCAAGAACCGGGAATCTCGATCAGATATAATAGAAATGGGTAGCCCAAAATGTACCCAAACATTTTGAAAGAATAAAAGAGTTGTTTGTTCAGAAGTAATCTGCTTGTTACATGGCATTAAGATACACATTTTTCTGAATCTATCCACAACCACATATAGGTAATCATGCCCTTTTCTAGACATAGGTAGTCCTCCTACAAAGTCCATAGAAATTCTTTCCCAAGGACGAGAAGAAACTAGAAGAGGAGTGTACAAACCCAATTTCCTATTGCTAGGCTTACTTGTTGCACACATAACACAACCCCTTACATATTTAGCTACAGTTTCTTGCATTTGAGGCCAATAACAATGATTCTATAATACAGACAATGTTTTGCTTACACCAAAATGTCCTGCAATCAATGAACTATGTGCCTCTCGGATCACATGCACTCTCTCTTTCTCTGGAATACAAAGTTTACCAAGATGATACAAGAGTTGATTATGCACATAATAGTTCTCTTCATGTTTACCATGTATAAGTGATGCATATACTTCCCTAAAATCTTTATCTTCTGCATACTATTCAATATAACTTTCATGTGTTAATGAACTGTTCTAAAAAATGATTGAAGCATTCATAGGTGGCCTTGATAACATGTCTACTACTTTATTATGAATTCCCTTTTTGTACTTAATGACGAGATGAAACTATTGTAAGAACCCCATCCATCTTAAATGCCTACTTTGTTGTATTTTAGTTTGAGATTGTAAATATTGAAGTGGCTGATGATCAGTATGTATGACTGTCTCTTTTCCCATGATATAATGTTTCCACTTCTTCACACTCTATACTAAAGCATACAATTCTTTGTCATAGGTCGGATAGTTACTTAACGCAGTAGAGAATGTTTCTAAATGTTAACAGACTGGCTTCCTTCCCTGCATCAAAACTGCTCCCATGGCAAACCCACTGGCATCGGTTTCGATCTCAAATCGCTGCTGCAAATCTGGCAATGTTAGAACTGGTGCTGTGCTAATCTTTTCCTTCAAAGTGTTGAAGGCTCTCAGATGCTTTCCTCCCCACTGTAAAATATCTTTAATGCTTGTCAACGCCTGTAATGGAGCAGCAATGGAAGAAAAACCAGAAATGAATTTCCTCCAATACTGAACTGCACCCAAAAAACTTCTGATTTCAGTAACGGTGTTAGGCCGTGGCCATTTTATAATGACAGCAACCTTGGCTGGGTCCACTCGCAGGTGGCCTCCACCAATGATATGGCCTAGATATACTAAAGAAGTTTTAGCAAATTCACATTTAGACATTTTTACATAAAACTTTTCCTTTCTCAGTACATATAAAATCTTTTTCACATGTACAACATGCTCTTCCCAGGTGTTTCTAAACACAAGGATATCATCTAGATATATAATTACAAAATCATCAATGAATGAATGAAAGACATCATTCATGACCCGCATAAAAGTAGCAGGTGCGTTACACAACCCAAAAGGCATCACAAGCCATTCATACAAACCCTGTTTCGTTTTAAAAGCTGTTTTCCAAGCATCATGCTCAGCAACACAAACTTGATGATACCCACTACGCAGATCCAATTTTGTAAAGTAAGTTTCATGTTTCAACTGATCAAGCAAATCGTCAATGCGGGGAAGAGGATACCTGTTTTTAATGGTGATTTTGTTAAGGGCCCTATAGTCAATGCACATTCTCCAAGACCCATCCTTCTTTGGAACCAAGACTATGGGAGAGCCACAAGGAGAAGTGTTGGGCCGGATGACCCCCTTCTCAATCATCTCCTGAACCTGCTTCTTGATCTCCTCATTCTGCATTACAGACATCCGGTACATGGCTATGTTCGATATTGGCACATCCTGCTGCAAATGTATCTCATGCTGAATCTCTCTCTTCGGTGGTAACCCCTTCGGATCTTGAAACAAATCATCATACTCAGAAATGATGTCAATCAGTTCAGATTTATGCTTAGGGTCACATTCTTCAAAATATTTAGAGACTTCATCATTTTTCATCTTAACCATCATCAACACAAAGTTATTACTAGCATTTACCAACCTCTTCATTTGTCCTACAGATACTATTGCTAGATTGGTTTTTATCTTATGTGCTCGTACAATATATTCCATACCTTCTTTAAAAAGATGATACTTATTCTTCTCTCTATAAAAGACTGCCTTTCGGTCATACAAATATGGACTCCCAAGTACAATTCCACAAATGTCAAGTGGTACTACATCCAATTCTACCTCGTCCCTAAACTTTTCAGTAATTACAAATTTTAATACACATTTCCTTTTAACTTGCAATCGTGTATCATTAGTAACCCAACCTAGAGGATAGGGATTTTCATGAGTCACAGTAACTAAATGCAACTTCTTAATCACTTCTTCTGATATCATATTTACTTGTGAACCACTATTAAACAATGTATCAATATTTGTGTGATTTGCAATGACACGAACATGAAACAATGCACTTCTATCTTTATCATTTTGCTTAGAAGTAGATGGCAGACTTGTACTTGCACTAGAACTTGAATGTGCATCAATGGGAAGTGAGATACTTTTATCCTTACCTTGGATTCTAACAGCTGTAAACTTTGTTTCATCACCTGAGTCGGATCCCAAGTCTTGAATAACTGCTGCAGTAGCTTTTTCTTTTCCTTTGTCTTTGTTTCCTCCGTACTTCTTTGGCCTTAACTTTGGATGAAGTTTCCAACACTTAGAGACATCATGTCCCTTCTGACAATGCGAACACGTAGGATTTTCACCTTCTTTCTTAATAGTAGCCATCTTCTTTTTCCCCTTATATTTACCTTTTGATTTGCTGTCAAATTTAAATGACTTCTTCACAAAAGTATCATTAGCATGCTTACCCCTGGCTTCTAAATGGGTAGCTTGAACACATACATCATCCAAATTACTGGGATTAAACATCAACAAGGTATGTTTCAAATAAGAATGCATGCCACCAATGTACTTAAGAAGAGTTTCCTGTGTATCTAATGAAACATTCAATGCAATAGCACTCTTTCTGAATTCATGAGTATAATCTTGAATGCTTTGTCCTTTAGCTTGTCTAAACATTTGCCAATTCATGGTTAATTTCTGCATGTGACCTAAAGGATAAAATTGCTTCCTCAATGCTTCAATGAATTCATTCCAAACTGAAATAAGTGTACCATTCTTTCGAAGATCTTCCTGAATCTTTCTCTCCCACCAAGTAAGATCCATTCCACTCATTCTCAAAGTGGCCAATTGAATCCTGGAAGGGTCATCATTAATGCCCTGCACCCTGCAATATACTTCAAGCTGCTTGATCCAATTGTCTAATTTTTCAGCATCTACATCTCCATTATAAATAGGTAATTCAAATTTAACATCCAATTTGAAATAAGGCATATTAGGACTTGCATTATGAGAAGAAGAAAAAGTTTGTTTAGTATCGGGAGGATCACCATCACCTCCTACTCCTTTACCCTTTTCTTCTGACTTCACTTCTGCATCTTTGGATGAAGATCCTTCTTCTTTCTTCTTCCTTTCTGCTCACTCATCGAGTATAATTTCCATCTTGGCTTTCATGCTCATAAAATCCTCTAGAAACTCAGTTTCAAAAATGACAGGTCTTTCCCGTTCAGTATGTCCTTCTTCTTCCCCTCGTGGAGAAGACATGGTTCTTGAGAATGTTCTCTTGGAGACAATCTCAGTATCTCCTTCAACTAATTCTCCTTCACCAACCTTTAACCTAGACCTGGTAAGCATTCACAAACTTGCACAATAGTCAACCAACTCTGATACCATAATATGATCCGTAGGACCTCAAATTTAGTGCATTAAAAGTTTGTTGTAAAAGAATGCGTGCAACATGTTAATTAAAGGGACAGCATTAACAGAAATTAAATGCTCAGAACAGGAATGAAAAACAAGACGGATAAACAGATGCCAAGCAGAAAACACAGAACCAGAATCACAAACAGAAGTTGATAACGGAGTTCACCCCCTCTACTGGGCTACGTCTCCGGGTTCCTCTCCAATGGGAACCGATCCAATTAATGGCTTTAAAAATGGTACAAATGGTTCTGGACTCTGCAAATCAATTTCAGCAATATGGACAAAAGTCTGCAAGACCTCTTCTCTGGACTAATACAAATTGGCCTTCAAAAACAAAGAACATCCAGCTAAATAGAGAAAATAGTTGACTCTTTACAATCACAGCAACTGGACATTAACAGTAAAGTCTTCAAGACCTCCTCTCTGAAAGTTACAAAACTGGACTTCAATAGTCAAAAGAAGCCAAGTATAACTGAGAATGGTCGGCTTCAAAAGGAACAACATAATGCTCTCTCCAAGATTCTCATCACAGAGAAAACAGTTGCCCCCCCCCCGTTCTCAACGAACTGAGTCTCCTTTATTACTCATCTTTGCCGTTACAAATGAGCCAAAACTCTCAAAGAAATGCGACTATTCACATTAAAGGAAATGCGGCATCAAGACTGTTCAAATGCCTTTCGTCATTATTCTAGCTGTGGCATAACTGCCAAGAAAATCTTGCCAACTGTTACGAATAAGCTGTGAGCATTATGAATATCCTGCCATGCCAAGGATCTGACCTTCGGAACCATATGTAACTGAACTGCCGAAAGTTTTAGTCAATCGTACTTCACCGTTGCGGAAGAGGATAAGCAACGGGCTCCAACGGTCTCAATCGGCTGTCGGCTGGTTTTCGAGTCGAATGATTTAGTCACTTTGGTTTCCACTGTTGCGGACTGTTAGTTGTTAAATTCTACCGATTTGACTTCTCAACCCATAAGTCTTGGGCCTCCGCCGTTGCGACTGCCGAATCGTTCTGTCTTTCAATCCGTTCGAACTTCCATTAAGCTTCCACCGTTGCGGACGGGAGAAGTCTTTGTGAGCCCCACCGTTGCGGAAGAGGAAAGGCTTCCAATCCCTGACATTGCGGAAAGGGAAATGCTTCCGATCCTCGACGTTGCGGAAGAGGAAATTCTTCCAAGCCCCGACGTTGCGGAAAGGGAAGTGGTTGGCCATCCGTCGTTGCGGAAGAAGATGCTCTTCCCACCTCCGATCTGCGCGGCTTCTATGAACCATCTACCATATTAGATATTTACAGAGGAATAATCCGCCGGATCAATATGCTCATCTACAGAAAATTGAAATTATATAATACATCAATAAAATTCCATAAATCCATAAACCATCATTAGTTTACTTATCCATTCGAATCAATCAACATTACATTGGTTCACAACAAGGTAGTGGGGAAATGGCATTGTTTCTTGATTGTTTAAAATTTATACATGAAATATTTTGGGTATTTAGACATTAGAGTATTATGAAATTTAAATACATAAATAAAATTAATTCATCCATAAACCATCAGGATTTTACTTATCCATTCAAATCGATCGACATTACATTAATTCACAACAAGATAGTGGGGAAATGACACTATTTCTTCATTGATTGACTTTTTAACATGAAATCATTCAGTATTTAGACATGAGAGTCTTATGAACTTGAAACAAAGACAATTTACATCAGAAAATAAAATAATGGGGGCATTAGAAGCTTCCCCAAATATATAAATAACTCACCCAAAGCGCAATCCCTCCATGAGCAAGAATATGCAATAAAAACTGGAAACGGTTGAGAGAAAGTGCTGCAATAGAAGAAACCATGAGTTTCCATGTAGCTTACACCTAAAAATAAATATCTATTAAATATCCATGAAACACCTGATTGGCCTCTCCAAACACCTACTTGGATGGGAATCTTTCACCCTCGAAATTGGCTAAGGAAAGAAAACTAGTCATCCACTAACTCTCACAATTCACAAATGACAATTTATGAAATGAAAAAAAAATATTCTCTTGGTTGATTATTGTATTTTATAAACATCATTAGCATTCTAAGGTTACCAATACATCAACAAATCAATCCAATTTTAATTTGGGTGTGGTCTCAATATTTTCCATGTGTCCTCCCTTTCCTAGCCTTCCATCTTCCCCCAATTTGAGTAGGAACCCATTGAGCTTCCCCAACTCACATGAGCACCATTTTGGGAGATCTATTTCAACCTGACATGTCATATATGTCATATTTCATCCTTTATATCTGATTTGTGTCATAGGTTTCATAGAATCTTCATCATTGTTTTCATAGAGCTAAGGAATCTAGTCCAAGTGTCTCACTAGCTCCAAAATGCCTCTTCCTCTTCCATGGGAGTTACTCTTCCACTCCAATTCAAACTTAATTGATTCATGGAAAGTATATTGACCTTCCAACTCATCCCAAGACCCTTTGGATTATTATGGATTCGAAACTGTAAGAGGAGGATGCCATGTGGCATAGAAAATCTAGCTTGTGTGGGCCCCATAGTATCCATGTGTCTCCATGATCAATTTCCACTTTGATTTTCCCTTGTATTTATTTATTTATCTCATTTATTAAATATTTATTCCATTATAATGTTCAAACATCATTTATTGTCCCCCTTATTCCAAATCCCAAAGCTTCCACCCCCAACTTAGGAAACTAGTAATTTTCCTCCTTGGCAATTATTTGACCCTTAGCATCAATTTGAAAAACTCTCATGAATATGGAAAATGTGATTAGGCCATTCTGACCCAATGAAATTTTTTGGACATGACACATGTTCTGGATCCACATCACCTTGTGCACATTATTGTGTGCTCTAGTAAGGGGGTACAGTATCGAGATCGTTTGTAGAGGGTGTATTGGTCTAAGTGACTGGCGAGTTAGTCACATGCATAGAGTGAACATGGATGCCCATATTCTCTAGTGTCAGTGTAGGAATGGAACTAGTACTGACACCAATCTACCTAGGCTCATCCTTAGTGTAAGTTTTGTCGTTACACCAAAACCTACAGATGTTAATGAACATTCGAAACCCAGCACAAGACCCTATCACCAGGAGTGGTGGTTAGTCCACTTGTTTTATATTCCCAAAGGTGGGGTGGTTATACCATGTGGAGGTTGTATCAATAATCCAACACCCCACCTTTGGTGTAGCTCAGGGGAATTGAACATGATACGTATGCTCTAATACCATGTAAGGTTTGTCGTTACACCAAAACCTGCAAATGTTGATGAGCATTTGAAACCCAACTCAAGGCCCTATCACTAGGAGTGGCAGTTAGTCCACTTGTTTTATATTCCTAGAGGTGTGGCGGTTATACCATGTGGAGGTTGTACCGATACTCCAACACTTAGGATCAACAGTACGCAAATACTCTTGTAAATATATATATATATATATATATATATATATATATATATATTATAAATGACTTATAAGAGTATTAAAATTAGAATCATAAATAAATAAAGGTGATAACTAAACATATTGTTTACCCCATAGCATTGAATATGGTGCACCAGATCTTTAATCTTTTTATCTATCTTTTTTGTCCCCAACCGAATCAAAGGAAAATAAGGGAATTTGGCATTTAATTGTATCACAAGATTCTGTATTGTTTGCGTTGGGTTGGTGGAGAAAAAAATCTTCATAATTAAGCATTTATTTAGGAGGATCTATGGACTACTATGATGTTGGTCCCTTCCCCCTTTCACACTTTGACAATGGTACTTTTTATTTTATAAACTATATTGAGGCAAATCCAACTTTTGATTGTATAGTATTAAATTACAAAAATTATAACATGCATTAAAAATCTTTAGGACACAATAAGTGTTAAGCTATGTGGTATTTTTTATAATGCCTAGAAATTCAAAATATAATTTTCAAATATTCTCATAGAGGAAGCTAATATTAATCCCAAAATAAAATTTCATTGATTACAGTTAGAGATCATGAGAAGAATACATTAAACATTGCACTAGTAGATGAGAACAAGGTATCATAAGTGGGATAAAATTTGGACAATATTATTGCACCTGATAAAATACAATTTCATAAACAAGATAGTGAGGTGATCTATGCATATCTATTATAGGAAACATTGGCCAATGCAAAGTTAGAATCAAGAATATCTAAATTGGAGGGGAAACTCAAGAAATAAAAATCATCCAATAAAGCTTGGTGGGAACAAATTAAGAGGCTTGAGACAAACCTTATAGCAGTTGGGGCAGATCCCAAAAATGTACAGGGGATAAAGTAGTAATACAAAATCAGAAAATATCGTGCACTATGTTTAGAGAATATACTCGAAGAGAAAATATAACTCTCAAAGATAGTAAATAAATAAACATACTATGAAGGAATTCCAATGATTATGGCAGATATTTTCTCATATTTTTCTATATTTTGAATATTTGTTAGAAACTTGATCTAGGAGCATTTTTGTATAGAATTTTTAATCTATAAATAATAGGGGGTTCAAATTTTCTTAAGAAAGAGACTTATTGGCTTGTAAATATTTTCTCTGATAATTAATAAAATATCAATGCAGGAGCACATAGTTTTCCTACCAGAGATTCATGTGATAATGTCTTGAAGGTTTCCATTTTCCTTTGTGTATGTTTCCTTATCTTAGTTTCCATTTGAGTGTGTAATATTCAATATTTAATAGGAAAATATATGATTAGAATTCATCCATGATTGTTAGAATAATAATCCATCCTTAGCACCTTAGTTTATACCTTAGTCAATTTCATTGCTTCTATGCATTAAATTGCTATGGTTTAGAATTAGGGAAATTGGTCTACAAGGTGAATTGGTTATTTTCAGACCATTCACACACACACCAACACTATATATTGTTCAAATTGTAACATGTGTTCCATCATTAATGTCTTGAGGTGCTACTTACTTGTTTTGAGGAATCTGGGTTTGACTAGGTGTGCTAGTGTTGTCTTTTTCCTCCTAAGTGCATTTATTGTCACATTGAGCCTCCCTCACACCTATATTTTCTCACCCATGCATTACTTGGAATCATTATTGCCCCAACACACCTCAATAATGCTCACACCAAGTTTAGTGACCATTTGGGCTGAGTTGGAGCTTCATTCGTCCACCTAGGGGAGGTTGAGGTCAAATATTGCCATGCCACATGTACACTCCCAATTGGATTCCTAAGCCTCAAAAATGATTCCTAGTGTAATATATCTCTGATATAAACACATTCAGATGTTAGACAGTTCAATAATATCCACTTTGTGTTCACATGTGTCTATAAATTTTGTTACTCTTTTAAGCTTTTTGTTGGTTTTTGCAAAGTAATTTGAATTGTGAGAGTCTCTTGAACTCCTAGATCCAGATATGAATCAAATTATCACATGTTATCATAGATTATTGGAGTTTGATATCAATCCTAATTGATTGAGCTATAGATTTAGATATTTTCTGGATAGATTTGAGTGTTTTTTGCAGGTATTTTCAGCAAATTCTCACCACTAGCGCAAGAAGAGATGGAAAAAACTCATATCTTGCTGAATCCATTCAATTAATTTGAATGGAAGGCCGATATGGTCATACAAATGAGATCCAAGTGTCTCTATAGGGTAACCATGGGGACAGAGGTAGAGCCAAACTCTGTAGTAGAGAATTCAAAATACTTCAATAGACTTGATGAAGCCTTTGGGATGCTATGTCTCAGCATATCGAGAGAGATCATGTTTCATGTTGACAGTTTGGACACCCCAAATGAATTTTGGCTCAGGATTGAAAATCTCTTTGGTAAAACTGATGAAATGAGGGGGCACCATCTCAAGAATGAGCTCATCACCTTGAGCCCATCACATTTCGAGACCATCTAGGATTTCTTCACCAAATTTAAGTCTTTGGTAATTCAACTCAAGCAGTGTGGAATCGAGAAGAAGGAATAGAAGCCAATACTATCAATCCTTTCAAAGTTAGGGCTACAATACTAAGTTTTTGTTAGCACATTCCATTTTGGAAAGCTAACCATTCGAAATTGGCAAATGCTATTACTAGATATCTTCATGGAGTCTTTGATCCAAGAGCAAGATAAGCTAGTACAGATGGGCACCATCAAAACAAGAAAGAATCAAGCTCTTTCTATAGTGTTTTGAATGCATCCAATGGGTAAGAAGAAAGCTAAGGATTTAAAGAAGCCAAATAAGAAGAAATCAGATAGGCCCAAGATTCCTGATGGGGGTTCGAATCCTTCAAAGGATAAGGACAATAATGGAAACGAGAAAAACAAATGCACCTATTTCCACAAGGGGTGGTATATAGAGAGTGATTTCATGAAAATAACCATTGATATGATGGATCAAATGTTGGATAAGAATAACATCCCAGTCCCAGATGGTGCAAGGAAGACGGATGGCAGTTGAGGTTTTGAAAACAAAGAGAAATGTCGTGCTTTGTTTGTAGGTTCTTCAGACCCCTCCACCTTCATCATTGATTTGGGAGAATCAAGGAATTTGGCCTCTATTAGATATTTATTCACATCCATGAATTTGAATAGTGGCCCAACTATTCGAATGAGGGATGACTCTGAGATCGAGTCCAAAGGAGTTGGCAAGACCGACCTTGAAAATGGATATTTCAACAATGTCCTCTATGTACCAGACTTGGAAGTAAACCTGTTGTTAGTATAGAAAATGACACATATTGGAGAATCCAAGAGAGTAACATTTACTCCATATGAGGTTGAGATAGCTGAAATCTCCTCCAACAATGTTGTTGCGTTGGGGTATGCAGATCACCAAGCTAGGATGTATAAATTCTCCAAATTTCTTCCTAATTCCAGTGGGCAAGCGCTTATGTCTCATGCCAATGAAACCAACAAGATATGTCATGATATATTTGTCCATATGAACTACAAATATATCCAGGTATTTAACAAGGATGAAATGGTGGAAGGGCTTCCTCCTATCAAGTCTTCCAATGGAGCATGCATTGGTTGCGTGGTGGGAAAGATCTAGAGCGCAGCTATGAGAAGGGGAAGGAAAGGACAACTACACAAACAATTGGATTGATGCATTCATATCTCATTAGTCCTATTCCCACTCCCTCCTATGGATGATCAAGGTATTTTTTCACCTTCATAGATTATTTCTCAAGGTTATGTTGGGTATACTTCCTAAAGCTCAAATCTAAATTCTTTAAGACTCTCAAGATTTGGAAGGCCCTAGTTGAGAAACAAAGTGGGAACAAGATTAAAATCCTTAGGACTGATAATGGTAAAGAGTATGTGAATAAAAATTTGCAGCAACTATGTGAGGAATTTTCCATCCAAATGTAGCATTCGGTCCCCTACACACCACAACAAAATGGTGTGGCCGAGAGGAAAAGTAGGGCTCTCAAGGAGATGGATACATGCATGATTGAGGATAAGGATTTAAGTCCTAATATATGGGATGAATCCATTAACTGTGATTCATACATTAATAATAGGGCTATACACAAATCAGTGAAAGGCAAAACACCTTATGAGGCTTGGTTTGGTCACAAACCAAATATTTCACATTTTGGGATTTTCGGCTCAAGGGCATGGGATTAAATTCCTTTAGAAAAGAGGAAGGAATTGCAGCCACAAATAAAAGAATGAATCATGGTGGGATATGGTGAAGATAAAAATGGATACAAGCTCTTTGATACATACACACATAAAACATTCATTGAAATAAGTGTGCAATTCGAAGAGGAAATTATACTATATTTTGAGCAAGCACTAGGGGAATGCTCTTCTTCTCAACACCAAGATGATGTAAGTGATGATTCCCCTTATGATATTTCTGATGATGATATGTATGAATATGATGTTTCTATACATGACTCACCCTCAAGGCCCAAGTGGGTAGAGAAAACCATACAAGCTGTTGGGGATTCAGCAGGCGACCATCTAGATCCTAGGAAGACAACATCACAATTTCACAATGCTTATTATGCAAGTAAAGATTCCCTTGCTGAGAATTGATATACTATGGTTGGATATGATACAAAATCATATCATGAAGCATTTCATTACCCAATATGGAAATCATCCATGCAAGAAGAATTCAATTCTCTACAAGAGAATAAAACTTAGGAATTGGTTCCCTTGCCTCCCAAGAGGAAGCTTATGAAATGTAAGTGGGTATATAGGACCAAAGTTGCTGTTGATGAGTATGATATTAAATATATGTCCAGATTATTTGCTAAATTATTCTCTCAATTTTTCACCTGAAAATATCATACTGCTTGTTAGCCTTCAAAAGAATTTCATGATGCCTGTTGACCTCCCAAAAAGTTTGGTCTGGGTTACCTTGGACATTTTTTTAACCTAACCTAGAAGGGGTGGAGCTCCCTTGCATTTTATATAGAGCGTTAGATATGCCTACCTTAGTTGAGAAAGAGGCACCATTTTCCCCCTTTTTTGGAAAAAACCCTAGGTAGACGCTCCTCTTAGTTTGGCTAAGAGCGCCAGTGGTCAATAAAAAGGAAAACAAATATGTTTCTAGAAGATTTTGCACAGAATCCTTCATGTAATTAGTTCCTATCTACCTGAGAGAGGTGTTATTCACCTCCCTCACCTATAGGGATCTCATTCTATCTTTTTTCCATGTCATCCCATGGGTTCTAGGCCTATAAATGAAGCCCTCATGAGGAGAGTGGGGGAGGATAGAAAAAAAATCCTTATGTTGCTAGTTTGAAGTCTGATCAGAGGCAAAGTAGAGGTAGCTTTTGTTTGGAGAGGTCTTCATAGTCATAGGATATTGTAGACATTCTTGATTGAGATAGAAGCCATCGACATCAAAGCTTTTGGTTGTACTTCATTCTCATCCATATATTAATACAAAGACATTTCCCTTTCCTGTATTTGATCATAGTGTTTGTAATTGAATATTATTGGATTCCTTGATCACCAATATGGATAGTCACTTATCATGATGCTCTCATCCCTTTTGTTTGTCTTGTGATCTCTTTTGTAGATGCCGAATCATTGCAAGGACTTCCTCGAGAGAAGATAAATGGATCCAAGGTTGAGGTATAATATGTTTTATGTTAATTGATTTAATTATTCAAGGAAAGATTATGTAGCTGTGTCTTTTTGTTCTGTAGTTGTGTATTACATTGCAGTGGAACAAGAAGTGTCTACACTTCTTGATAATTCCTACTAACAAAAATGGTGACTCCGCTAGGGATCTAGCCTTATCCAGTCAGATTTGGGGAAGATCAAGTCAGATCTAGTGTAGATCCAGTCAGATCTACAAACTTCAGTAACCATTCCATATATGAAGCTTATTTCTTTCTCCTTTCAGTTGTTTCAGTTAACAAGGTGAGTTATCCATCTTATGCCTCTTATCTTTTGCCTTTGTTCTGAGTAAAAATTTTTGCACTTTTTCAGTCAGCTGAGTCTTTCTGGATTCTCCTGTAGGTTTTTAGTCTTTTCAGCCCACTGCTCTACGGTGATGTTTCCTTTAGCTGACAAAGCATTGGTTTACCCTACACCACCTTTTCTCTTCTCGACCAAAGCACTGACACCGCATTTTCTCTTCCTTGAGAGAGCGTCGATGATGCTTTTTTTCAGAAAGCTAGGAGTGCCATAGAATCCTAGGACGCTCTGGTGCAGTTCCTTTCAGCGTGCTGACATAGGTCTTCAAAATTGCCTATTTGCAAAAAATTTCATTTAAAAATTGAAATTTTTTTTGTCCTCTGAGACTTTTCAATTTGGTCTACTTGCATGCTTGCTATCTATTTCACTAATTTTTTGTGAACCCGATTCTCTTTTTGAGATCAGATCCAAAAATTTCTATCTTTTGCATTGTCATAAACGGAATTTGAAACATAGTTTGGTCTCGGTTTTTAAGTGAAGTGTTTGAAAATTTCCTTTTGAAAAGAAAGCCTATAGCCTCTTCCTAGAAGGTTAGTTTCTTTTGTAGAAAAGAATGCTTTGTGTGCCTCATATTTTCTATAAAAATACAAAAAGAATCATTTTATTTTTCTCTTGTTTATGCTTGCAAAAATTGTTTGTTTTTTCATTTGCACAAGTGATTTAGGAAAATAGGTCTTTTTGAGATTGTAGCAAAAATTATCTTTGCATGCACATTGGAGGCTTAGTTTTTTCTTTGTCATTTTCAGAAACTTTAAAGTGCTTGTTCGAAAGAGTTTTGTGCTTTTAAAGGACTTCCTTTGCATTTCTTTATTGGATCTTGTTTTATTGTTGAAAACAGCTTTCTTACGGTATATTGTTGAAAAGAACAGAAAACGGTTCCTTCCTTACCCTAGTTAGTTCTCATCAAATTAAAAAAGTGCATTTACATCTAGATTAATTTGCATTATTGGAGATAACATTCCACAAACATTCACCTAATCGTCAAGATAAAATTAACTGTAGCTTTAGGTCTAAAATTGTATATAAAATTGAGTGATAGGTTAGTGACGTGTTCGGGCATCATTAAGTGTAGGAGATTTCATTATTTGTGCGCACTACAACCTGGGACTTGTGCGGTTCTTCCACGTACCATCAGTATATCGAACAACCTTTCACGTACCCTTGAGGTATATAGGAAGGTACTTCACATACTTAATTGTATATCGAAAGGCCCCTTATGAACGGTTGTGCATTAGACAACACTACTACCAATTTGAGCTCCCACATATCTTGTGTATATTGGGAGACCACACTAGGACACCCTGACCATATGAGAAAAAACCTTTTGGCTATCTTGTGTGGAGCAATACACTGAAAACAAAATTCGAGGAGATTACTACGCATGTACCCCTGAGGTATATCATGAGTTGCACCTACTTGACAATCCTAGTGAGAGACCGACTATTCTAAACCCATCCTATCATTTAAGTCTACGTGTGACCTTTAGCTCTGCATAGGTTTTTTTTGTGTGATTTTCCTTGTTTTAACCTAGATTAGGTAACTTCGACCACCACCATGGCTGAGCAACTTGTGAGACGTCAATCTCATAGATTACAGGGTTTATCTCCTAACTCTCCTCCTACCATGGAAGGACAAGAAGGGATGACCATGGAAAAACCAACTTCTACTAATGTTTTTGTAGAGACTACCCTAGCTAGTGAATTCAGAGAAGAATTCAATGATTTTACAAATCGTTTGGTTCAACTCCCTCCTGCAGCTGATGTTTCTGTGCATCCCCACTAGATTATGGTTTGGATGCTCATTTTTGGAGGACTTCTATGGGCTAAGCTATTCCTAAATTCAAGGTTATTATACCTTCACCAAGAAATACTCCTTTGGGAGAGGAGGAACAGAGAAGAATTAATGCATCTCTCAATCGAGCTCATAACTTTTCAGAGAGAGTAGAAATAATTATTCCTCCACTTATGTCTCATTATGAAACTATGCCATCACAGTTACCCCATAATACAGAACCTTGGCCTAAAGCTGAAATTAAACCTTATTCTGAAGGTTGTCCAACCTATGGAGAGACTTCTCGCAACCCATGGCATGAAGGATATCATTCACTAGCTCAAGTGTTAGGACCTATTGAATAAATTCCATTTCAAGGTAATCCAGGTCTAAATGACAATCCTACAGTCTCACATCCTAACCTTTTTACTAGGCCTTCCATACCAGTCATGGTTGGTAGGAAATCCACAAATCAAGTTATGTTAGCACATTCTAACGTAGGGGGTCAACCCCTGGCACGAGTTACATCATCTGTTAGTGGAATTATTGCTAGTTCAGGACAATTTGTAGGTGTAGCACAACCTGCATTATTCATCCCTCCTACTAATACCAATGTTATTCCCTCCCCATCTAGTTTAGGCCAACCCTTAGGGGTGAAACCTGTCAATAACCTAGCTTCTTGGGGATATACTTATCTAGGAACTCAGCCACCTACGGTTCATCAATTTGATCAACAACCACTGCTAACAGCTATTTATCCTGGAATTCCCTACCCCGAAAATGATTTTGTACCTTGGGCACAACCTAATTGGTCCAATATTATATCATATGGAGGATCTTTTGTTAATAATGCTGGAGGATATGGTGCCCCCCCCCCCCCCCCCCCCCNCTAGAGGCCCACCACCACCACCTGGAGGTGGAGGACCACCTGGAGGACCACCACCACCACCACCCCCACCACCTTCTGGAGGACCCCCTCCCTCGGGTAGGCCACCTCCCTATGGAAATTCTGAAAATCAACAGTCTTTTCAACAAACTTAGGGGGCATCATCCATACCTATCTATCAATCAACATATGGTCCTACTGGTCAACAAATGCCATATCAGTACTATCAGTATCCACAACCAAATCAACAACCACCATTTTTGGCTACTTTAGATCGGCCAGATTTGTCAAGATTGATAAATGACCCAATCCATCATGACCCCTCTTGGTCTGCCATTCCTACAAAGGTGCCTTCAGATATACCCAAGTTTGATGGTAAAACCGGTGAAGATCCAAAAAACCATGTGATGACATTTCACTTATGGTGTTCATCCAATTCTTTGATGGACGGTTCAATTTGCCTAAGGATTTTTCAAAGAAACTTCACTGGTATTGCCACAAAGTGGTATATCGAGTTACCACAACACTCTTTTTGGGACTTCAATGCCTTAGCAATGGCATTTTTGACACACTTTCAATTTCCAATCTGATATGAAACAGGTACAGACTTTTTACTTTTCTTTGGAAAACCACATCAACTCACATCTTCGATCATATCCATGAATGAAGACAAAGAAGAAGGTTAATTAAGGCCCCCATTCATGATCATTTGCTCACTGATTAGTTTACAAAGTCTTTACTTCCACCTATTTCTAGATATGTTTCAATGGGAGGTGTTGTTATTGAGGAGCAAGCTATTAGTCGTGCTCAATACCTAGAATTGGTTTACTCCTAGTCAGGTACTCTGTATGACAACAGATCCATCTAGACCCACAACTTAATCACCTGTTGATGGCATACTTGGTTCAGTTCAAACAAAAATAGTGGCTAAACCTTCTAAGAAACAAAATCAATCCACCACTCCATCAAATCAACCATCACCATCTACCAAACCTGTACCCTCTCCTATTGCTTCCACTGAAGTAAATAAAATCCAATCAAATGAATCTTCCAGTGGAAAGAAGAAAGGAAAAAATAAATCTAAAAAACTTGATAATAAACAAGAAGGAAACAAAACACAGAACTCAGATGTTGATTCAAAAGGTAAGTGAAAGGTAAAATTTCCTTTTTTAATCTGTGAAGGTGACCATTTTACAAAAGAATGTCCTCATCATGAGGAAGTTAATAATTTTTTGAAAACTTCACCCACCCCAGCAGTCTTGAAAGATCCTTTCCCTTCCCAACAGTAGTTAATTGATCATAAGTCCTTAAACAAAACTTCTTCCTATACCGATGAAGTTCGAATGATGTCTAGTGAAACGGTTCATTTAAATACAAGAGAACAGAGTTATGACCCTCCTTCAGAAAAGAAACCTAATGATATTCCATCTGAAAAAACCTCAACTTCCACACCTCCTCCTAATAATGGTCTTCATATTGAAAAACTTATACCAGAAGCAATTTTTCTTTCACCAAAGGGTACTCTACATAAGTCCATAATCAATCCCAATGCTTGTGTCGCCCAATATTATAATATTGTTGAATATTTGGCCCAGGCACCCTATGATATGTCAGCTTTAGAGGTACTTCAAACTTTCCCAACTCAACGGAAAAAATTTCTTATTGCCCTTAGAGCTATGGATCCTAAGAATAGTAATATCATCACTTTCAAACTGGATGATTTCAAAATGAGACTCTCACATCAGTTAGCCTTCTAGATCACTACCAAGAGTGCTGGAAAGACTATCCATCTTACCATTTTGGACGAGGGTGCCTCTACATCACTTATGTCTTTATCTTCCTGAAGAGCCATTGGATCTCTGGAAATCAACTGTTCACCTAGCACTCTTAAGGCTTTTGATGGTCACAGCTTTCAACCCTATGGATTACTACCTGCCATCCATGTTGAACTAGGGGGCAAGTCAGTCCCTGGTCATATTGAATTCATCAATGCTTCTTTGGATTACAACTTACTCCTAGGTCATAACTGGTCTTATGCTATGCAAGCTATAGCATCGACCATTTTTCGGATCGTCCATATCCTATACCAAGGAAAGATTATTATTATTGATCAATTAGATTTCATCACACCTAGTTCCATTACAAATGATGCAAATAGCATTCCATTCCTGAATACCCCACAGTATAAGAACATTGGAGTAGGTCTTATCAAAGATTCTTCACTAATGGGATTTTTTCCCTCATCTGATCCTCCTCCTGCTTTGCAAACTACATTTATTAACATGATTTCTACCTCTCATATAGACAAAGGAAAAGCAATTGCTAATGAATCAACATCCTTTTCCCCTTTTGAGGAAGTTTACAATGCAATCCAAGCTACCAGTGAATCCCCCACCAATGACCATTTTTTGGTGGCATTAGACCACTATCACATGCCATATTGGCTTGAAAACCCCTCCCCATCTCTATATTATCTTTCACACACACCTCCTACAGATGAATCTATTATGGAAGTTATGTCATTAGAGGAGATTCCTTGGGAATATTATCAGTACAGATCTTCTTTCCTTCCCCCTTTGCATATGGTAGAAGACCACTTCACCTCTAGGGTTTCATCTGATATAGTCCCTAATCCTCAGTCTCTGATCCTCACTCATAGTGTCGATTCTGAGGGAAATTTATGCAACATTACAAAAACTATGCCTGTAGACATATCAGTGAAACCTGGTGTTCCAAAAAAGATTTTCATTGGACAAAACTCTTCACCTGAAGAGGTTAAAACATACATGGCCCTTTTTAAGGAATTTAGAGATGTCTTCGCATGGACATATGAAGAAATTCTAGTGATTGATCCCTCTATTGTTTTTCATGAAATCAAAACTTACCCTGATTCCAAGCCCTTTCGTCAAAAACTATGACAGGTCCATCCAAGAAAAGTAGCTGCTATTAAAGAAGAAATTGAGAAACTTATCAGGGATGGTTTCATTTACCCCATACCATTAACTGAATGGGTGTCCAACATAGTCCCTATGAACAAATAACAAGGTACTATTAGGGTTTGTATCGATTTTAGGGATTTGAATTGAGATTGTCCAAAAGACAACTTTCCCACTCCCTATATCGACCAAATAATCGATAACTATGCTGGAAGCATAATTTTTTCCTTTATGGATGGCTTCTCTGGCTATAATCAGATTGAAATTCTCCCATCAGACCAACACAAGATGAAATTCATTTTCCCGTGGGGAACTTTTTCTTATCATAAACTGTCTTTTGGTTTAAATAATGCTGGCACGACATTCCAACGTGCCATGGCATATGCTTTTTGTGACATTAAACATGTTGTGGAACCCTATCTTGACGACCTTCCTGCTCATTCCAAGAAGCAGGATATTCATGTCGATCATATGAGAGCTGTGTTTTTTCGATGTCGTCATTTTAATATTCATCTAAATCCCCATAAATGTGTTTTTTGTGTAGAAGTTGGACAACTTATTGGTTTTATTGTTTCCAAATATGGCATCTACATAGATCCCTTGGAAATTGAAGCTATCTTAGCACTACCTAATCCCACGAACATAGCTAAAATCCAAAGTTTGCAAGGGAAGGAAAAATTTCTACGTTGTTTCATGTGCAATTATGCAGAAAGGACACATGGTTTCATGAGATTTCTCATGAAAGATACCCCTTTTGTCTAGGATGATTTCGCGTAATGCTCGTTTGATAATCTTAAACATGCACTTACCCATGCACCAGTGTTGCAACCACCTAATTATGCTAAGGGTTATTCCTTGTATGTGGCTGCATCCTTATCTACTATAGGCATGGTCCTTGTTCAAACAGATGAACATGACCAAGAACACATGATTTATTACACTAGTAAGAGCCTTCTCGACTCTAAAACTAGATACTCACATGTGGAGAAACTTTCTCTAGCCATGGTCATCGCAGTCCAGAAGTTTCGTCATTATATTTTACTTCGCACCACCGTTGTTTATGTAGATTCCAACCCCATGTACTACGTTCTTACATGTCAAGTGCTTGGGGGAAAATACTCACGTTGGATCATGATTCTCCAAGAGTTTGAGCTAGAATTCGCTAAAAGCAATTCCAAGAAGTACCTCGTCTTTGCAGAGCTTATATGTGACCTTCCCCGTACTATTGAGACTACAGAGCCCTTTGATTCATTGCCAGATGAATCATTTTTTATCATTAGCACGACTGATCCATGGTACAGAGATATCATTTTGTATCTCTAGACCTTACGATACCATCCTACTACCTCTCGAGATGAACATCATCACATTCGCCACCAGGCTTAAAGCTATCTTATCCTAAATGATACCCTATATATCCATGGTGTTGACTCTATCTTATGATGTTGCCTTACACATGAAGAGGCTGATATCTTTCTGAATGATTTCCATGCTTGAGCTTGTGGCGGTCATCTCTCTAGATTGGCTATTGCCCAGAAAATATTTCATGCCGGGTATTTATAGCCTTCTTTTTTCAAAGATTGTATTGAAATAGTCAAAAAATGCCCACCATGTCAAATGTTTACTCCTAAAAAATGCACACATCCAGCTTCACTTCATCCTGTTGTAGCAGCTGGCCCCTTTGCAAAATGGGGCATAGACTTCGTGCACTGTAGACCTACCTCAGCCAGGGGGCATGGCTACATTATTGTGGCTGTGGACTATTTCACAAAATGGGCTGAGGAAATGCCCACATATTCTGAAGACAACAAGACTACTGCGCTATTCTTATTCAATTGTATGATTGCTAGATTCGGGATTCCTAGGGCCATTGTGACCGACCATGGGTCACATTTTCAAAACAAGATGATGACAAAGCTTAGTGTAAAATTAGGGTTTATTCATGATAACTCTACACCATACTATCCTCAGGCTAATGGACAAGTCGAAGCTAAAAACAAAGTATTAAAAACAATTCTTCAACGGATGGTAGGGAAAGCCAAGTCAAACTAGCATTTACAGCTTTTCTCCACACTCTGGGCCTATAGTACTACTGTCAAAATTTCCACCGGTTTTACACCTTTCCAACTAGTATACAAACTGGAAGCTACTCTCTCGATAGAATGTGAAATCCCTTCTTTAAAAATTGTTGTGGAACTGTTACCCAATACCACTATACACAAAGAAATATTCCTATATCTGAACAAACTTGATGAAACTCGACGTGATGTTGACTTAGCTAATGAGGCGCATGAATGGAGAATGAAAATCCAATATGACAGGACTGTCCAACCCCATTCCTTCAATGAAGGAGATCTGGTCTTGACCTATGACAAGAAGCATGATAAGCTGGGGGCAGGAAAATTTGAGTCTATGTGGCATGAGCCCTATATTTTCGATCGTGCTTTAGAGAAGGGGGCATATGAATTGGTTGATTACAATGGGATACCTTTGGGAGAGCCTCAGAATGGGCTCTACCTCAAAAGATGCTATTCCTAGGCCATCTAGCATAGAGTCTTTGTAAATATTGTTTATAGTTTGTTGTGTGTCTTAAGATTTGAGAGGTGTGTTTTTTGTGTGATATAAAATGTGTTTTTTCATAAAACCCTACTTATGCATGTCTTTTGTCTGATGGACAGATGACTTCCTTCATTGGTTTTGCTACTGGTACTCATCAATATACTCTTAACCTTGCATCAGAAACTTGGGTACTGTACTCTCCTACAAGTGAGCTGGTGAGTTTAGGGGGTATTCTTTTAGGTCCCTCCACCAACAATCTAGTGGAATATCATGCCGTGATCGCATTATTGATGGAAGCCCTAGCTAATGATGTAAGGGAAATTAGGGTTTACCTAGACTCTGAACTAGTTATTCAGCAGCTTAACCAAGTCTACACCATTTGAAATCTCATGCTTCTTCATACTTTTCAAAGAGCTAGGTTGTTAGAGAGGTCTTTTGAGCAAGTTACATATCATCACATCCCGGGACACTTAAATGCTGTGGAAGATTCCCTAGCTAACTATGTCTTGGATTGGAATATTGCTCATACTTAAAAGTCCATTTGAAAACATAAAAAACATGTGTAAATTCATAAGTAGATAAATCATTCCACACATCACATTTTCCACACACAACTATGAATATAAAATTTTGTCATATATATAAAAGTTGTAGCACTGAGATACAAAATTTGGGATGAAGCATCTATAGCTTTCAGTGCCCGTTCGGGACCATAAAAAAGTTCAGAATACATATACATAGGGAAAAATATGAAGCTTCGAATCTTTCAGTAATACATATAAAAAAATTGATAGTCAAGGAAAACTAATCCTCCTGGTGCTCATGGTAGCACGAAATGGCCTAGGCCACTCTACGAAGTAGTCTGGAAAACTGTTTATAGACACCTGTGGTATGGTGCTGATAACGCCTGAGAACCTCATCAGTGTTCATGTCAGGGAAACCCATAGTCAGCTATTGCAGGTTCTCCTCAAGATATCCAAGATCTTCCTTAGCTTCGGAATGGTACGCCATCATGTCCCGGCTCCCTGCTCTCCTAGCAATAGGTGACATCCTGACTTGGCAGACAGACCCAATGTCTGCATGAAAAACATTTTTATCTCAGTACTACAGAAAACATAAAAATGAAATAAACACAAAATTTCAAAAAAATATAGGTAGATAATGTCTTCTTACCTCAGTCATCCCACACTTCCCCCTCAAGTAAGACCAACTCCGGGTCATTTCAGAAATCTTCCCCCTCATAGGCATAGTCCTCCACCATGAGTAGCTGGTTTCTCAACCAGCGAAAGAAACCAGAACCATAAGTGAATTTAGGTCCTCCACCTCTGAGGTGAGGCATATCTATCACCCATGCAAGCATCGTTGGATCTTTGGGATTGATTCTGGTAATAGTCACCTGGGGCCTCATGTGAGGTACCCACCGTAAGATGAAAGACACCACCACTGTCCTGTAACCAAATTACTTCAGGGTTCCTTTTTTGCACTTGTTTAGTTGACTCTTCAGACATGCCAACATTCCTTCACACCAGTGGAATACAATGGGCTCCATGCACTGCAAAACATAAAGCATGTGAGATATGCTGGTAAGGTGGGCAGCCCTAGTACCTACCACCTTGCCAATGGTATATACTACTGTCCTCAAGGGGACGTCCATTAGAGACTTGATCTTTATCTTGCTCGATTGGGACTCTGTACCCAATGAGCAATGATGATTGATGATATCATCTAAGGATCCTTCTCCCCCTCACGCTCCATATAGAACCACAGGGCTTCCCCATATAGATAAGCCGGTCAGGAAATAAATATACTCAATATCTATAGGCAGGATGTGGACGCCTACCACAGAATGATCTTGGTCAAGATCCCACATGTTTATGATGTACTCCAACAACCGGACATGTGATTTCATTCCTGGGATCCAAAAATACTTAAGAATCCCACAGTTCTATAAATACTCAATGGTAGCTACATCATTCACCGCTTGGGCATCTAGGACCTCATGCTCCCTTTCTTTCCAAATTAGCATGGTGTACCTACAACATACCAATTTTTAAATCAGAAATTATATCATGGAAAAAAGAAAGAAAAATAAATGACATTATAAATTGTAAAGAAAGATTAGGTACATGAAAAAATTGTCTTTTGGGTGGATTAGGGTTTTATTTTTTCTTCTCCTTTTCATGTGGCATTGTTGGCCTTTGTGCACAGAGCACTATGGCACTCTTTCCTTTGGCAAGCAAAGTGTCGGGCACCTGCCTACTGTGGATAGAGCGTCGTTGACGCTCCTATCCCAGCATGACAGAGCACCATCGGGGATGCATAACGACGGTGAAAACCCTTAAAAAGAAAAATTATTGCCATCTACTGTGGCTTAAAACTTCTATGAGGATGGAAAATACCCTATCCTACCCTTGTAAAAGAAAATCTACCCCTATCTTTCTCTTTTAAACCATTTTAAAAACATTTTAGGAACATGGAATTAAATGATGTAAAAGAAGAAAATGAAATTTATATAACATGAAAAGAGGAAAAGACCAAATTCTTACCTCTTTTATGGATAATGAAGCAATAATGAAATGGAGTGCCCTTGCTAACCTGCCGGAGGAACTCTTGCTATCTAGGCTAGTTTCCAAAAATAAAAAATGGTAAAAAAAAAATGGTGACAATAACTTACCTACATTTCCTAATTATAGAAAGTTTGGATTTTTCAAAAATATATTGTAATTTATTTTGAAAGCCAAATCATTTTCGTAAAAGTGGGTTTTTATTTTTTACTTTCTATAGTTTTCAAAAATGACTTTTGATAGTGATTTTTGAGTTTTTTCAGCTGGATATTGGGTCATGGTTACGTTTCAAGCTATTTTTGTCTTTTGCGAGCTTAAGGGAAAAACTAAAAAAGTACTGAGCGTTGTTTACACTTTTTACATATTAAAATTCTAGTAGAAAGGTGTCGAGTATACTTTTTTGCTTTTCCAAACTCGTAAAAAATGGATTATGAAAAAGGAACTTGGTTCGGGAGTTATATTCAAGCTCTTTTCAGTCTCCCCAAAACACAAAAATATTGTCAAGTGAACTTTTTGCATTCACGCTTGTAAAAGAATTAGAACGATTGACTAGTCGGGGGTAGGTTATCTCTTTTTTAGACCGAATGGCCTTATTTACAAAAAATGACCCTTTGGAGTCTTCTTAGTCATTTTAGACTCTCTGAAAATGAAACGAAAAATGAGTTTGCTTTCATTGGACTCAAAAAATTACACGATGAAAGACCCTATTTGGGAACAAACCCCTCCTTTCTCAGGTTTGTGAAAAATATGAGAATGGACTCATCACTTGATTAGATTGAATGAGTGTATTTTACCCTCTTTGGACTCATAAAAATGAAAAAAGGCACTCACCTTTCAAGGTGTAGAAATTAAAGGAAAGGGGAACGGTTTTCATTTGTTTATATGGTAGTACTCTACAATCCACCTTTGAACATGGCACCTGTCTGCATTTGCATATCTAAATAGTTGGGTTTTCAGCTTGTTTCTAAGTAAAATCACTTTTGTGAGTCACCTAACTCCTTTGAGTCAATTCAAAGAATGCTTTGTCAAATTCCTTGCATTACACCTGGTTCTATTCTCGTTTAAGTTGAAACTGCCAAGTCGTGTGTCATGCCGTCAAATTGTTCAAAGGATGTCTCTCCTAATCATAACCCATTAGTAACTTCACTTGTCCTCAAAATTTAATCATTCTCTGAGTGAGTTCGTTACTTCAAATCAACTTTTGATCCTATTTTCATGTCAATGATGTGGGAATCATCATGGCCCTCTTGTGACAAGTCTATTTGTGTCGACTTCAAATCATTATCCATGAATTAGACCTAGAAACCTAAACATTACCTTGGTCTTGCATGGCTCAATGGCAGGTTACCTCACTTTCAACATGAATTTACATCATTGACTCTTGATTGAAACATCTCGTCAAGTGTTCAACTTCAAGTCCTTTATTCACATTCGATGGTATGTAATGAGATACCTTGGGGATCATTGACATCAATGATTATTACCCTTGCACTTGTTAATAGTTTTCATTATTGACTGGTAATCAAGTGGCTTCTACCATGTTTGACATCAAGAAATTGTAATCACATGGTTAGATTCGTATCGTTTGAAGATCGGGATGAAGACCCTTAGTGGTTAGGTTTTCTCATCATCATTACCTATGCTCAAGTTGTGTTTGGAGATCATTCACAGTCATGACACGAATCCACATTGTACGTTTGGTGGGTGTGTTCTATATCTGACATTGAGAGGCATAGAACTACTTTGTATATCTCGTAGCTATGTCCTACTTCTTGTAAAAATGATTCATGGATCTACAGTGTATCATTAGTAGCCATGACATGATCATTGTAATAGATTTGGAATGTATTGGTCAGCAACTATGATTGGGTTGGATAAGGTCAGTTACTGGTCCTATATGATTCTATCTCTCTTTGCCTTTGTATCATACAGAAAACTTTGCAAACTATTTCACCTATCACCTTCTTCTAGATTCATACTTTGGGGGGAATTCTGTTGCACCTAAAAATATCACACTACTTGTCAGCCTTCAGAAGAATTTCATGATGCCTATTGACCTCCCAAAAAGTCTGGTCTAGGTTACCTTGTACATTTTTTCCTTGACCTAGAAGTGGTAGCGCTCCCTTGCATTTTATACAAAGCGTCGATGACACCTACCTGATTTGAGCAAGAGGCGTCATTTTCCCCCTTTTTTGGAAAAAATCCTAGGTCGATGCTCCTCTCATTTTGTCTAAGAGCGTCGGTGGTCCGTAAAAAAGAAAAAAAAGATGTTTCTAGAATCTTCTGTATGGAATCCTTCATGGAATTAGTTCCTATATTCCTAGGAGAGGTGGAATTTGCCTCCCTCACCTATAGGGATCTCATTCTATCTTTTTTCCAAGCCATCCCATGGGTTCTAGGCCTATAAATGAAGCCTTCATGAGGAGAGTGGGGGAGGCCAGAAAAAGCATCCATATGCTACTAGTTTGAAGTCTGATCAGAGGAAAAGTAGAGGTAGCTTGTGTTTGGAGAGGTATTCATAGTCATAGGATATTGTAGGCATTCTTGATTGAGACAGAAACCATCAACATCAAGGCATTTGTTTGTACTTTTTTCTCATCCATATATTAATACAAAGACATTTCCCTTTCCTGTATTTGATTGTAGTTTTTGTTGTTACGGAGAAAACTTCCTATGGCTTGGGGTACCACAATAGACAGAGTAACCGTAGAAATCAATACTTTCCCATATGAAAGAGAAACCAAACATCTAATACTAAAGGATCTCGAAACATACCTTATTCCGGATGGTTGATGTAGATCCCCATTGAGCTTTTCCACTCTCTCTTGTATTATCAATTTGCTCTCTCAACATTCAGCAAACAAGACAACCATGCTATATAATGGTGTTAGACCTACTCTAGCATATATAATCGATAACATATAAGAATTTAAAAGCATCCATGGATTCAATACTCATTTAAATACACATTATTGGATAGGAAAATATATTTCTATTAATATAAATCAGAGATTACAATAGTGACAACCTTTGTCATCACGTCTACGAACCGGAGAAACTGAGTCCTCCACCTGGGCCTCCACCACCTCAATCCTCCATCTCTCGATAGTGAGCTCAAAAGCAAAGGCAAGCTTGGGAAGAACACAAAGTGCTCCAAGGGATAAAGGGATGTAGACTTAAGTATAAGCTCCGGAAACAATGGACTATAGTTTTCTTTCTCTTCAATTCCTCCCCTTTTAATGTATCCAAAGGGTTCCTTATATAGTGCTACAATGGGGTAGTGGAAGGTAAAATATGAACGATCTTAAGGAATATGGAAGGCCAAGAGACAAGTGACTCAGATCCACATCAAGGAAAACTCCAAAACTATTTGTCCTTTTGCACACATCCTGATGTACACATGTTTGAGGGTCATATCCATGTATATACCTGAGAATAGGTTTAAAAGTCACATATAGCAAATAATGCATGTTTTTAGGGATGATATTGGAAACATCAAAGGTACAAAAATGGTCCATGGGGTCCAAAGAGTATGCAGAGGGATATGGAATGCCATAAAGGTGTGATCCACAATGCGTGGTAAAATCAGCTGTAACAGATGCCCCCTAATGTGTGAGGTCACAGGGGTGACACGATGGCTGAAATACATTATAAGTCCATCCTAGAAGCAGAGTGATGAAGAAACAGGTGGAAGAACCAACCATCCAATAGTATAATACAATAATCAAACTCTACACATAACTACAAGTACATATAGCAGTCCCAGATACATAAGAGTACAATGGCAATGAATAGGCATGATACAAAATATGACATATGTGGTCACCGCCACATACAATATAGATAGATCAGAATCTCCATGATGAAGATATACATAGGATCATGATCTCCATGAAAGCTGAAGATATATAATGGATAAAGATCTCCATAATGGTTGAAGATATTTGACACATACTAGAGTCAAGTCACGAGAGCTGAAATCTCATGAACACTGGCACGATCAAGGAGGTAGCATATATGAAATGCCACCAATCTGGAAGTTCTTCTACACAATCTGCTACGAGTACATGTCCTACTATGTGAATAAAGGTGTCGAGGTCGAACATAGTAGTTCGTCGTCTGATTACTGGTCATTGATGTATACTGTTAACAGATGCGAGATCACCCACCGATAATGAAAATGGGAATCAAGGTACTAGAGTGCAAACTAACAAGTGTGAATATGTGTTGAGTTCGAACACTTGAGAGAATCCATCAATCAGGGGACATTGATGTATTCCCAAAACTATCGATAGTGAGAGAACCTGCCACTGATGACGGCAAGTCTCAAGGCACTCAAAATGACTCTAGATTCCTATCCCAGAATAAATGATCTAAATTTAATGGGATGAAATCAACTGGAAGGAGGACATTAAGGCATCCCTCATCATCCAACACGAGGTACTCAGCAAAGCTGTATAATGTGGAAGGTCTTGATCATAATGTGCACGAACCGGTATCAATACTAGGAATGGCCGACTCAGGTTTCCACTTCCTTCAAACAAGAGAATAAATGTGAATGGTGACTGACTGTAGGTAGCATAGACTCAATATACAACACTGGGACATCTCTGTGACACAGGAGGCATTGATAGAGGCTCCATAGGGACTGGAAGCTTAACCAGTCGGTGGAGATAAACTCATAGAAACGAGTACAGCTCCTAAATTCAAACTATTAACCCAACCAATGGATGTGATATATAGTGCTCTGTTTGAAGGTGACATGACTCAACTGCTTCCAAAGATAACATCTTTTCTAGTCCGGATTTTTGGTTTTTTGATATTTTTTTGGACTTTTTCAAATATTTTGAAAATCTTGAAAAATAATAAAAGTGATTTATAGTTATAGACTAGGAGGAGACGAGTGTCAAGGGGCAAACAAACTAGTTCCAAGCAGCGGAACATACCTATGCTCAATTCAAGGACACATGTGTAGGATAATGACACTTGGGGGAAAGTCTCGTCCTGGTAAAAAAATGGGGAAACAAGCTGCAAAGGATATGTTAAATGGCTCTGCATGGCTAGACATGAGACAAGCTCGGGCTATATAGCTGACCATCAAAGTCAAGGAAGTCAGCATAAGGCTCAATAAGGCAAGAAAAAATTATGATAATGCAATTACAACTTGACATAAGGGAGTCCTGGGGAAAAAGGCCAGTAAAAAGATCAAGAGTATGAGGCTCTTGTGCAAAGTCATGGTGATACTATACAAAGGACTCCCACACCCTAAGGAAAAAAAGGCAGCATGGGCACCAAATACAAAACATGAGCTAACTAGGGCACCCATGTATTGTCAAGCTCTACCATTCACATCATGTCACTTCTAAAAGCAACAAGGAGGTTCTGTGACAAGATAGAATGGGTTCGTACCTAAGGTTATAATGAAACGGTCATAAGGTCATGCAAAATGAAAACGGATGTGAAACCTAACCTATATGCCAGTTTATACATAATACCTGAAATCGACATGAACGGGTCAAAACCATGGTCAAAACGATGCTCAAAATGGAATCCTACATCATAAAATTAGTCCAAAATGGTCCAAAATGGTCAGAAACGGTCCAAAAATATAGAAAGTAAATTCGAAATTGTAATGTATGATTGGCTAATTCTCATACAACCATTCAGTAGGGTTTGCATGGAATTCATTAATATGCTAGGCATATGGAAAGTTCATAATTGTTGTAACAGTGGACCTCTCTTCTCTATTGCTCTGTATTCTCTCTTATCGAACAGCTGCTTATGTTGTAAAATTTATTCTTTGCAATCTATCTATTATACTCTGAAGAATTGGTGGGGTTTCTCATCCTCTCTATTATGAGTATTTTCCCTAGGGTACATATTTTGTTGTGGATGAATTATTGTGTGTGATTTAATTGTGAATTGTCAAATATCTTTATCATTGATCAAAGTTTTAAAGTTCAAGAATCTTCATTATTGCTAAAAATTTAACAGATTTTGTAAACAAGGAGAAGGACAACAATTGGGAGAAAATCAAGAAGCATGTTGATTCTTATGACAATAAATTGATGTATCCATATCCCTTATTGATGTATGAGGAAAAGTTGGAAGAGCGTGCACACTAAGGAAGTTGAAAGAAATACATTGTTCCAAGGGACACCCAAGATATTGAAAATGATGCTAAAATAAATAAAAGCTCAAAAGCTACAAATGGAGACATAGCTCAAGGATATGCTTATGAAGGATTGCAAGATTAATTGGTTCTTGTCATAAGATCATAAATTTATTAAGTGAGATCAAGGTTCTGAATTATTGGGTGTATAAATTCAATCTTGATGAAATATTAATTACACATGGAGTTGGAAGGAACCCATTCAAGTGGGTAAACAAGGACAATACTAGAGATGATATTCTATTTTATATACAACAAGAGGATGCAAAACAAGAAAATTATTTGAAGGACAATGAAGAGATTCAAGGTGCAAAGTGTAACTAGGAAGCTACTAGAAGTCAACCAAAAGTTCAAGGAATAGTTAATGATTGACCAACAGTCTATACATATATGGTAGGCATCAGGGAAGGAAAAAAAATTGTGTTAGAATTTATATTTATGCCTAATATAGAATTTCAAAAATAGAATTGCTTTGGTAATACATTTGTTCTATATCCAAATAATTCTAAGGATGAAATTCAACCTTTCATAAAATAGCTAGGGCGGCTATGGAGAAGGAAACTAAGTTCCTTAAAAAATGATGGAGAAATGTATGAAGTAGAATGGATTAGATTGCAAGATGAAAAAACATATCATGTTGATAAAGAGGTCTCCAGTGAGAGAGATTGCAGATATTGATGAAGTAATGTCTCAAGAAAGAAAAATTAGTATGCATGAACAAACGTATGTATTGGCAGGTGAAGATTATCCTCAAGGAAGTGAGGACAACAAAAGGTTTGAAAACAAGATGGAACATCCATGCAATTTTGTATGAGGATTTGAGGAAGCAAATGAGAACTAGTTGGATGTACCGACAAAGAGAAAGATTGAATATTCAATTTGATGAGCTATGGAAATGGTTGATGATGACATCGAAGTAGAGATACAACGAGGTTAAGAAGACATTCATCCATAAGGTATAGATGACTGAACATGCTTTTCAAAGCAAGGTAAGTGGACAACAAGAAAACAAAGTATGGGATTCTAGTGAAGTTCAAGAAGCAACAGAACAACAACATACCAAATAGATGGACAACGTCAACATAATGTTTGGGATCTGAGTAGAAGTGAGTATATTAAAGACACATGAACAAGAATTCATGAAAATTTTCTATTTTGGGAGTCATATGCAGGAGCATTATTTCCAAGTTGACATTAGTTGATTATCCCTAAGGAGGGTTCTTTATATTTACCCAAAGAGAGTGGTTTTCCTTTGCAAATATTGTAAGTTGCTATAGTTTACTAGTAAATATCTAGAAAAGTCTAGACAATTATGACAGTTTGTTTAAGTTCTTATTTATGTAAAATAATCTGCATTGTTAACAAGATTTGTGCATTTGAGAAATCTTAGGATTTAGTTGGAGATTATGAGGATAGTTAGGATCTAAAATATTTGTTAGTTTTTATTCCTTCTTTATAAGTGTAATCCCACGGGTATACGAAGGTGTGGCCAAAATAATGTGGAAAATACCACGGGTAGAAGTAGATGAGGGCGAAAAATACAAAGTAGGCATGTGGAAAACGATGTATCAAAAATATTTATTTAATGGAAATGATGGTAAGGATCTATTTTATTATTTTGTCTTTTCCCTATTTGAGTTTGACTAATAGCAATTCATGGGAATTGAACGAAGAAGAGTCTCATCATGAATTCAAGGAAATCGATACATGTATCCAGATGTGCAATGTCAAAGTTCTTGTAACTAGTGAATGTAAAATTACTCTAGAATGTATTGGAGCTACATTTTAAAACAAAGGATGTCAAGTTGTAAAGAAGATCCAGAATCCTTGGTAGGGAAATAAGGATATCGAGAAGAGCCATCAGATGATAACGCATAGGAAACATGGTTATTGATTTCTATAATACCCAATCCTTTTCAGTAGTTTCTCAACATTTTTCTTGTAATACTATTGGTTTGAGATCCTACTACGTTTGCATTTTATTCCTGTAGTAGATCAGATAGTGCAGCAAAAGTAAGTATAAGATTTGTTAATTTCCCAAATAGATTCTGGCAATGTTAGTTTTAGCTAGAGGACATAAAATCCCTGTAACAAAAGAAATGACTTCTTATAATGGATTTCTATGAAGAATTAACAAAAGGTAACTATTGCATCAACTAAGAGGGGATTAAAGCATGATTAGGTGGTTTCCTTGCATCACGTTTGTTTCCATTGTGTTGATTATGTATAAAACAAGGTGCTTTAACAACATATTGGATCATTGCATCTAGTGACAATAACCAATAATGTGTTAGTAAGTTGTATTTAGTGTAAGAAGCAATATCTAACTAGACCAATCTATTGTTAGGACTGATTATCATGAGGAAATTATCATGGTGCGGATTCATATAAAAAAGACCCTTATTGGGTATTATGTTGGCACAATCCATGCACTAAGCATTCCATACATGGGCTACATGAGTAAGGGAAATCTAGATCAAATTGGGGATCAATAATGTAGTATAAGTGGTGGTGGAAGGCATCATTATGTGATGTATCCAAGAGTACAATGAAAGTGTGCATGTGTTCTTTTTAAGTATGACGACAATAATACGATGAATAGTATGAATAGTATAACGAAAATATCTATCTAGATCAATCTATTATTAGGACTAGATATCATGAAGAAATTAGCATGGTGCGAATTCATATAATGTTGGGCCAAGAAAATTGTACAAGGAACAATCCGAAGTGCAAGCGCGACAGAGGAAATGTAGGCGCGTGACGGGAAAGAAGCAGGTAAAGGATGGAAAGCAAGCATAGAGGAGAAAGAGATGCAATGCAAATCAATGAAATGAATGGAAAAGTGTACCAAAAGAGGCAGGTAGAAGAGTTAAGGCTGGATAGGTGTAGGTCAAGAAGGCCAGCAAGAGCTCGAGTTAGAAAAAGACTAAAGAACAGTTTTGCGGCTAGTCATGACCTATAGACGCAAGTTGAAAGATGTTTCTGTGACTAGTTATGGTCATGGTTAATGTAATGCAGGACTTTGTAGCTAGGTATGGGCCGTCAACAATATAATAGAAGATATTTTGTAGCTACTTATGAATGTGATAATTGAGTTGTACTCAGTCGACCCTGCGCGGTCTTGTAAACATTATAAATAGGAGGAACCTGCTCTGTATAATGGTTTAGTCAGTTAGTATTGGTTTCTACTAAGTTCAGATCAGATAGCATTCTGATAGTAGTAGGTTGTTGAGCCGTGGATCTGCAGCTGAGTGCACAGACCATTTTGTAGGAGTCAATCTGCAACTGAGTGCACAGACGCTAAACTACAAGAGTCAATCCATGCTATGTGCGGATCAATAGGAGTCGATAGAAGAATAAACCAGAGAGCATGAGAGAAAGAGCAGTTTGAGCCACAAGACATATCTTAAAATACTATGAAATTCGCATAGTACAAGGTGCTATATATATTTCTCATGCCAGATGAGAGCACCTTGGTGGTTTTTTCCATATGGGTTTCCAAACTATTTCCTGTGTTAAAGAATGATTGAATGTTGTATTAAATGTTTAACTATTAATGTTGAATGCTGATTAACTTGCATTATTTATGGTTATTGTTTGAATGAATGTCGCAATATTGATAAGCAGTGAATGAATGGATATCTAAGCATTGTCAAGCATTGTCTATTATTTCATATTTAAACACTATTAAGTCACGATATAAGTTGCATCACGGTCAATTACTAGTAAGGAATCAGTTGTGTCGCACTATTGCACCGGTTTTTATGTTCACAAGGATAAGGTTGTGCCACACGCTGATTGTGGCACACTATTGTTCCTCTGTCAAGTAGTGAAAGACTCTATCTCTCCATCTCTGTCGATCACCTTGGCCATGCGCTAAGGGACTGTAATCCCTCGCCGAATGTAGAAACATGGTTATGGCGGTTATACATTAAGATATCTCAGGTGAGACTACACCTGCCTCACATGTGTTTCCAGCTTAGCTTGATCTATCGGGCCGATCTCTTTGGGTGTTTAGTTCTTTTTGTGTTGTCATTGAACCTGGGTCATGTTAGTGAGGAAAGTAGGCCAACAAATGGTTTCGTTGTCGGGACTCGTAATCATTTGATTGGAGGGAAATGTTGTGGCATCCGACAAAGAAGGAACTAGAGGATTGGATGGAGTCGAAGACGTTGGCATTTGCACAAGAAGAGAGCGTGAGGTCGCGATTGAGCACAAAAAAATGGTTGGACCGATACATATACTTGGATATTCACGAGATATTCTTTGCAGAGTTTCCTATTGTGCTACATGAGTGGTTATCAAGGTTGGCGACTCGGCAGACAAATTTCCAAAGAAGAGAAGAGTTTGAGTGGAGTGATCAGTTGGTTTGTGAGATAACCAATGTAAGTAACCCCATCTCTAGAGCTAGTGATTTTTGGGTTGGTAGAATTTTGCAAGGGTATATCACTGAGTTTGCAATAGAGACGATAACCTCATATAGTGAGGCTGAAAGAAATTTTTTCCAAGGACCTCAATGAAGGTACTTGTTATATATATGTACATGGATAAAGATGCTCGTTTATGAGAAGGGTATCTTGTAGTTGAGTAGTTGAGTAGTTGAGTCGCATATCTAGAGGAAAGGATATGTCACAAATGACATATAGAGAAAATGGGAGATGGTGAGATGAAATGTTCCCAAGAATTATAGAACCTACACTAGAAGCTGGATTCCTAAGGAGTGGAAGGAGATTCAAATTAGGAAAGAGAAGAAAGAAAGTAGGAGTAGGATGAACTGCTAGTCTGTTTGAAGTGAGTGAGTACGAAGTTGAGTGATATCTAGATGAAGGGTCTTGCGACAAAGAGAAATTCTATAGCCTGATTTCTGAAGGAATGGAAGAGTCCAAAAAGTCTACAGAGACACCAAGATCAGGTCACAACTACATCACACTAGGAGTATCACTAGAGGTACGGTCTAGGGCCTCGTCTCCTAAAAGAACTATTAATATTGATAGTGCTAGTACTGCAACTAGCTCGCAAGAGGGTACACCTCTGTTAAATTATTCATTAGACAACCCTGACGCCAACTTAATGGTTGGGGAAGATATTAGATTACCCACATTAAATGGGAATGGAGCAGAAGATTCGGAACAATGTTGGTTTTTTTGTGAAGTTGTTTGTATGGTTCACCTAGTTCATAATGAGAACATAAAGAGCACAGACGATTACAAATATATGGGGTCGCACGCCGGACTAGTTCATGAAGTTTTTCATAGTCCCAGCAGGAACCCCATAGAAGACCCTTGATGAGATCCGATTCGCAATGATTTGTGAGTTGAAAAAACCTAAATCTAAGTCACAATGCATCACTGAGATCAAGGAGATAAAACAGGTGCCAGCGGAATCCATATGGGATTTCAATCAGCGGTTTAAAACTTTGATGGACAAAGTTAGTTTTCAGATGTCGTATGTGCAGCATAAGGAGTTCTTTATTGCTGTGCTATTACCACATATCCTAGGGACATTAATGCAACAAAATATTCTGTCACAAATAGAAGTGTTAGAACTAGCGATGAAGAAGGAATCCTCGTTGATCAGAGATGGTGGCACAGGAATGATGCAAATTCAGTCACAATTGGACAATATGATAGTACAGCTTCATGACATCAAGAAGGGTAAGGATGCATGTGAGGACTTGTGGTGCACAATATGTCAAATGGATGGACACACCAAGGACAATTATCCATCGTACATGAAGTATATCTTGTCAGGTGCACCAAGTCCATTAAGTATCCACGGCCTACTCTGGTGTCGAATATGCCAGACCAGATGGCATCACAGAGTGTCTATACTTGTAGAAGATTGTAAGTACCCCAGGCAGCCTTTTTTTTAAATTTTGTAAATCAATAGGCCATGATGAGAAGGATTGTAGCGCATATCATCTCTTGAAGGAAAATATAGTAGACACCTACTTGATGAAGAACGATGGGAAGGTTTAGGATGAACAGGAACAAGTGCACTACCATCCTGCGTATTTCCCATAGAACTAGTACCAGAATGAGTATCAGTCACAGTATGCGCCTTTGAATCAATACACACCGCAGAATCAGTTCCCACCGTAGTTCCATGCCTATAGGGAAGGGTGGGTGGAAAATTCAAAGGAAGAGGAGGAGGAGGATTTGGCAGAGGAAGAGGTTAGGTTACATGGTACAAATGTGGACAACCAGGCCATTATGCTAGAGATTACCAGGAACTTGCAAAGACATGTTTATATTGCAAAGCACAAGACCATAATGTGGAGCAATATCCTCAGTTGATTGCAAAGTGGCAGGATCAAACCATCATAAGTCCTAACCCTACGTAGAACTAGAATCCGAATCCAAATCCTAACCTAAATGTTCATATGATTACTGCTAAGCCACGAGAGCCGAGCATTTCTATCGTAACATGAGGAGGTGTTGCGACTGGAGCTAATCAAGATATACCATAATAACAACCGTGTTGGGCCGGGGAAAGTGTTCAAGGAAGAACACGGGGTGTAAGTGTAAGATAGGTAAAATAGGTGCAAGATGGAGAAAAGTAGGTAATGGAAGAAGTGCAAGCTTCGGAAGAGGAATTTGCAATTAGGATTGATGCGACAAGGAAAGGCAGATATGATTCAATGGAAGAGGCAGGTATAAGAGTTAAGGCTGAACAAGTGCAAGTCAAGGAAGATTGCAGAAGGACGAGCCAACAAAAGACTAGAGGACAATTTTGTGGCTATTTATGACCTGTATGGACAAGTTGAAAGGTGTTTCTACGGCTAGTTAAGGCTGTGGTTAGTGTAATACAGAACTTTCATGGCTAGTATGGACTGGAATTAATGTAATAGCATATATTTTGTAGCTACTTGATTCTATAATAATGGATTTGTACTCAGTCGACCCTATGTGGTCTTGTAAACACTATAAATAGTAGGAACCCTCTCTATATAAGGGTTAGCTTCAGTATTGGTTGTCATTATCTTGAAGAGTTAGCTTCAAGAAGTAGTTTAAGTTATTATAGAATATCAGAGAGGAGTCTGATAGTGGAATTTTGTTGAGCCACGGATCTGCAACTAAGTGCACAGACCATTTTCTAGGAGTTAATCTGAAGCTGAGTGTGCAGACTGTTGAGTAGAAGAGTCGATCTAGGCTGTGTTCAGATTAGTAGGAGTAGATAGAATAATAAACCAGAGACCATGAGAGAAAGAAGAGTTGAGAAAAATACATATCTTAAGAACAATCAGTAAGTCGAAGACTAGAAGGTTCTACCTATATTTCTCATGCCATATGAAGAGCACCTTGGTAGTTTTCCCAGATGGGTTTCCATGTTATTTCCTATGTTGGTGAATACAAATGGTTGAATGTTTAAATGTCAGTGTTGAATATTTGATTATGTCTATTATTTACAGTTATTGTGTGAATGAATGTCGCACTCTAGATGGATGAAGTAAATGAATGAATGACTAAAATGATTTTCAGGCATTGTGTATTAATTCATGTTAAGTTTTTAAGTTATAATATCAGTCTCATAACAGTCATTTACTTTAAAGGAACCAGTTGTGTTGCATGGTGCACCACTGTCAAGTAGTGAAAGAATCCATCCCTTCATCTCCATCGAGCACCTTAGCCATGCTCCAAGGGACTATACTCCCTCACCAAGTGTGGAAACATGGTTCTAGCAGTTACACATTAAGATATATCGGTGAGACTGCACCTTCCTTGTAGGTGTTGTCGACAGATCTTGCTCTGTCGGGCCAGTGTCTTTGGGTGTTTTGTTGGTTTTGTGTCATTGTTGAACCTGGGTCGTGTAAGTAAGGAAAAGATGCCAACAAATGGTTATGTTGTTGGGACCCTTAATCATTTGAGTCAAGGGAGATGTTGTGGCATCCAACAAAGAAGGAAATAAAGGATTGGATGGAGTCTATGACGCTAACCTTTGCACAAGAAGAGAGCGTAGGATCACGATTGAGCGCATAAAATTGGTTAAAATGGTACCTATACTCTGATATTCATGAGATCTTCTTTGCAGATTTTACCATTGTGTTGCATGAGTGGTTTTCAATATTGGCAACTCGACAGACAAATTTCCAAAGAAGAGAAGCGGTTGAGTGCAGTGATCAGTTGGTTCGCGAGATAACCAGTGTAAGTAACCCCATATCTAGAGCTGTTGATTTTTGGGTTGATAGTATTTTGAAAGGGTATATTACTGAGGCAGTAGAGACGATAACCTCATACAGTGAGGCTGAAATAATTTTTTTCCAAAGACCGTGAAGAAGGTACTTGCTATGTATAAGCACATGGATCAAGATGCTCGTATATGAGAAGGTTATCTTGCAGTTGAGTAGTTGAGCCGCATATCAATAGGAGGGGATATGTCACAAATGATTTGAATAGAAAATGGGAAATGGTGAGCTGAGATGTTCCTAGGAATTACAAAACCTGAACTAGAAGATGTATTCCTAAGGAGTGGAAGGGGATTCAAGTCTAGAAAGAGGGTAAAGACAAGTCCTAGTCTATTCGGAGAAAGGGACTATGAAGTTGAGTTGCGGCTAAACGAAGGGTCTTGCAATGAAGAGGAAGAGTATCAGCCGATACATGAAGTGGAAGAGTCAGAAGAATGTGTGGAGACACCAAGATCAAGACACAACTACATCACACCAGGAGTATCGCCAGAGGTAAGGTCTACAGCCTCATCTCTTAAAAGATTTGTTAATATTGATAGTGCTAGTACTGTGACTAGCGCGTGAGAGGGTACACCTCCCTTAAATTATTCATGAGGTAACCTTGATGCCAACTCAATGGTCGGGCATGATATTATATTACCCACATTTAATGGGAATGGAGCAGAGGATCCAGAGCAGCATTGGTTCCTCTATGAAGTTGTTTGGATGGTTCACCTAGTTCATAATGCGAACCTAAAGAATGCGTAGATGATCACGAATATGAGGGGTTGTGTGATAGATAGGTTTATGAAGTTCTATGTATTACCTCCAGGAACTCCATAGAATACCCTTGAAGAGATCCGATTCACGATGATCTATGAGCTTAGAAAACCTAAAAATCAGCCCACCGAGATCAAGGAGATAAAACAATAGTTGGAAGAATCTGTATGGGACTTTGACGAGCGGTTTAAAACTTTAATGTCCAAATTTAGTTTCCAAATTTTAGATGTCCAACATAAAGAGTGGTTTATTGTCATTCTAGTACCACACATCCGAGGCCCATTGATGCAACAAAAGATTTAATCATAGATAGAAGCATTGGAATTAGAAATGAAGCTGGAAGCCTTGTCAATCGAAGATGGTGTCGTAGGAATGGTGCAGATTCATTCGTAGCTAGCTAATCTGACAATATGGATTCAGGATATCAAGAAGGGAAAGGAAGCCTAAGAATATTTATGGTGCACGAAATGCAGAATGGATGGAGACACAAAGGATAATTGTTTGACCTACATGAACTACATCTCATCGGGTGCACCAAAACCATTGAGTACCCATGGACTGCCCTGGTGCTGCATATGCCATACTAGAGGACATCGAAAAAAGGAGTGTTTGTACTTGCAAAATATTGTAAGTACCCCAGCAATCCTTTTTTGTAAATTTTCTAAGTCAATGGGGCATGAAGAGAAGGATTGCAGAGCATACCAAGTCTTGAAGGAAAAGAGAGTAGAAACCTACTTAATGAAGACTGATGGGCAGGTTTAGGCTGAACAGGCACAACCGCACTACCATCTTGTGCCTTTTCTACCAAACCAGTATCATCCACAGTATGCACCCCAGAATCAGTATCCGGCTCATAAACAATATGCACCATAGAACCAATATCAGTCGAATCAATACCAATAGCAACAACCACACCCTCAAAGAAGGGGTGGTGGAAACTTCAGAGGAAGAGGAGGAGGAGGAATTGGTAGAGGAAGAGGTCAGGTTACATGCTATAACTATGGATAGACGAGCCATTATTCTAGATATTTCCAAGATCCTGCAAAGACATGTCCATATTGCAAATCACAAGATCATAATGTGGAACAATGCCCTCAGTTGATTGTGAAGTGGAAAGATCAGACCATCGCAGGTCCTAACCCTATGCCAAATATGAATCCAATCCTAAACTTAATGTTTAGATGATTGCTGCTGAACCGAGAGAACTGAGCATTGTTGTCGTAACACGAGGAGGTGTTGCAACAAGAGCTAACCAAGATATACCACAAGAAAAACTGCAAGTGAGACCCATGGCACAGAAAAAGTACCATTTGACGTTCAAAAACTGAAGCAAGGATTTTTGGATGTGCGACCGGAGTTTGTGGATCAAGAACAATCGTCAACATCAACTGAAATCACAAATATGCCTAAATGCTTTCAATAGCTATTCCAGAAGCAAATTCTGAAAAAGGTTAGTAAGCTCAAGTCCTTTCTATCAAGTTGCTTAGTGCTAATTCAAGATAAAGATGCTATCGTAGAACTACAAGAACTCATAGAAGAAACTCCAGAAGAATCTTAACCTGGAAAGAAGGTTAACCATGTTAAGAAGAAATTCAAAACCAGGCATGAGTTAAGAATGAATACGGAGATAAGGGATTATGACATGGATTACATCATTCTAGATCTGGGTCAGACGTCAATATTTTGACACAACAAACTTGGGAGAGTATGGGAAATTCACGCTTGGACTGGGCTCCTTTCCAATTGCGGCTTGCAAATTAGGCGAAGGTCCTACCAATTGGTAGGTTGTGTCAACTCCCTGTTGACATTGAGGGGTTGCACACATTTGCATACTTTGAAGTCATCAAAATTGTCAATGAAACAAACCCATACCCTGCGCTCTTGGGGATAGATTGGGCAATAGATAATCAAACCATTATCAATTTCAAGAAAAGGATCTTATCTTTCGAATAAGATGAGATGAGAGTATGTTTCCCATTGATCCATTAGAAGGAAAAAGATACGTCGAGCCTGTCTACAATGAGGGACAGGGTGATTATCTTGACGAGATATACAATGTCACTTCCTTACAAGAAGATTACATCAACCCGACAATAGATGGAAACCTGAGCTGGAAGAGTGCTATATCCTACACATCTAAATTAGGAGAGCCCTTAGAGAACTGCAAAAATAGATTACATGAAGTCTCTATGAGGTGATGTGCCAGAGTTACCCGATCCATGTGACGGGTGGAGAATCAGTTAAGGGATTTACCCACATATGAGGGCTTTGCTAACCTTGCAACCTTCCTCAGTGAATTCGAAGGAATGGTGACAAAACCACAGCAATTTCCTATGTTGGAATATGTATTAAAGACTACACCTCCCAGATGGTGGGGTACACATAAGCAATCCATATCATAATGGCCATAATGCAAAAGATTGTTTGAATTTAGATTCAGTGAAGAAGTCAATGTCATGAGTCAGAAATACACAGGGTTGTCAAACCTTCTTGAGCACATTAATCAGTGTCGCATAGCATTTGCAGAATACCTACGACAAAAATGGGCCCATCATTTCATTCATACATTAGAAATGACACCCAGAAGCTAGTATACACCCATGGAATTGCGACAAGGAACTCAAGATTAGGAAGGACTAGCTAAGCAGTTCATGCAAACATTTGAATTTGATGATGAGCAACTTGTAGTTGATGATGTGCTTCAAAAGATCAGGGAGAAAATGTTTGCAGAAATATCTGTTGAAGTAGCAAGTTCCCACCAGTGCAGTGCGAAAATCAAGCAATGGATAGCTTGTTACAATCTGGCTAGAAAACCAGATGATGATCCATTTAATGTCAACATACTAGATTCATGGGGTACACCCAAAGTTGAAGGTAGTGGTATTTCCAGTGACCAGTTCCTTAAGCTATTGAAAATCAAGAAAGTAAACATTGGCTCTCCATAGAACCCGAAGCTCACCAATATAGGATATTATTGGGACAAAGAGATGGTAGCAAATATTAAAAACTTTCTACATGAGTACCAGGACCTATTCCCTACCAAATTCTCAGAGATGAAGGGAATAGTCCACGACTTGGGAGAAATGAAAATGCCCTTAAAATACCATAGATAAGTACCATGGACAATAAAATACAATGGGTCATTCCCATGGGTCAAAAACCCTTGGACCATCCTATAAATACATTGTGAAGGCCTCCCCCAAACACCTTTGAGTCACTTTTTGGCCATTCCAGAAACACACTTTTTACCATTTGCTATTAGTCACAATATACATTTTTATGCCATTATTCCCATATTTTTCCATGCCATTCCCTACGGTGTACGTTGAGTTCACTTCGTACCCATTTGTATCCATTTCCCATTTGAAAACTATTCATGGAATAGACTGGAGACCCAAATCGTGGAGCTATGGGACCATTTTCGAGGACGAATATGGTGGCCCACATTTATAAAAAAAAAGGTATCTTTTGTATTATAAATCTGAAAAAAAAAACTAAAAATATTGTTATTGTTGCTTTTCTTTCTGTTATTATTGTTGAACTCTACCATATGATCTACACTATCTAGGGTTGGTTCTTTTGCACGTAGCTAGGGAGAAACACCCACTACATTTTTGATGACTCCACTCAGTTGATCCACGTTGATATTTGTTTTTGCAGGTTTTTCTATTGGTTTGTTCTCCTTTGCTTCCTTCATTTGTCACTGGTATGACCCTCTCATGGAAAATCCAAACCAATATTTTCTCTGTTCCTACCCCCCATCCCTAGATGACAACCATTTAAAAAAAATCATTTTCGGCTGAGTCGCACTTGTTCGGTTGAAAGTTGTGACCCAGTCACACCTTTTTTCCTGATAAGTGTGACCCAGGTCATGCCTTTTTCCCCGATAAGTGCAACTTGGCCTAGAAATCCAGATTGTTCCTGTCTTGGCTTCTGGAGCAACTTAGGTCGCTACTATGACTCAGTTTTGTGCGACCTGTTGTGCTTAATACTATGTTTTGCATGACCTCAATTTGTCAACTTTTTTATGCTTTGATCACGACTGATTCCTAGGTCTGTGTGACCCTGATCGTGGTAGTTCTGTTGACAGGTGTGACCTGTACTTTTTTACCCCTTTTTGGTGCTTGATATCCTTGTTTCATACCCCCATGTCTGTGTTTTATCCCTTCGTGACCTGTTTCTATCCAGATTTGATCCATTACAACCCCTTGGTTTGTTTTGAGGTCCTATTTTCCTTTTATGTGAGGATCTTGAGTTGATCTTCATAGTCAAGACCCCCTATTTGTTTCCTACACCTTGGTAAGTGTTGTAAAGGAGAGTATCCTATGGCTAGGGACATACAAGTACATATACAAATCATCGCCATAAAGATATAGGCGGATCCTACATATGTATAACTGATGAAACACTCATGGTCACTCAATATGAAAAAAGGTGCCATATCATATCTAAAGGAGTCATGGCCACAAATGAACAAGGTGGATCCATGCTCAACAATCCATCATAGCCACAAAAATACAAGGTGGATCTATGTCTCAACAAAATGTCATATAAAGTGTAACAAGGTCTTGTGCAACTCGGGCAATAGCAAAAAATGATAATGCTACTATCAGCCCAAGGTCTTCAATTCAAACCGCCCAAAAGGTACAAATCCTAACCATGCGAATAAAGGAGCTGAAGTCGAACATGGAGGAAACCGTTTGATTACCGGTCAATAATGAGAACTGTTAACAAACGTGAGGGAAACCACCATTAATGAAAATGGTCCCCAAGGTACCTAGTACATTCTAACAAGTGTGATTACAAGGACTTGAAGTCGAACACTTGAAGAATCCATCGAGTAGCAGAAATTAAGGTATTCCCACTACCCAATAGCGAGGGAAATTGCCACTGATGACAAAAATCCCCAAGGTACTATCATAAAAATCTAAATCTCATCCCCAGAGAAAGATGTGTTGCAATCGATAGGAAAAGATCCATTGGAAGGAAGGAATTAAGGCATCCTTCATCATCTGACATGAGGTAAGTCAAATACTAATTGGATCTAGAATTGGTACTGAATTTCATGATAAGGACCACTAAAGATATGATGTAATGAACTGATACCAGGGAATGGCCGACAAAGGTTTAATCCTTGAAGAGTTAGCATGACACAAAAGTGACTTAGGCAGATTTTAACACAAAAAGGACCAACGAAAAAAATCTACAATGTAGGAAACATTGACAAATTCTCCATATAATTGGAAAAGAGACCAACTGGAGGAGTAATAAACTCAGAATCAAGATAAGGTCAAAATACTAGGACCCAACTATTGATAGACTCAAAACTGGTGCTTTGTTCAAGGAAACAAGACTTGCTGCCATGATGTAAAAAACATGTGAATGAACTTCCCTTCCCCTCTTTCTTATAAAGGTTTAATGAGTCCAAGAAAGCAAACTCAGGACCATCTTCATTTTTGGCAAGCTTGAAGAAAAGACAGAAGAATGATTGATAAAGCACTGATTTGTGGATTTTACGAGCCCAGACTAGTACATGCTCGACGGTGTTTTCATAGTTTAGAGAGTATGAAAACTCCAAAGAAGACTCCAGGGGGGTCCTTTTTCATCCAATTTAGTCTCCTGACACTGAAAAAGTATAAAACAAACCGCAGAAGAACTCCTTAACTTCCGAAGAAGAAAAGGTGCACCTTTTTCGTACTTAGTCAGGAAGGTCCAAACAAGGTTAAATTACCACCTACCCAATTCTCCTTCAAAAGTAGTCTATAGCCTGAGTTTTACGAGTGTGAAGGAAGGAAAGATCACTCAGAAAGATCCATTTGATTACAAGAAATGGGGCTTACAACAATAAACTTGGTGCTTTCTTATTTAGTTTTTAACGAGCATGACAAAGACATAAAGTAAACTCGGAATATTTTTCATGTTTAGGTCCAGAGCACGAAAAAGAGAAAACTAAGCTCATACCGAGGGTTCCTTTTCCGTAAATTTAGTCCCTCAGGTCCAGAAAAGTGATAAACCTATGCCTGAGAATACTCTTCTCAATTCTGAAGAAAAGAGAGTGTTCCTTTCTCGTATTATTCCATGTCATGGTCCGAGAAGGTGATAACCTACCACCAATCTGGATTCCCATTCACATATTCTTAACGATCCTGATTGGACAAGTTTACTCAGAATTCAAGTCTATTTTGAGGAGTCAGACCTGGGCCTAAAGAAACTCAATATATTTCCCGTGAAGTTTTAACGAGTCCGAAAAAGTCAACTCATGACCTCCTTACTATTTTTAATGAGCTCAAAGGAGAGCAGAAAGAATGCTCTAAATGCAAGGAGACAAGTGTCATAGACAGGAGAAACTAGTTCCAAGCACAAGGAACAAACCTATGCATAATGCAAGGAAAGTGAGCAAGATAAGGACACTCAGGGAATATCTCCTCAGGGTAAAAGGTGTCAAGTTGCAAAGGCAAAATGATACAAGGCTCAGCGATAATGAGAACAAAGATGAGGGCTTATACAACGAGATAAAAGCATGGAATCTGGCATCAGGCTCAAAAGCGTGAGCAAGATACATGTAAATGCAGTTACAACTTGAAAAATGAGACAAGGCTAGTAAATAGTTGTGAATCCATCTAAGAATATTATCTCCAAGAAACAACAACATCAGGATCATATTCAAAATAAAAGTTCTGATACAGATTACTTTGGAAAAAACACACACAACTTTTCTATCTTTTACAAAAGGTAAAGTCAAGGCAGAATCGACCGAAGAAGATTCTATAGAACCAAGGATCGAGGGTTTATAATCAATAAGATCAACCTGTTGAGGCTTGGAAATTCTCAGGCGACAACAGTAAGGGATTCTCCCCAATCAGCTTTCCCAACTAGCCCATTGACTGTTTGGTATAGGGAATCCATCTGGTTTGCGGTCCGGCTACCGCAGGTCAAGTAACAACAACAAAAAAAACAAAAATTTTTACCGGTTGCGGCCCAGTCCACCGAGTTTTTGCATTTTTTGACTTTTTTATGATGTGTAGATGCCTAATTAACCATGCAGGGTGATGAGGATGCAAGGAGCGTCACAATGTGATGCGCAGGTTCTTACCTCTCGTCTTAGGCCCACAAGCATCTAAATCACATATGCAGCCATGAAATGAAACTAACTACCTATCTATCTATCCCCGGGGAGAAAACTGAAATTGATTATGAGTAATGTAAAGTGTGCATGCAACATAAAGAGAAACTACATTTAGCTGATTATTTCTTCCCGCATTGCATGAACGATTAAGGATATTTCACAACCAGATAGCTAATTGTTTATGAACAACATTCATTATTCATAGTGTAAATCTTCATAAATAAACCGGAAAACATTCATACAAGAACATAGGTTCAAAGAGTTAGAACGGTCTCACGGTTAATGGACACAAAGCTGAAAACGAAATAGTTCCTCTTCAACAAATCCATAGCACAACATTAAAATATTCCACCAAGCCTTCCCCAACAGGCCAATTGTAATTTTCTATTGCAAAAGGAAATAGTTCTTCTTACAATATGTCTTCACCAGTCTCGCTGGGAAAAAGTCCTTTTTCCCTTCTAAGATTTCTATCTTTATACAAAAGGGTGAGACTGTTGGGCCGCCCAAAATGACCTATGGGCTTCCCAACCCCTCGTTTCCCAACATTCTACTTTTCTTAAATGTTTTACAAAAAAATAGTTACAAATTACAATAATGACCGATCCTTCATGAGGAGGGTCCCACTTGAGCATCTAGAAACTTCTTCCATGACGCAGCATCAGAGGCAATGCCCTCAAATGCGTAGGGTTCCAAAAATTGAATGTTGATCTCGAATTTTTCTTCCTGGTTCTTTATGGCTTCAACTCTGGCTGCGCTTAATCGAAGCTGGTCTTCCAGGATCTGCACACTAACAGCTGAATGGCCTACTTTGCTTCTCAGAATCTGGTCATCGATGGCCTTAATGAGTTGCATTCTTGCTTCTTCATCCTAATGTCTTTTCTGCAAAATCTCCATGAATGAATCGTGGTCTGGGAAAGCCTCGAGCCTCTGCTCAGCCTCTGTCTGGCAACGATTGTAGGTAATGAGAAGTCTTCTGAAAAACTCGATGCATAATCCCTTTGTCTTTTTAACTGCCTTCTTGAAATCTTCAATGGCGTTAATAGCAAATTCTATTAAATCATGATCCCGGTTGAGGGCTTGTTTATCTTTTACTGGCAGCTCTACTGGAGCCTCTTCGTTGCTTTCCAACCTCGCTATTCTGGTAGTCAGGACCTCGAGGATGTCTTGAGATCTATCCACAAAGTAAGATGTTGTTTCCAAGATCCCTTCCAATCGTCCATCGATCTGCAGCACTCTACATCTTTCTCCTTCAACAGTAGTCTGTAGCTGTAGCATCTTGGCCTTTTGGGCCAAGACATGCTCTTTGAATGGCTGGAGGTTAACCTACTGTTCTCTTGCTTCCTCCAGAGCAGTTGTTAGCGAGGAAATATGTTCTTGGTGTTCCTTCTTCAGTTCTTGGGTGTGTAGATCATTAGCCTCCAAGAGGATCTTCTGCTGCTCTTCTAGCTCCTCCACCTTTGCCAGCAGCTGTTCCTTTTCAGTTCTTAACCCTTCGTATTCTTTCTGATCTCTCTCTAGAGACTCCTGTGTTGTTTCGAGAACTTGTATTTCTCCTTGGAGGGCCTGTACTTCATCTCTTGAGGACTTCATTTCCATTTGCATATCTTCATATTTCCTCTTGAGCCTGTTGCTTTCTTCCCTTTCTTTCCTCAATGTGTCTTTTAACTGGGAAGAGGATTTCTTGGACTGCTCCAAGTCAGTTATTACCTTGTCCATGTTATCTTCTAAGGCGTGGAGAAGTTCAGTCCCAGCTCTCAGGGTGAGCCTTGGATCTTGATCTGTTCCTAACATAACAACTGTATCCGTTATCATTTTGCTAGGCATATTTCCTGCTTCTACTTTCCTCTCTATTCTCTTCATTATTCTCTTCATTGCCCTATCATAATATACAGTGTTGAAATCGGGGATCTCTTCCCCTTTCTTCTGGACAAAAGGAACCAGCTTGAGCGTGGGGACCATGGGAGTGCTGGCAACAGGTACTTGTGGCTCCTGAACCTCGGGGTTCTCAACATCTTGGGTCTTCCCTCCAGCTATGTCAGAAGATGATTGTTCTCTCTCAGTCTGTTTCAACTTCACCCTCTCTGCCTCCTGCTTTTGTAGCTCCTCATTGAGCTTTCTCTTCGCTTCTTCAGTTGCTTTTCTAGCTGCTTCTTCTGCCTCTTCAGCTGCTTCCTTATTTCTCCTTTTGGCTTCTTCCTCAGCCTTAGCCTGTTCATCCCCCTTTCCACCTTTGGTGGTGATTTTCTTCCTGAATCTTCTCTTTAGTGCTTTCATGTTCGAGGCATTTCGAAAGATAGATTCTTCCCTATCAAAATGATGAGGATATTCAAAATGCACCTTATTTTCTTTACAATGATCAACCACTTTACCATGGGAGTCATTTCTATGTTAGGGCATCTCACCAAAATGGAATCTCTCCAGCTCCTCTACGAATTCACCAGCTTGTTTCACCTTGGTGAACCTGTAGCTTCCTAGTCTGAAGGGCAAGGGAGGATAAGCAGTCTTCTTATGTTCGAACAGGAAACTGCCTATTCCATCCAGGAACACTTGTCTGACCGCCTCCTTATGGACAATGTAATCAGTTGCATACTTTGGCAGTAGGGAAGGCCTCCAAACATTCTGAAGTACCTGCCATGTTCGGTCAAATAGTAGTCTGCGTAATCTTGTATCACTTGCATGGCCTCCTCTGACATACAATCACACTCTTTCCACAAAATGAGTGTGTATAGTGGCATAATGAAGTGCTCACAGACTTCTCTGTAATGGTTGTGGTACTGGTGTGCCCACAATGGTCTATAAGCAGCATAGACAGGCACTCTTTCCCTGTCCCTGATGCACCTGAGACCGGGGAAAGGCTGGTTGCATAGTATACAGTCTATGAGTATTGATCTCATATAAAATTCAGACCTTTTCTAGGACTCTCCTTCCAAGGCTGAGGTCAAGCAAGAAGAAAAACTACTTGATACAAGGATGGCCCAATTGAAGACTGTCCCTTGGGTTTCCACATGAAAAATGATGGGTATCCACTCTAGCTTGAAGAATCTGCCATGGGCTCTCCCAAAGACCCTATTAAGCATCAGAGCTATAAATCTGTAGGGAGCCCTCAAGCTCACTGTATCATACTCACCCATGGGTCTGTATCGGTAATGTTTTCCCTGCAACAACATTCTCTTAAGAGTCTCTACCAGGTCCACTCTAATGCTATTCAGCCAATCATTGGATAAGAATACTTGGGCTTCTGGCAGGTGATAAGCCAATGCCACATATCCAGGGCTAAATGCAGCATAGCCCTGTCTTTCAACATTTTCTAGAATCATTGTGGTTACATCTGCCCGGGGCAGAATCCAGCCAATTACCTCAGAGCATGGGAACAACTCTGGTCTAGTGGCGACCTTCATAAGGGAATATCTTTCAATCTTTGCATATATGGACTCTTCTTCTAAGCTCATGTCGGGAACTTCTCTTCGGGTAATCAGTCTATATAATTCCCCCCACTGGTATTCAGGTTCCACGCCAGAAATTCATTTAGTGTCTTCATATACGTGTTCTGTCTTGGTGACCACTTCTACCTTTGGCTCTTCTTCGACCACAGGGGCCTTCTTCTTTTGTCTTTTATACATTGTGAGCTCAAATTCTTCCTACCATATATAACATTGTAACATTAAGCAATTCTAGTTGCAGACACTTATATGACAATGTGCAGTGTTTTACTTCTTTTATGTGTATCATGACAACAATTAGTTAACGAAGCTGACATATGTGTATGACCTTACTAACAGAGCGATTGAAACATGATGCGCATTGTTCAGTGAATTATTCTATGTCTAGCATGATTGAAAAGAGTTATATGCAGTAAGATTATGCAAGCTACCACTGTTTGCCAATACCAAACATTTCTCACAATGCAATCTGACGGAAAAACATCTACATTAGCGCGAAGACAACTCCTGCTCTCTACGGGTGCCATTATCAAAACACTGCACGGGACAAATAGGGGAAAACTACGCAAGCCCTTAAATGAAGCTTTTAACAACACCTCTACCCTTGCGGTTTCTGAACGCCGTGACGTATCCCCTCCACAGGTTAGGGTTTACAAATAACTACTCACAGAACAGTGTGGCTAAATGCTGGCTATTCGAGGATGCGGGTTTCTAGGGCGCGTTTGATCAAAGAAAAACCCCCAGTGCAACTATGGTGAAGAATTATGCGTCGCGGTACACCCTCTTCCCCGGCCCGGGTTCGAAACTAAGCAAGAAATGGGTTGCACGGGGCCGCGTAGGCAAAAAATGGCTAGGGTTCGAGGATATGGGTAAAAGGGAAACCCTCAAATGCTACAGAAAACTACAAAACTCTCCCCCTACAAACCTATCATTACACATAGGGTGGTTTGGTGCAGATGGCGTAACGACCTCCTGCACCAAACCCCCATCCACTACGTGCGAGGTTGCAAATGGAGAGCCGTGGGCAAAATACTGCTTCGGGGTTAACATGCCCCACTTCATGGTCAAAGGATAAAAGATCCACCTATATAGGTGTCTAATTGAACGGGACGAGGAAGACGGACGGGGAGGCAAGCCATCATAGAAAACCACCAACAGTTCAAACGAAAAGGGAAAAAATGAAGATCCTACCTGGCAATACGGCGAGTATGGCGGGTCGACGACGGTTAGGATTCCACAATTGCCACCTGGATGCAAGTATACCGACTGAGGGGTCCTTCGCAGCTCATGCGAAGGACATGCATGACAATGACAGAGCTCAAAAGTCGAGAATAACAATAAAAAATATAACCCCTCGACCCGTATATATAGTCAACACCAAGGGCACAAAAAACATCAGACGTCGAAGCGTTTTCTAATCAGGGGCTGAAATCCCTCATCCTTCCGCAATGGCGGAAGGCCAAAGCGTAGATCCAGCCGCAGAGATGTGCATGGCAGGAAAACTTAGAAGATCGAACGTCGGAGAGTTTCTGAATCGAACGCTGAAAGCTTATTTTGCTCTGCAACGGCGGAAAGCTGAACCAAAAATCCCTCCGCAATGGTGGGGATAACCAGGAGTAAAGCCTAAATCGGAAGGAAACTATATCGGCAAGATTGGCATTTCCCCCATCCGCAATGGCGGAAACATAAAGCCTCCCACCATCTGCAACGAGACTTAAGCCGGAAACAACAACACTTAAAGGTTCAGAAATCTTAGAGCTTTGACAGCCGCAATGGAGGAAAAGAAAAAGACTTCGGGAAAGCGACTAAAAGCTGACGTGTTGGAAGGCAGATCACTTTATACATCGGGCATGAAACCTCTTTGGGAGCCGCAACGGCGGAATAAATGATCAGAAAAAAATTCTGATGCAAAACCACAAAGCATCCGACGTGAAAACAAAGAAATCAGAAAAATTAATCGAAGTCAAAGCAAAAATCCATCCGCAATGGCGGAGAAAGAACAACAAGTCTTTCCGATCTAAACCAAAAAATCCTCCAATGTGAAAGACCGATGGATCGGAAGATGAAAATGCATTTCCTCCCGCAACGGCAGAAGACGAAAACAAAGACTCACCTGCAATGGTAGAAGATAAAAACAAAATACCTTCCGATTCAGACAGGCTTCAAACGCAATTAAAGGCACATGATGAAGGTTTGATCAATCATTGAAATTCTTAATCAAAATTTGAAAAATAGCTGTAGATCAATACAAGCATAAGCAAGTCTTCTGAAACGTTCTCAAACCAAATCCAAGAAGACAATCAAACTAATTCAAGCAAAAGGAGGGTCCTAAATGTTTTTGGGAATTTTGGGAAAATTGTTGTAGCTGCAACAATTGGCGACTACCTGGTGAACCCCGTATTTCTAAATTAACTCCTTCCCAGTGCAAGACCGTCTGAATAAAAGTTGAAATCTTCTAGATGTTCATATCCCTGGGCTGGTCAACTTAAGCATTTAAACCATTGAGAAGTAGTCTATTCTTTGGGAAATGGTAACATCAGAAATATTGCAAGTCTGAATAACTCTTTTGAGGCCAAATAAGTGAGGTTTATTTTTCCTGTCCTTAGGTAGTTTCCAGCTTGGACACCACAGTATTGTAACAGATAGTAAACAATATTATCCTTTTGTTCCTCATTCCCATGCCAACTGCACTTTTGTGCCTTTTGAACTTTAGTTCTTTTGATATGAGTCCTCCTGCATGCCTTTCTTACTGAATTTTAATTCAGGATCCTCTATCCCATAGTGTCCTTTAGTGTGAACAGTGTGCTTCATGTTTCAGTCCACGGACGGAGAGGATCTTTTGGCAATTTAGTACTTCATGCTTTGATACTTTGCTTTGATATGTATTGTTTTTCTTTAAGGAGTTTTGACTCTTGATAGCTTTTAGCTTTTCTGAAATTATGGCATGGGATCATTTATATATGATATACTGTTTACTCTGCTTCCTTTCCGTGGGTCTTTTGCTGTCACCCCTTTGGATATTTAAGATGTGAAATGGATGGGGCCTCGAAATAGTATTCCAGACCTCTTTTACTTCTGAGTTATTTACAGGGGTTAAGTATGACTTCAATGAGTGCATAGCCAATTAGGGACACTGCCACTAGAAGACATTCTATACTTTAAAGCACAGTCTTTTGCTCAAGATTTTAGTTAATAAATAACCCTGATGTTCCCATTGCAACCAAAGTTTGCCTCTTTATTCAAAAAACAAAAACTACTAACAAAGCAGTAAAAATAAAGAAAGCAGCATCAAATCAAATGATCAAAAAGGAAACAACATCAAAGCATTACAGAAAACAACATTATTTATGTACAAGGAAAAAAGAAAAGAAAAATTTTCCCACTCCTGAATATATTTAATCTTAGGGAGCTAGAGGGTGGGCTGGATTATAGACATGAGACATCTATCCATGATCTATCTCTACTATTTTTTATATTGAACACATGTCTATTATCTTATAATCATCCCTCTCAGCCTGAGGAAGACGAAGGAGCTCAGGTTGAGTGTCAATCATATAACTGGCCTTTCTCGGAGTAAGATGTCTTAGCTTAAGCTCAGTCAGATAGTTTCCCAGGATGGAATCAGCAGATTCATTTCCCTCTCCTAGCCCAGTGACCTTGTGCTTCATGTAGGGCTCTCTTAAAATCTTAATCAGGCTTGGGCTTCCCTTTTGAGGCATCAACAAGTGTGACCAGTCGGAAGCAAAGTACCCATCGAGGTGGGCTGCCCAATCTCGATTCAAGACCAATCCATAACCATCAAGTATGTCTACTACTACAATATGAAGGTACTGACATATCTTTTTATTTGCAGACAATCGAATCAAAACATTCTTCATCTCCCCCACTACTTTGACACTAGTCTTGTCTAGTTGAGTGACATCCCAATCAGTAGGTTTTAGCTGCCCATTAAGCTTTACGCAGATTGCAAGAGGCATGACATTCACTGACGATCCAGAGTCCACCAGACAATTATGTAATTTATGGTTCAAAATTTCTAGAGTCAAAAGGAAAGGTGGAGTGCTAATCTTCCTTTCCCCAGTTGATTCGATCTTTTCTTCCACAGGTTGGTTTGCGGTGGGTATCTCCTCTTTAACTTCCTTAACTTTTTCAGGGCTTCCTTCCTCAACATATTTCACAGGTTTGACAGTCTCATTGCTAGGCTCTGCCTCCTGGTTGATGGTAGTTGCTTCAGGTGTTTTGTCCTCAACATTCACTTCTACTTGTCTCTTGACATTTTCCTGCAATTTTTTAATCTTTGAAAGTATTGCATTGTCCTTAATTTCTAGGTTCTTATCTTTTGTGGATGTAGGTGTATATTGAGACCTGAGAGCATTTTCTTCTGTGTTGAACAGCGAAACACCATCCCATAAGAACATGGTATCATCATCTTGTTTCTCTATAGTCTGCTCTTTTCCTCCTTCTTCATCACTATCTTCAGTCAATTTGGAGTTCAGCAACTTATTCATCACCAATGACATTGAATTCAACCATTGAGGGCACTTCTTTTCAGAATGGGGTTGCTGGTGAAAAGTACAGAAATTATCCCCCCCTATTTCTGTTATGTTCATTGATGCTAAACTTGGTGGAGGGACTTTCCATTGGTTGTTATCCTCCCTTTTTTGGTAGTGGGGTTTATGAGTTTTCTGAACTTCCTTTTCTCTCTCCAGATCTATGATTCGGTTAGATAACTTCTGAAGCATTGTCATCATTCTCTGACAATCATGTGAGTGATCCTATTTAGGTTTAGACAGCAGTAAAGCTCTTCTCCCGGTAGTCTTCTCTTCAAGTAAGTCAAGGTAATCTTCTACACTTTCTATTTCAGCTTCTACCCTTCCTGCCTCTTCATAAGTCTCTACCAATGTAGGCTTGGATTTCATTTTAGCGAACATAGCTAACTCCGGTCCTAGGGTAGATGTATAATATTCAATTAAGACCTTGTCTAAGGGTCTGTCAGCTTCAGAAAAATTCTTTAGGTATAATGAGAATCTTTGAGTGAACTTATGTACCTTTTCATTCTTCTCTTTTCTTAACAAACCAACACCTTTCATCAATGAGGCATGCGTTTTTTGGGCTGTATATTTACTCCTGAAAACCCTTTCGAAAGTGTTCCAGTTTGGGATCGAGTTTGCAGGCAGGGCAAAGTACCATGAAGCAGCTACCCCTTTCAAGGTATGAGGTAATAATCTACAGACAACATCTTCGTACTCCCCAGCCCTTAACCCTTCTACTGCTAAATAAAAACTCTGCAAGTGATCATCTACAGCAGTCTTTTCCTCAGGGTCAAACTTAGGCAGTAGCTTATCAAAACCCTGAGGTAAGTTATGGAAAGGCAGAGTGAGGTTTAAAGGTGATCTAGCCCTCCACACCGGTAAGGGGTTGGGCTGATGTGCATTTATGCCAGCCATAGGCACAGGTGTAAGAACAAGAGTCTGAGCACAGAACAATGTAGGGTGAGAACAGGATCTTTTACTTCAAAGGTATAACTGAAACCTGTAAGTACTTGGGTCAGGTTACAAGCTTCAAAACATCTGCTGGTGGGGTAATCTTGGGAAAAATAAATTTCCACAGCCAGCCATTCACTGGCGGCCCTCCTTCTAGCGCCAAAACTATTGAGGCCTAGAAATTCTCAGGCGACAACAGTAAGGGATTCTCCCCAATCAATGTTCCCAACTAGCTCGTTGACTGTTTGGTATAGGGAATCCATCTGGTTTGCGGTCCGGCTACCGCAGGTCAAGTAACAACAAAAAAAAAACAAAAAGTTTTACCGATTGCGGCCCAGTCCACCGAGCTTTTGCATTTTTTGAATTTATTATGATGTGCAGATGCCTAATTAACCATGCAGGGTGATGAGGATGCAAGGAGCATCACAATGTGATGCGCAGGTTCTTAGCTCTCGTCTTAGGCCCACAAGCATCTAAATCACATATGCAGCCATGAAATGAAACTAACTACCTATCTATCTATCCCCGGGGAGCAAACTGAAATTGATTATGAGTAATGTAAAGTGTGCATGCAACATAAAGAGAAACTACAGTTAGCTAATTATTTCTTCCTGCATTGCATGAACGATTAAGGATATTTCACAACCAGATAGCCAATTGTTTATGAACAACATTCATTACTCATAGTGGAAATCTTCATAAATAAACCGGAAAACATTCATACAAGAACATAGGTTCAAAGAGTTAGAACAGTCTCATGGTTAATGGACACAAAGCTGAAAACGAAATAGTTCCTCTTCAACAAATCCATAGCACAACATTAAAATATTCCACCAAGATTTCCCCAACAGGCCAACTGTAATTTTCTATTGCAAAAGGAAATAGTTCTTCTTACAATATGTCTTCACCAGTCTCGCTGGGAAAAAGTCCTTTTTCCCTTCTAAGCTTTCTATCTTTATACAAAAGGGTGAGACTGTTGGGCTGCCCAAAGTGACCTTTGGGCTTCCCAACCCCTCGTTTCCCAACATTATGCTTTTCTTAAATGTTTTACAAAAAAATAGTTACAAATTACAATAATGACCGATCCTTCATGAGGAGGGTCCCACTTGAGCATCTAGAAACTTCTTCCATGACACAACATCAGAGGCAATGCCCTCAAATGCGCAGGGTTCCAAAAATTAAATGTTGATGTCGAATTTTTCTACCTGGTTCTTTATGGATTCCACTCTGGCTGCGCTTAATCGAAGCTGGTGTTCCAGGATCTGCACACTAACAGCTGAATGGCCTACTTTGCTTCTCATAATCTGGTCATCGATGGCCTTAATGAGCTGCATTCTTGCTTCTTCATCCTGATGTCTTTTCTGCAACATCTCCATGAATGAATCGTGGTCTGGGAAAGCCTCGAGCCTCTGCTCAGCCTCTTTCTGGCACTGGTTGTAGGTAATGAGAAGTCTTCTGAAAAACTCGGTGCATAATCCCTTTGTCTTTTTAACTGCCTTCTTGAAATCTTCAGCGGTGTTAATAGCAAATTCTATTAAATCATGATCCCGCTTGAGGGCTTGTTTATCTTTTGCTGGCAGCTCTACTGGAGCCTCTTCGTTGCTTTCCAACCTCGCTATTCTGGCAGTCAGGACCTCGAGGACATCCTGAGATCTATCCACAAAGTAAGATGTTGTTTCCAAGATCTCTTCCAATCGTCCATCGATATGCAGCACTCTACATCTTTCTCCTTCAACAGTAGTCTGTAGCTGCAGCATCTTGGCCTTTTGGGCCAAGACATGCTCTTTGAATGGCTGGAGGTTAACCTGCTATTCTCTTGCTTCCTCCAGAGAAGTTGTTAGCGAGGAAATCTATTCCTGGTGTACCTTCTTCAGTTCTTGGATGTGCAAATCATTGGCCTCAAAGAGGATCTTTTGCTGCTCTTCTAGCTCCTCCACCTTTGCCAGCAGTTGTTCCTTTTGAGTTCTTAACCCTTCGTATTATTTCTGTACTCTCTCCAAAGACTCCTGTGTTGTTTCGAGAACTTGTATTTCTCCTTGGAGGTCCTGTACTTCAGCTCTTGAGGAATTCATTTCCCTTTGCATATCTTCATATTTCCTCTTAATCCTGTTGCTTTCTTCCCTTTCTTTCCTCAATGTGTCTTTTAACTGGGCAGAGGATTTCTTGGACTGCTCCAAGTCAGTTATTACCTTGTCCATGTTATCTTCTGAGGCGTGGAGAAGTGTAGTCCCAGCTCTCAAGGTGAGCCTTGGATCTTGGTCTGTTCCTAACATAACAGCCGTATCCGTTATCATTTTTCCATGCATATTTCCTGCTTCTACTTTCCTCTCTATTCTCTTCATTATTCTCTTCGTTGCCCTATCATAATATACAGTGTTGAAATCGGGGATCTCTTCCCCTTTCTTCTGGACAAAAGGAACCAGCTTGAGCATGGGGACCATGGGAGTGCTGGCAGCAGGTACTTGTCGGTCCTGAACCTCGGCGTTCTCAACATCCTGGGTCTGCCCTCTAGCTATGTCAGAAGCTGACTGTTCTGTCTCAGTCTGTGTCAACTTCACCCTCTCTGCCTCCTGCTTTTCATTGAGCTTTCTCTTCGCTTCTTCGGCTGCTTTTCTAGCTGCTTCTTCTACCTCTTCAGCTGCTTCCTCATTTCTCCTTTTGGCTTCTTCCTCAGCCTTAGCCTGTTCAGCCCCCTTTCCACCTTTGGTGGTGATTTTCTTCATGAATCTTCTCTTTAGTGCTGTCATGTTCGGGGCATTTCGGAAGGCAGATTCCTCCCTATCAAAATGATGAGTATATTCGAAATGCACCTTATTTTCTTTACAATTATCAGCCACTTTACCATGGGAGTCATTTCTGTGATAGGGCATCTCGCCAAAATGGAATCTCTCCAGCTCCTCTACAAATTCACTAGCTTGTTTCACCTTGGTGAACCTGTAGCTTCCTAGTTTGAAGGGCAAGGGAGGATAAGCAATCTTCTTATGTTCGAACAGGAAACTGTCTATTCCATCCAGGAACACTTGTCTGACCGCCTCCTTATGGACAATGTAATCAGTTGCATACTTTGGCATCAAGGAAGGCGCTCTTGAGCCTCCAAACATTCTGAAGTACCTGCCATGTTCGGTCAAATAGTAGTCTACGTAATCTTGTATCACTTGCATGGCCTCCTCTGACATACAATCACACTCTTTCCAGAAAATGAGTGTGTATAGTGGCATAATGAAGTGCTCACAGACTTCTCTGTAATGGCTGTGGTACTGGTGTGCCCACAATGGTCTATAAGCAGCATAGACAGGAACTCTTTTCCTGTCCCAGATGCACCTGAGACTAGGGAAAGGCTGGTTGCATAGCATACAGTCTATGAGTATTGAGCTCATATAAAATTCAGACCTTTTCTAAGACTCTCCTTCCAAGGCTGAGGTCAAGCAAGAAGAAAAACTGCTTGATACAAGGCTGGCCCAATTGAAGACTGTCCCTTGGGTTGCCACATGAAAAATGATGGGTATCCACTATAGCTTGAAGAATCTGCCATGGGCTCTCCCAAAGACCCTATTAAGCATCAGAGCTATAAATTTGTAGGGAGCCCTCAAGCTCGATGTATCATACTCACCCGTGGGTCTATATCGGTAATGTTTTCCCTATAACAACATTCTCTTAAGAGTCTCTACCAGGTCCATTCTAATGCTATTCAGCCAATCAGCGGATAAGAATACTTGGGCTTCTGGCAGGTGATAATCCAACACCACATATCCAGGGCTAAATGCAGCATAGCCCTGTCTTTCAACATTTTCCAGAATCATTGTGGTTACATCTGCCCGGGGCAGAATCCAGCCAATTACCTTAGAGCATGGGAACAGCTCTGGTCTGGTGGCGACCTTCATAAGGGAAGATCTTTCAATGTTTGAATATATGGACTCTTCTTCTAAGCCCATGTCGGGAACTTCTCTTCGGGTAATCAGTCTATAGATTTTCCCCCACTAGTATTTAGGTTCCACGCCAGAAATGCATTTAGTGTCTTCATATACGTGTTCTGTCTTGGTGACCACTTCTACCTCTGGCTCTTCTTCGACCACAGGGGCCTTCTTCTTTTTTCTTTTTGACATTGTGAGCTCGAATTCTTCCTACCATATATAACATTGTAACATTAAGCAATTCTAGTTGCAGACACTTATATGACAATGTGCAGCGTTTTACTTCTTTTATGTGTATCATGACAACAATTAGTTAACGAAGCTGACATATGTGTATGACCTTACTAACAGAGCTATTGAAACATGATGCGCATTGTTCAGTGAATTAGTCTATGTCTAGCATGATTGAAAAGAGTTATATGCAGTAAGATTATGCAAGCTACCACTCACTGGTACAAAATGAGGAATTAGCTACTAGGTGACTAAAAATTCTAGTCACCACAGGTTTTTCAAGTGATTTACTATTAAATATGAGCAATTTTGATTGACCCAACTATAAACGACTAAAATCAACGACTAATTTAGTCACCAGTTAACAAATATGACTAGATAATAAGTTACAGAGTTAAAAATGACTAATATAAATGACTAATTTAGTCACGACATAAAAAATGACTAGCTAGAAGAATATGAATTAGTCATTTATGTTAATCATTTTTAATTGTGTCATGGAAAATTGCAAATTTGACAATGAAGTGTAAATTTTGTAAACTCTAACACCTTCTATTAGTAATATTGGTGCCAGGCACCTTGATCTTTAGAGATCCACCAAACCAATTGCAAGAATTTTCTCTTGACCATCTTTATCCTTGCTGCACCATTGAAGCAAACCCGGCTCAGCGCGTTCCAAAGGAAAATTAGGTTCCTACGTCAATTATGAATTAGGTACTAGAACTAGTACCATATCGATACCTAGCTAGAAGAACCATAGTCGAGAACCGGCCATTGACATGCACCACCTCCACGTAGACTTACTAAATGCATCCAATGCATGGAAAAAAAAACACATCCACTTTGGATCTATGGGCTGAAGGTATCGTTCGACCCCTGATCCCCTGTTTTTGCACTTGATACCCTATTTTTGCAGATAATAGGTAGGTTCAGGATCTCGCAGTGACCAGTTGGAGCGCTTTAAAGGTATGGTTCTTGCCGCTCCGATCATGTTCATCACTCTAATCAATAACCAGTTGTTATGGATTTTTACAGGTCTCAATGCTGCCGAAGTTACTGCTTCCACTTTACATTCTCAATTGTCACCATCTCCAGCCTATGCGCTCATAACCATATATTGCATTTTGAGCTTTCAGCTTGGGAAAAGAATGAGCACCCTCCTGTAATGCCATTATTTGCAAAGGTCAATGGTTTTTGCACATCAACATTCCTCACATGCTACAAACGAAAATAAAGCAGACATTAATAGAAGAAGTGATGAAACTTTACGAGGAGGTTTACTTGTTGTAGATGTCATTGTAGAGCAGGGGTCGAATGATACCTTCATCCGACAAATCCGAAGTTGACGTGTTTTTTAGGCCATGCATTGGATGCATTTGGTAAGTCTACGTGGAGGAGGCACATTCAAATGGTCGGTTCTCGAGGGCATGTAGGGCCCTCATCTATGGCTTTCACCGATCGTCGTCCCGAAGAGTATTGATCAGATTTTGGTACCGATCGGAGTTGATGATTTGGTCGAGAAGTGGTGACTACGACTGGCTTCCAGGCCAAATCGTCGACTCCGTAGACTACTCCATTTATAAAACTAAACAACTTATATGATAATTATTAAAAAAATATAATATATAACCAATTAACATAATTTATATAATAAAAATAAAACAAAAATATACATAACAAAAACAAAAAAAATCTATATAATTTATATAATAAAACAATAAAAATAAAACAAAAAAAGATATAACAGAAACAAAAAAAATCGAGATAATTTATATAATCAAATAATAAAAATAAAACAAAAAATATATATAACAAAAACAAAAAAAACTATTCTACAAATAGAGCTTTCCACCCAACTCTCGACCCAACAAATCTCCACCCACCTCTGTTACGGCATAATGGCATATTTTCCTGAACCCCGTGGAGATTTCATCCTCTAATTCCATTAATGACTATTCAACCAACTCGTTGGCGCTAAATATCCTGTCCAAACAGACCGTTGGAGCCAAATATTTTGGGTTGGCTGGAGGCTAGGAGGGTTTGGTGGGTTATGAGGGCGAGTACTATGAATTGGGTGGCATTTTTGGTCATTTATGAGGTCACATGCGATACCGTTGAGGAGATTCGTATGGATATTTACCACGGTTGGGGGTTTACAATTTTGGTATTACCATCCCTGCTAAGATAAAACAAAACTTGAGAGAACCTGGAGGCTCGTGAAGAGACGGGCCACGAATTCTGCAGCTGTAGAGTCAACATCACCTTCTTCCCTTACAAAATCCCTGGTAAGTTTCTTGGTTCAGTGTGAATTTATAAATTTTGCCTAAAAATTTCTTGGTTTAGTGTGAATTGATAAATTTTCCCTGAAGCGTATGTAGCTAGGTTAAAATCGCTGATAAGTTTCCTTTTACTGTGAATTTTTATCATTTATCCACGGCATTGACACTAACCCTTGACATCGAGTCAACTCCCGACATCACCTCGTCTTGTGTGCTCTCTCGTCTATGCTGTAGGTTACTAGCTCGCGGGTCTCAAGCTGTGTCGATCCAACCGACCACCTGCAAATTGATCTGGACCTGGAATTGGAACACACAGATTTTCTTTCTTAGCCACCCTCCTTCCTAATATTTCCAAAGGTTAGAGTAGCATCTACGCTCAACCTCATGCTGGAAAGTCCGTGTATCCGCCCCATTGCAACGATCCTGCTCACTCACTCAATATGACCCAGATTCATCTCTTTTTAGACATAAACATAAGAGATATATGCAAGGTTCCCGTTACATAATTAAAAGATATATACTCTACTCTGCTATCAGGATTCAAATTTGAAGCCTTCGGAGCCCTTCAAAGGCCATTTTAAATGTCATAGAAGGCCACAAGGAATTTTACCATGCAAAAAAAAATTAGTTTCATTTCCAACACTTCAATAATGAAATTGAGTAAGCCTCGGTAAATTTGCAACAGAAGGGAAGCTACAAAATTTGCCTATCCAGGGATTCAGTGGACTATGGGAGAGTCGGGACTCAGAGTCTTCCCAACTACCCTTGAATAGTCGGATCATGGATGAGCATCTTAGTCCCAATCGACATGGACCACGGTGGGACACTAGGCTTCCTAGTGCCAAGTTCAAGTCGGTGAGTCAGGATTGTGACTCACGATTCGATGTTCACTTTCAAAGCATTTAATGGCATTAACATGCATGACTGATTCACCAACTTCATTAAATCCTGGTATGAGATGATGCCACCTGCCAACTCGATTTTCCATCTGTCATCTTATTGTTCACCGAGTCACATGATCTCACAACTTACAAGTCACTTGAGTATTTGAGTATATGATGTGAAATTAAATACTCATATGAGTCATATCTATGGATGGTGAATTGAATTGATAACCCTCCACTGTCAAGGCTCCGTAAGGAAAAACTAATGGTGTTGTTTTTTGGGTTGCAACTTACAAGTTGCAATTTACAATGCATTGAGCAATCTTTGCTAGATTTGAACCTAACCTGGTCCAATGGGTATGTAAGTTTCTCTAGACCAGGGTTTCACCCAGTGCTAGACATTTTTATTATGACCACCACAAGACTGGGATGACGGATATTTGGTAGTAGGCTAGTAGCACGCCGCCCTTTGTTTGTGCTCATGAATCATATCCTGTACTAGTTAGTCCAGGATTCTAGGATTTATTCCAATTTCCATTCATTTACTAGGGTAAGAATCATTTGAATTAGCACTCCTAGTATCCCAAGGTCCACCTAGGCTGCTTAGTCTACCTCTCTCATTAGAGGAAGGGGGTTAGGCAGTAGAGACAAAGGCAACTGAAATGGAGGTCCAACTAGAGAGAATGGTTGTACAATATGCATATAGTCATCTCTAAAAGAAACGAAAGAATTTGTCATATAACTAACTAAATATTATCATTACTTAATTTGTTGGGATGCTTACATGGTAACTCTTGCGCCCGAGCTGTTTATGAGGGTTTCCTATGTCTACAATGGCTACATTTTAGAGAGGCTCGTTCCCATCATTATTGCACTAGTGGGTTTCTCCTGCAAATATCGCTATTATGTCTCCCCTCCTCACTCACCTCACCTTTAGACTTGAGTCCTCTTCTTCTTCTTCTTCTTCCTCCCGTGGGCTCTCTGATCTATGCCTTGAGTGCCCTCATAACAAAGAATGATCTCTGAAAGTATCTGGAAACCTCGAGAAAACAATACCCAGTTTTCCCTCGCCTACAAAGATATATCTATGTTATGTACGTAGAAGCAATTATAAAATTATTTTTTTTGTAATCATGTGAAATACACAAACATGCGTTCACCTAGCTGGGCAAGGTAAACCAACTCAGGAGCGCCGAGATATTGTGGAATTGAGATGGAGTTGCTTCCAAATGCCTTTCTGTAGAAGGAAACGGTTGCACACTCTAATTCCTCATTGTCTTCTGTGGTGGGCCACTCGAAGGTTCCACCTTTTTCACAGGTAGGAGCAAGAGAAGCAAAGGTAGAACGTTGGGTAGGCTGGATTGAGCTTCCCCAAACTTAAAGTGATTGGTGAAGTTTGTGAAAAAAACATTATTTTGGGTTTACGAGTATAGGATAGTCGGAGGTCGGGACTCGGACTCTCGACTCTCTAATTATATGCTTCAGTGTCTCCCTAATTTCTATTTCCTCCAGAATATTATGCAAAGCTAAGCTGTCAACTTGGTTGTCATGAATTTACAGGTATGTATAGCATTTTACACTTGTGTAACATTTTATATGTGGATAAAAGTTAAATGTGTTTCTTGTTGGAGTTCCTTCTAGTTCTATAAATATAAGGGTTTAAAATTTCTCCATCCAAAATGTTGTTTGAAATTTGTAATGTATTATGCGGTTGCGTTTCCGCAAGACTAAGTCTCGAATACTTAATACATGTAACCTTAAAAAACCTAGTATTTAAATGAAATCAGAACCAAAATAATGTATACTTTTCATAGTCTAGGACCACAAATTCGTTTGGGTGGAGGAGCAAGAAGAAAGAGCCTTGTATTTGAGTTCCAAATCTGTCAATGTTATTTATCTACCATGAATTTTAAACATTAGGTTGAAAGAAAGAACAATATTTGAATATAAGTGTTTGAATTGTTCCAATTTCCTTAATGAAATCCAATAGTTGAAAGGATAAAATATTTATCAACCAACATTGTAAATGTTGTAGACTCTGACCCTTTCGTTTTCATGTCAGCCTTTTAATAATGGAAACAAGAAGTACAAATTCTCTACCAATATATCTAAATAAGGGAATCCCTTGGCAGACGTTGATGAATGAGGGACTGGGAGTGCAATGATCTAGCGAAGAACATGATTTCAACATCCTCGTTGTCGCAAACCTCCCAAACGTGTGTTTATGATTCGTCTTCCTTGTTGACTTTGGTAGAAACTAAACACCCAACTCATAGTGATATTTGTTGGAGAATTTAAAGTTCTTCCTTACAGTGGACTAATAAATACTTAACATTTTTTATAGGGCTGATAAACTCGATATAGATTGGAGGGACTATCCATAATCTACCTAAAATAAGGGATTTTGTTTAATCACTTCGAATTGGGCTAGAAACTCGATATACATTGGAGGGACTATCCATAATCCACCTAGAATTGGGGCCTTTGTTTGATCACTTTGATTTGAGCATGTGGGGAGGACATGATTCAATTCTAAAAATAACTGCTGAATTTAGGGTTAATAAAAAAGTTTCTCCATGAAAGCATTAGGTATTACATTCCAGGGTTTTTCTTTTAGGTAGGCCCAATCACACTTGACCAATAGAGCCACCATCAAGCTGAATCAATCCTCCATTCAAAGGTCCTTCCAAATTCCAATGCCTTATTTTATCAAACCGAGTATTTCACAGTCCGACATAATTGCCCCTTATCTAAGTTCAATAAACTATATGCTCCAAGGGACCGGGAGAGTACATGGTTTACCTCAGTAATTCCATGTAAATGTTGAGTCACTCGGAATTTCTTCTTATTATCATTTTTTTTCTATACAGTGTTTTTAATAAATAATAAAATTTTGTTGTACACTTACAATTTCAAATGAAAAGAATGATTATTTTTACATGTCAACATTGAAGAGTTCAATTGAACAGTTAGATTCCTAAGCCAGTGAACAAGAAATCTTTTAGATAAACATTTTTGCTCCCCGTAAACAATATTTTGAACCGTATAGTAATAGTATTCCCCAAATGAACGTCGAAATTTACTTTTTCTTTTGAACACCCTTTTTATCTGTGATCAAAACTGTATTGAAAAAGAATAGTGAAAATATCATTTTCTGTTGATAGCTTGAGGTGCTTTGTAATTTATTTCAATTTCTTAAATTGTTCCGAACTGCCGATCTGAGTAGCCTAGTTTAGTATAAAATCCAATCTAAGTATAACCTTCAAAGTGAAATCGAACCCAACCCTTCAAATTTGATCCCTCTCTGCTATGGAACGAACCTCTGCACGGCTGTTGTTTGACAAAATGCCTGAAAAAAATCTGGTTACATGGAATGCAATGATTGCGGGTTATTCCAAAATGGACATGGAGAAGAAGCCGTTAGACTCTTTCGCCAAATGGAATCGTCAAGTTTGATACCCAATGTAACTTCATGGAACTCAATGATCTCTGGGTATGCACAGAAAGGACTTGAGTATGAAGCTTTGGTTTTTTTGTGAGAAATGCGAGCGACAGAGGAAAAACCCAACTTCGTAACGGTGTTGTCTGTGCTTCCTGCATGTGCCAACATAGGCGCCCTGGAAAAGATTAAGGCAATCCATGGTTATATAATTGGGAGCGGATTTGAGTCGCATGTTTATGTGGGAAGTGCAGTTGTAGATATGTACTGTAAATGCGGGAGTGTCATGGATGCACATCAAATGTTTGATAAAATGTCAGAAAGAGATGTGGTTTCATGGGTCATGCTGAAGATGCCCTTAGACTCTTTAAGAAAATGCAAGAGGCAAGTGCAAGGTCGGACTACATAAACTATAAATCTTAGACATTGAATTTTAAATGAATTTGGTTTTATAGGGTTTCCCCAATTTGGGAGCTGGTGGTGGTGCTCGTGCTGGTGCCGGGGTTTGTGTTGGGGCTGGTGCTAGGGCTCTTGACTTTCTAAGGAACAACCCACAGGTATTGCATTATTTCCATTCCTTTATACACAAAGTTGTTCAGATGTTGGATTTGGGGAAATTTATGTTTTTGAGTACGGGGGGATTTTCTAAATAGTATTGCATTGCAACCCTCTGATCAAATTCTCTTACATTGAACCATTGAAGATAAGTAACTATCTCTCTTTGAATATATGCATCATAGATAATAAAAAAATCCGACAATCATTTTTTTGCTTGCAAGGCTGAGTTTCTACATGACTGTGCCACCTGTGCAAAATTTCATTTTTTGCCATACAAAATCTAGAGTTTCTCAAGTCCAACCATTGTTGAAAAAATTGGCATTGGTCAAAACTCACTGAGAATCTGAAACATAACTTATCATGGATTACGCTTTCTAATTTAACTAATCAATAGCAGATTTTTACTCAAACCAAGAATTTGAAAATGCTCTTAAACATGAAGGTCTTATTTTGATTTGCACCACACCCTTTTACAAAGTTCTCCCTCCTATCACCCAAAATAACCATGTCTAACTTGGTTTTGTATTCAACAAACTAGTCACTCTTGTTACTCATATGCTTTGAAGCTCTGGAATTAAATAATCAATTTGTTGATTTATCTCCCACCTGAGATGCAACAAAACTATAGAACTCTTCTTATTCGTTTTCTACGACATTGGCGTGCTTCTTTCCCAATTGCCCATGGTTGTGCTACTCGTCCCACAACCCTTTCTACAATCATTTTTAATATAACCAAATTTACCACAATAATAACACTTCACATTCTTTGTTGATTTATCTGAACCAGAATATTTGTCATTGCTGTTATTATTTCCCCGTTGCTCTGCTTCCCTTTGCCCTTAATATTGCTGCAAAGGCACTCTTGAATGCTCCATTGTTGCTTCTAAATTGTTTTTCAATTTTTTCCCATATGTCCTATAATAACTGACTACACGGCTTCTCAAATATGATGATAGTTGACTCCAAAGTGGAATTTAAGGTTTCAACAAAATTCTAAACAGGAGCCATGTTCTTCAAAGTAATTCACAACAAGAACTTTCTCAATTACTTCTTTGCCTATTGAACAGAGTTGATCCCAAATGGATTTCAATTTAAGTAAGTGCTATGACATCGAATCAACCTCCTCCATCTACATTGAAAACAATAAACTTTTGAGGTAAAAATCCCTACCTTTATTCATGGCATCATGCATCTACATAACTTCAACCAAATCATGAAGGAATCCTCCACATCTTGCACTTGTGGGAAAATGCCATCTATCAGAGACAACTTTTCAGCATCAATGCTTCTCTATTCTTAGAATCTAATTCTTTCTTATTGATCTTCATCATTGCGACATTTATTTTCTTTGCTTGTACTAGAAGATGGAAATTATGTGTTGCTTGTAGACATCGAAGTTGTGACCATTGAACGTCTGACTGGAATCAAATAAAATGTTCAAACGACTTAGCATTTCTTTAAACATGAAAACAGAAAGTACTTATGAAAGACCTCCAAACACATATTCGTTGCCACAAAACACTATTGAATCAGTGTGGTATTATCAACCAAAGACCTCCCTTTATCGTGTACCGAGGTCAATATGAGAGAGACTATAATATGATATATATATATAGTGGAAGTATAACTTATAAATGAAAAGTGACTCTGAGTATATTATATTATGTTTTTTGGTTTTTTATTTTTATTTTTATTTTTTTATATTTAGTTTCTGGAGTGGACATGTGCTACACCAGTATTATGGGTGTGACACATCTCACCCACTTGTGTTGTAAAAAGCATTTTTACGCACAATCAGCTTTAATTTTTGAATAATTTTGCTTGGAAAACATGGTACACAGATCAGCTTCAGGAAAATGGAAACCTAATTAATTACAGATCCATGGCTCAAAAAAGTTGGCCATTTATACCAAATTTTGTTATTTTCTTTTTGTTAGTGGCTATTCTTTGTGCAAATAGCTGTCAGTGCAAATAGTTTTATCTTCTGACAGATAACGGGTATAGCTGGTCTGCTGTAAATTTATAGATAATAATACAAAATCTTGTGCTATAAAAAAAAATTGACTTCTTGCAAATCCAACCCTTAATTGATTCTTCTATGTAAAGAGAACAGAGTGAACAAGTAATGTAAAATGTTTCAGGACTGAGCTTACCCTTTTTACACATGACTTATAGTGGTTTACCAAGTTCCGGGAGCAACACTTGTTTAAGCACTAGGGATAGACCGACATTGTGTACACCCTTCAGGTCTATCTGGAAAGAGTAGAATTCCTACATGGATGGAAGAGAATGTCTCCATTAAAAGATGCAAATTCCCCCGTCATAAATCCTTAAGTGACGTCTTACTTGCTTGTCAGTTGCAGTGTGTTAAATTCTCACTTTAACGTTAACGAGGGTCTAGAATTAATTAAAAAAGTCTAAGCTAGATTTTCTGTCCCTATTTCCTCATCCAAAATTTATCTTTTGATAACAATTTTATCATTTTTTGCTTGGTTTGTAACACAAACCTTGTTTGCAAAACTCTACACTCAGAGTAATGAGAAATTTACATGTTAATTGAGATTTGAATCACAAAGTAATCTTATTTGCCACTTTTAGTGCTTATCTTGCAATGTATCCTTTTCCTGGGCAACTACAACCCACAATTAGCTGAATTTTTACCTTCTTCCATACTGTAGAATAGGTGTGTTTATAGATACGTACCCAAGAAGTATCCTTTCTTGTAGAGTCCAGGATTCCGTGAAGATTAATGCACTCCAAGGAAACTATCCTACTATGGCTGTTGGTTCCTCCACAAATGTCTTTAATAGGAGCTTGCCTTTAATTGTTAAGAGTACCTTAAGGCCTATATTGACTATACTGGCATGGAAAAGGATCACTATAACATAAAAATGCACAATAATTGAGGAATGAATCCCAGTTGTCATTCCCTTTGCATGCCTTTATGATCAACTTCAGCCGGAAGAAATCACGGGAGGGCAAAAGATGACTCTCAGGTAGGAGGAGTCTCCGTTCGTCTGGGTATTTTCTTCACCAGATATGTTCAATCGAAAAAAATAAATATAGATGAACTCTTCCTTTCTTATTATTCTTTACCCTCTATGACAACCCGTTCTATGAGGCTACCGGGAATGAAATCTAGAGAGAAGCCCTTTATTGCTTTGCAAAAATAGAATACCTGTACGGAGTGATTTTCATTTTTTTTTCATCCATTGCTTTTTTTTCTTTGATCACTCATCTCTAACTGTGCATCGATCTCAGGTTGGCGTCGATTCATGTAGTTATGTTACACTTGGATGAAACTTAGCAGAAATTTATGTTGAAGCTTAATATGAATTTATGTTTTAATGGGTTCTGTTTTCATCCCCTGGTTTGTTTATCGCAAATTTATAGACTCGAATTAAAAGTGAATAAATAGATCATATATATATTTAATAGAGAAATCGATGAAGATGGAAATGTGTATTGTATTTTAATCCCATGGTAGAATATAGGTTTTAGGTTTTTTTTTAATCTGAAGTTAAAGTGATTTAGGTTAAAAGAAATTAGCAGTTAAGGTGTTCCATTTCAGAAATTAAAAGATCTCTGTAAAATGGAGTTGTACAATTCTATATAAATTCAGAAAAAAAGATTAATTTAAATTAAAATATTAGTTAAACAATTATTTTAATCATGGAATTTATTAAATATTAAGATAAATAAAAGATCCACTTTAATATAAAAAATATTGTATTAAAATGAATAAAATGATCCATCTTAACAACAATTTAACCCTGTATTTATTTAACATCAAGATATAGCTAAACTATATTAATTTTGAAACCTATTTATTAAACATCAAGATTAGCTAAACTATATTATTTTTGCATTTCAATACGCTATCTTAAACACCAAGAGCAAGAACAGTAAAAAATAACTAATCCATTTACAACTCCGGGATGAAGATGGGTTTCTGTTAATAGTTTTCTTTTAATAAGTTATAATATTTTCGTTGTTTGCCATTTCAGGTTCTTCCTGTCAGGCTGTAGAGAGCACCTGTCTTTTCAGAATGAAACTAGCTGTTATTTTGGCTCATTTGATTTGCTTTCCTTTGTTTGATCTTGTTTATACTTAATACTTTGATATTCTGGTTTATACTTAATACTTTGATATTGATATTATCAAATATATATAAAAATAAGATGGAGCTATAGTAGTTAATTGAGAGGTTCAATGGTAATCAACTTCAGAGCCTCACAGGACAATAGCTTCAAACAACTATCGTAGCAGAGCTGAGAGTATTACAAAGAATCACAAAATGCTAAATTACAGTTTAAGTGGGTCTGGCAAAAAACAGGTCTTTAAAATTAGCTAATACAACTTAAGAGAGCCTAAGCTAATCAAATCAAAATAAATAAATAAATTCTTCATACAAAAGAAGGCCTTCCCTTTTGCCCACAGATTTCAGTTGTTTCCAGTGATTTTTTTAATCGGTTCATACATTTTTTTCCTTTATGTAGACATATAGTTGGTAACTTGGTACAGAGATGTGAAGGTTTCTTAAGAGACATTTATAGAAAATGTTGTGAAAGCTTTTATTGCTTTGTCAATCAGAATCCATTCACATTTTTTTATTTTGGCAGCCTTGTTGTGGATCCATTCACACTATGCTCTATATCATTATTCAAGGTTGAAGCCTTTGTATCAGTGTTTGCTAATTATTAGTGGTCTGTGCAAAGTTTGGTGCATGTATTTTGTGCTTTGTATGTGTGTATATTCTTACAAGGATCAGATTTATTTGTAGCAGCTACATTATCACAAAAAGAGACAAGTTTGCATAGAAACTGGTGAAGATAATAGCAACTATCTGCTGGATTATTGAAGGTCCTTGGAACCAGATATGGTAAGATTTTGGCTGGGGAAGTAGTACCAAATATGTGCATTGGATTTTGTGTCTTTTTAATGAGGACTCATTCTAATTTCATATTGATGCATTGGAATTTGTTTGTGATGATCTTCATCCCATTAGGTGACTCAATTATCACATCCTTCATTCAGTCAGCAACTTGTGCAGGATGTATTGAAGATATTTTTCCCAGATGATATATCTTTGAACATAAAATTTGGAGAGACGGATAACATCACAAAGGATGGAAATTTGGGTGAGATGGAGAGTAGTTGGTCCCCTTTTCAAGGAGCAGTGCCTGCCTCTCGTGACTACCTTGAAAGATTGATTTTCTGGTGTGTATTCTCTACTGACATATGTAGATACACCAAATTCAGTTGCTAGTCTCCTGTTTGTTTGATGTTTCTTTAGTCCTCTATATCATGCTATCAAAAATCAGATAAATTATCTTTCTTACAGCAAAATGTTTTTATTTATTTATATGATTCTCAAATGTCTAAAGACTAACATTTGAAATATGAAAATGCAGCTCCCTTTCCTGTCGGCACATGTTTGGCATCTCCTGTATTAGAGAGTGGCTTCAAAGTCACAAGAACAATATTGGAAAGGTAAGAATATGCAAGTTCACAAATGGTTGTTTTCCATGGTGTCATGTTAAATGAACTGGTAAGACTATAAAGTTCATGAAAAAGATTAAATATATATTTACTGTTTTTGTTGAAAAAAATCTTCGAGATTATAATTTTGTATTTATGTAAATAATGTGTAGTGTCCACAATGCAATAACAAGGCTAAGCTGGGTGACATCAGAATTCTTTATGTGCCAGTTGTAGCTGTAACTGGTCGACAATAGTGACAGATCAGTTGTCTTTGTTGCAATACCCACAGTTCTCGTCATCCTTAGAGCTTCATTCTTAATATTTGAATGAGTACGTGATGGATTTACCATCGATGAAGAATTATAAAATAATTGCAAACTGATATTATTAGTCCTTAATCAAGTACCCACTAGATCAGTTTGACCAACTGCCATGATTGGATAGGACTAATCCATGATTGCAAAATTCAGCCAAAGAGAAATTTTTGAAGGTATTAAAAGGCCACTTTTTCTCCATTTTCTCCAATTAGAAGTGACATTTTGTTCAGAAAGTTGTTAGTAGCATAGTGTTAGAAATTTAAAATGGTTAAAGCAGAACTGTACAGCTAGGTAATAAAAAAGTAGATAGTATTCTAGGAGTGAGCACCAAATCTTCAATTCTCACAAGGCTTTTAAAACAAAGATTAAATTTTCAAAGTAAACTAGAGAGCTCCTACTAGTATATATCTAATAGAAGTACCTACTACAAAAAGGATTTTACATATCATGCTTTAGTGAAAAATATCCTGGCTATAGGCTCTTCTAAGTTCTGCGTGGATAGCCTGTATCCTTGGGTTCTCAAGCTCGATATCTTCAAACTATTGTGAAACAGTTTCATCTTCTTTGGTATAAATATGTTGTAGTGGAACCCCAAGTCTGCCTATGATTTGATGATGTAGTCTAAGTGCATTTGATGACATTTTTCAGTCCTGGATTTAAGGTTCAAACACTCAGATTCCAAGGCTTGTATTTTCCTCCTTTGTTGCATGACTATATCCAGGATTTCCAAGTTCTACGAGATGATGACATGCTCCTTGCTTTGTATAGTATTTTTCAGAGAAAGCATGGTAAAACTGTTTTCATTGATGTAGTCCTGTCTCTGAAGGATTTTCTTGATATCAAGGATGTCCTGCTGAGTTACCATGAAAACATGGGCAGCCCATGGCTTGGAATGCCCAAGAAGACTCAATTCGAAACTGGGGAGAACCCAGTCTCCATTCAGTCTGGTGAGATATGCAGTAGCAGAGTCACCAGATTTCCGCCACCGAATTTCCTTTAATCCACTGTTGTCTAGGGTTCTGAGCACAAGACCACAATTGCTTGAGGTGGGTCAATTGAAGGGCATAATTACCATTGAAATACCACCGTCCAACTGTAATAACTGGAGTATGACTGTATGTAACGTAATGTATAACAAAAATGCGCACCCTGGGTGTACAGCCTTGGTATCATAAAATTGCCTCCTGGTGATGTCAAACTCACTCCAAAGATAGTTCAAAGGCTCAAATGTAGGACACATCCACAAAGGAATGATACCAAGGGTAGAGTTTACACCAGACAAAGAATGGCTAGTACTAAGCCCCGGACCAAGGAGATAATACCACCATCCTAAAAAATAGCATAGAACACTAATACACACAAAATGTGCCACCTTGAACATAGAGATATGCCTCCTGATGATGACAGGTTCAAACCAACTTCTAAACTGACAGTCCCAGGACTCAAATGGAATACACAACAACATAATACACCGATAATTTTGAGGACTGTTCCCCAACAGACCTCCAGTTTATAACGTCTCTTGAATTCTCAAAAATCCGCCATTCCCATTTGAAATTCAACTGAATACTTCACCAATGAGCACCTGCCTCTGCAAAACTAGTGTTGCTATCATTGAGAGTGTTGTCTTGCTCCAGTCGATGTCAGAACACGATTCTCATTTTCCCACCTTTGATAAAAAATATGGGCAGAGAGCATTCAAAACTGAATATTAGAGTTGGGAATGGCATGTGTGGTGCCATCCCACACTCATTTGGAGTATAAATGCACTATTAACTTGAGGCCCTAATCTTACAGAGGAAGTACTTCTTGATGTTGGAGTAGTTTGGAAACAGAAGTTTGATTTATTAACAAGTCGCTTTCAAGGGTAGATCCTATTGTAAGGTTGGTCACCTAGCCACTTATTGTCATAAGCTAGTTTTTGAGGCTGCCCTACAAATAAACTGATTAAGAATAAGAAGAAATGTAAGCCTGCCTAGTGGAAACACCCAGTATTACATCATCATATAATTGGCTCAAATCCCTTAGATAAAGAGAATGGAACAATGTAGGCAATTCAAATGGGGAATATGAACCTAATCATGATTTTCTCTATCCTTTGCTTCATCATAAATGTGCATTTCATGTTCAAGTAAATTCCTTCATTTTTAAAGTCATAAATCTTGATAAGAATATGCCTTTATGTAACTGTGCATTATAAGAACACTGTAGAATACCACTCCAACCTTTTCGATAGGTTTAGTCAATCTCAAAAGCTTACTAAAATCTAAATTTTAGTGTAGTCTTATTTTAGGTGACCATACATTCTAGGGAAAGTTCAGTTCTTATCAATGGTTATTTCTCTCTGTGAACTGTTGTCCAATCATCATGGAAGCTGTTTCAGATCCTGTACATCTCAGCATAGAGCTGATATATATTTTGTTATACCTAATAGTTTGGAACTTTTTCAAGTTTAATTCATGCTTAACCAGTTGTCATGCCTTTCAAATAACTGGTATCATCACCTAGAAGCCAAACATACAACCCTTTAAAGGTTTATCTAAAGACGCAATGTTGTAGGAGCAGGGTATTTCTCTTTATATTTGCAACATGACTCTTTAATTATTGAATCCACTATTAGGTGCCCTTATAGCCAAGGAATAATTATTCACAAAGCATAACTCCTCCATACAAAATGGTACCTTTGAAATAGTAAATGATTCAATGCTAAATACTTGCAATACTTGCAATTCCCCAAGTCAAAATACTTGCAAATATTTGAATTCTAGGTCTAGAGATCTTTTTTGCAAGACATTACTGTGCATAGGGAGTCAAGTCTCTAATTTTGCAAATGATAATTGTCGAGTCTCCATTAGCAATAAGTTTCTAAATCTGCCTGGCTCTTAGAATGTTTATCACTTGATTTAAAGCTAAAATAGGCTTCACAATAAGAGAAGAAACCTTTTGCAGTTTGATCACAACCATAGACCTGCTTATTATGGAACCTTCTCAAAGAAAAGGTGAATATACTTTCCATAATTTTAAGTTTATTAATTATCAAAGAAACAGGTTGTGTTTAATTTTGATAGCCCATGATGAAGAACATCTGAAACACCTTGAAGCTCATGGATTCTTAATATTGCAGTAGAAAAGAGGGAAAGTTTTGTTTCTGACTCTTTGTTTTTGATGCAGTGATGGCATTGGGCTTCGAAATCCTTTCAGGAAGGACTCTTCGTTGGACTATGAAAATGATAGTGATGAAGAATGGGAAGAGGTACTCATCACTAAATCTCTTTGGTAAGAGTATTTGTAGTATTTTTATTAGCTTTAGTTACAGGGAAAATTGTACATAGCTCTCAGGAATTAGTTTACATAAATACTAGTTACTGGTAAGTTGTAATAGTAATAATTATGTAGTTTGTAGATTGGTATCTATCATAAATTTGTTTGAATATCATCATTGTCAAGCAATAACAACTTCTTAAATGGTGCTAGCTCAATGGTAGAGCGCCTGCCTAATTATAGGCAGGAGGTTGGTGGTTCGATTCCTCTGTGCCCTATCATAAATTTGTGACTACAAAAATGACTAAATTCGCATATATACAACTATTAGTAGCTAATTTCCCGTATCTTAATCGTATTTAGCTTAGTCATTAATATGTTAACATCTAGTAGTTTATTTAGTCGTATATTTGATCATTAATGGTTGCAATCAATGACTAAATCAATGACTCACTCAGTGACTAAATCAGTGACTAAATCAATGACTAAATCCGTGACTAAATCAATGACTAAATCATTAACTATCAATAACAAAAACAATGACTAAATCATTGACTATCAATGACTAAATCAATGACTATTAAGTTAAGCTATTAATGACTAGTGAAATACGACTAGCTATAAGATAGTGGAAATTTGCTACTATTAGTCACCAACTCAAAAATAGTCATTTATAGCTTTATTTTAGTCATTTTTTTAGTCATTAATTTCTCATTTTCTACTAGTGATTGTTTTCCAATACCAAACATTTCTCACAATGCAATCTGACGGAAAAACATCTACATTAGCACGAAGACAACTCATGCTCTTTGCGGGTGCCATTATCAAAACACTGCGCAGGATCGATAGGGGAAAACTATGCAAGCCCTTAAATGAATCTTTTAACAACACCTCTACCCTTGCGTTTTCTGAAAGCCGTGACATATCCCCTTCACAAGTTAGGGTTTACAAATAACTACGCGCGAAACAGTGCGGCTAAATGCTGGCTATTCGAGGATGCGGGTTTCTAGGGCGTGTTTGATCAAAGACAAACCCCCAGTGCAACTATGGTGAAGAATTATGCGTCGCGGTACACCCTCTTCCCTGGCCCGGGTTCGAAACTAAGCAAGAAATGGGTTGCGCGGGGCCACGTAGGCAAAAAATGGCTAGGGTTCGAGGATACGGGTAAAAGGGAAACCCTCAAATGCTACAAAAAACTACAAAACTCTCCCCCTGCAAACCTATCATTACACACAGGGTGGTTTGGCACAGACAGCGTAACGGCCACCTGCACCAAACCCCCATCCACTACGTGCGAGGTTGCAAACAGAGAGCCATGGGAAAAATACTGCTTCGGGGTTAACATGCCCCACTCCATGGTCAAAGGATAAAAGCTCCACCTATATAGGCGTCTAATTGAACGGGATGAGGAAGACGGTCGGGGAAGCAAACCATCATAGAAAACCACCAACAGTTCAAACGGAAAGGGAAAAAATGAAGAGCCTACCTGGAAATACGGCGAGTATGGCGGGTCGACGACGGTCAGGATTCCACAATTGCCACCTGGATGCAAGTACACCGACCGAGGAGTCCTTCGCGGCTCGTGAGAATGACACGCACGACAATGACAGAGCTCAACAATCGATAATAACAATAAAAAATATAACCCCTCGACCCGTATATATAGTCAACACCAAGGGCGCGAAAAAGATCGAACGTCAGAGCGTTTTCTAATCGGGGGCTGAAAGCCCTCATTCTTCCGCAACGGCGGATGGCCAAAGCGTAGATCCAGCCACAGAGACATGCATGGCGGGAAAACTTAGAAGATCGGACATCGGAGAGTTTCTGAATCGGAGGCTGAAAGCTTATTTTGCTCCGCAACGGTGGAAAGCTGAACCAAAAATCCCTCCGCAATGGTGGGGATAACCGGGACTAAAGCCTAAATCGGAAGGAAACTATATCGGCAAGATTGGCATTTCCCCCATCCGCAACGGTGGATGTTATAGCGGATTTCACCACACTAGGTGAATCACACATTGTATGGCCTTCCCCTGTCCCGCTGCAGACTCATTATCCCCTATGTACCATTTGTTGTCTTTTGATGTATCATTAACCATCCCTAAAAACATTAGAAAAATGATATACGCGGCCTTTTCCCCGATAACCGCGTACATACGTGGATATTCCCTCTATAGTCGCGTACATTGGGATGTGTACATAATCCAAAACTGTTGGAGCATTCCTTGACTTGGATCCGACTCATATGACTCCTGTCCTTCCATATGCCTTGAGATCGCACGGATTCGACCTTTCAGTATCCATTTGAAAATCTATATAAGGAACCCATTGAGACATTGAAAGCATAAGAGAGAATTGAGAGTATAGAAACTATAGTCCATTGTTGCCAGAACTATACTTGAGTCTGCATCCCTTTGTCCCTTTGGAGCACTGTTGTGTTCTTCCCAAGCTTACCCTTTATTAGCGAGCTTGCTATCGGAGTGATGGAGGATTGAGGTGGTGGAGGCCCAAGTGGGGGATTCAATTTCTTCGGTTCGCAGACGTGTCGTCAGAGGTTGTCACTTGTAATCTCTGATTCATATTAATAGAAATATCTTTTCCTGTCCAGTAATGTGTATTTGAATGAATATTGTATCCATTGGAATATGTCAAATGCTTATACATTATTGATTATATATGCTAGAATAGATCTAACACCATGAAATATAGTATGCTTGTATTGTTTACTTGTTGTTGAGGATGTGCTATAACAATTCAAGCTGAAGATTGGAAAGCTCAACGGGGATCTACTTCAACCGTCCGGAATAAGGTACGAGGTTCGATCCTTTAGTGTTAGATGTTTTATTTCTATTGCATATTGGGAAAGATTGATTTCTGGAGTCTAGCTGTCTGTTGTGGTACCCCAAGCCATAGGAATTTCTCTCCATAACAGAATTGGTGACTCCGCTGGGGAGTTCCTAGTAATTGTCCTTTGGGGGTTGATCTCTCTCTCTTGTTTCTGTGTCGGGTATGGGGGCATGTACGCCTGGTAGAGCCTGATTGGTGTGAATTTAGTCTCAACCTGTCTGTTTGCCTTGAATTTGTGCATCTTTTTCTTCCTGTACACGGGTTTGTCACTTACAGTCGCGTATACACGCGGTTTCCTCTGGGATTTCCGCGTATACACGCGGGTTCACTGCACACAATCGCATATACCCTGGTTTTTACCTTTTGTGGAAAATAGTGGATTGCTGGGTGAATGCTGTTAGTTACTGAGTCTCCTTTGGCACTGCCTGAGTCTGTTAATACCTCTGTTTCTGACCAGAAACGTTTTTTTTTAGCCTAAATTTTTTTCTTTTAGGAAAGTTCTTGTCATGGCATCTTTGATTTTTTGTTTGAGATTAGTGCATTAGAGTCCTTTTGCCTTAGTGCTTTGCTGGAATGTTGTTTATGTGTGCTTGCAGAGTCTAGGGTGGGTAGAATCATTCTTTTGCTTCTTGTATCTCTTTATTTTCAAAAAATCCAAAAACATTTGCTTATCATCATGCATTGCATTTTGCACTTTGCATTTTACTTGCATTAGATCTAGATTTGCTTTGGAGTAATAGTTAGGAATTCATATAGGGAAATTTGCATTCAGCATTTGAAGAAGAAATTGTGCATTCACGTAGTACGCATACCCTGTTTTCATGGACACAATGCATTTGCATTGATTGTTAGGTGTGCATTTTACTTCTTGTTGCGTCATAACACCATTAGTTGCACGACCATATCCTATTTTTTGAGTAATAAAGCCAACTAAAATCAACGCTAAATAAAATGAATTACACTTTTCTTTTTTAGGGTGCACCAACAAGCTTAGGTTTTAGGATCTTGGAATAGTTCATTGTAAGTTAATTCTCCAAGATCACTAAACTACAACAACTAGGTGTCTGTCCAGGGAGTGTGTGAAATCCTTGGTATAACCAGCATTCTCAGGAAGCTCCTCTCAAAAGGGAGTCAAGCACTAGGCAATGTGAGCGGTTGTTGATTGGGATAACCCCTGGTCGGTAACTGTGTAGCACTGGTGATATAGCCAGGATTGTATTCGTATGTGGGGGCTCTTTCGGGAGTTTCGAGCTTTTCTACCTTGCCCATACGGTCAATCCCACCTGCAACTGTCCGCCTGAGCGTTGATTATATTGAGGTGACCTTAGTGACCTTATCTAGGATATCGAGGGGGTACGTGTAGAGGTTATTCTGCATGTTTCCTGGCCAGGTTGGGGTCGGACAGCACAGTCGCTTTACACATTGAAGCTAAGGGCCGCAATAATTGGTTTCGAACCTCCGCTTGTGGTGATAAGGGCCTCTCAAGCCTCTCCTAGGCGAGACATACAGGCCACATTCGGGAGCTCACTTATCCAGCCCTTGTTTGCTTGCTTTTGGCTTTAGTTTTATAGTGATTGCTCTGTGCACGCTAGTTGGCCTAGGGTTGACGTAAATAGAGAGTCTTTGCTTTTTGTTGAGTCATTGTGGATTCAGGTACGGTTCCACGTCGTTCTCATCGGTTAGCAGGACTTTCGCCTTCCACTTATCCTCCTCCTTTGGGAGAGGGGCCTAGATTGTCCAGGCGAACTATGTCACACACTGATTCACACACTATGGAGGATCATTCAGAGACTATTCCTGAGCCACCTCTTCCCATTCGTATTGACGATGGGGAACTTACTCCTACATACGATCCCTCACCTAAACTAGCTAAGTTTGGTCCCGTGATTTCCCAAATAGGATCTTTGCATGATAGACCTACTCACCCTAGGGCAGATTCCCCATTGACACGCTACCGGTATGGAATGCCGGAAGATGCCGAGACTCACTTTGACCCTCCTAGTACCATCTATGGTAGTTATGCTACGACTAGTTTTCCTATGCACGATTTGACATTTCATGTTGAATCCGATTTTGAGCCTAACACTATGCCTGGGGACAATCCCATGCCTTAACTTGTGGAGAGGTTTGGGAGTACTAGTCACATTGCACCTTCCATCCCAGTGGTGGAAGCTCCATATTATATACCTCCTAGGCCTAGAGTTAGTGACCCAATAGGGATACCAGGTTCTAGACGAGTGACGATAGGCACTAGTACATATCTTCTTATAGAGATTCCTTCGTCCTCGCTTTCGAGTTCTTCAAATGTAAATCCTCCACCTTACTCTCGTGGTCCTTCGAGTCGGCACGTAGCTACGAGTCAGATCCGTACTGCGGTTACTAGACCAGTTGTGTCTCAAGCCTACATACCACCCGTGGTTTCAGGAGGTTATGTTCATGTTTCTAGAGGTCATATTGCTACTTCCTCGACATATATCCCTACTTCCGGTATGTATATTCCTACTTCTGGAATGTATATCCCTACCTATGGAGTCTCTCATGGGACATCGCAAGCGGTGACCTATGGACCCTATTATGGGGTGCAGTATGAACAGGTCTCTTCACCTTACGGAGGTGGGTATTCACAACCTGCTTACTCTCCTAACTATGGCTTTGTAGCTCCTACTAGTCAAGGTCCACCTCATTATGCTACTTCCACGCCACCCTATACGGGTCATACAGGAGGAGGTCACTATGGCCAAGGTCATGGTGGTAATCAATCCTATGTGAACCAGGGAGCGGCCCCTAGATCTCATCATACTAAGCTCCCTTTCCTCACGACACTCAATTTACCTGACTTATCGAGACTTACGAACGATCATGTGGCTCATGACTCGGCTTGGCCGGCTGTCCCTACCAAGATTCCTTTAGACATACCTAAGTTCGAAGGCAAACCAGGAGAGGATCCGAGTGAACACGTTACGACATTCCGCTTATGGTGCTCTTCCAATTCATTGCATCAGGACTCAGTCCGTTTGATACTATTTCAACGCACCCTTACAGGGCCTGCGGCGAAATGGTATATAGAGTTACCTAGGGGTGCCTTTACTTTGTTCGATGACCTTGCGATGACTTTCCTTAATCACTTCCAGCTACCGGTACGTTATGATGTTGGTACTGAACTCTTATCGACGTTTCGGCAAGATAAGCCACCCATATTTCTGATCATATTCAGGAGTGGCATAGACAGAAGAGATTAATTAAAGCCTTTATACCGCCGGAGTTCCTCCTTGAGTGGTTCCTCAAATCTTTATTTCCATATATCGCGAAGGATGTTTCCACATCCGGAGTGCAGAATGAGGAATAAGCCATCTTTAGGGCGCAGGAACTAGACTTGATCTATGCTCAGTCTAGTTTGTTATATGAGATTATACCTAATGCCCCTCATTCTAGTTTCGATCCCAAGGTCAAACCTGGAACACATGCCGATGGCATTGTGGGTAGTGCAAGTAAGAAACCTGCAGGTTCGGTTGTGAAACACGTTTCTCAGTTGTCAATCAACCAATCTGCCTCGGGACAAGCTATGGCTTCGTCTCAGCCCGCCCAAACGGTGAATGTACTTGCAATGTAATCGTCCGACCAGAAGGGTAACCAGCAACCTGGACGGAATAGAAAAAAGGGTAAAAACAATAATAAGAAGGGTGGGAATAAAAATGAGAATGCCAATAATAATGACAAGAACAATAAAAATGTTGGGGGGGACAAGCAGAATAAACGTAAGGTTAAGTTTCCTTGCAAGCTTTGTAAGGACGATCACCTCACTTACTTGTGCCCTAGGATGGATGAAGCTTCGAAGTTCATAGCACAGGGCCCAGCTGTGTTAACGAACCCTTTACTGCATAACCAGAATATGAACTCAAAGTCCCATGATCAATCTAGTGATGAAGATCCACCTGAAACTAGTGGTCGTGGGTGCATTAATATGGTTCGTGCCGCGAAAGTTGTGACGCGTGTGAAAGATTATTCTTCGTCACAACCCAACCCAGGAAAAGAACCTGATCCACCAGGAACCCCTTTGCGCATTGAGAAACCTGCGGATAAACTTGAAGCTGCACCTCGCATTCCTAAGGGGGTACTTAAGCGTTCAGGTCATAACCCAAATGCCCGAGCCGCCCAGAATTATTCAGTTGTTGAGGACTTGGGTCATACTCCTTGTGCGATGTCTGCATTGGAAGTGCTTCAGAGTTGTCCGTCGCAAAGGAAGGCTTTGCTTTCCGCTCTTGGTGTGAATGGTGATGATTCTTCCTCAGTGATCAAATTTGAAACCGCAAGACATCAGCCTCACTTGCCCTACTATGTGTCCCTTTTGGTGCATGTAGAATGTCTTAATATGATCGTCAAGCGTACTGTGATTGATGAGGGCGCTGCTGCTTCTGTGATGTCTTTGTCTTGTTGAAAGGGTCTTGGTTCTCCTGCGTTGTCAAAGTCTACGACCATGTTAACTGATTTTGATGGGAGGTCGTTTAGGCCGCACGGGATCCTTCCTTCCCTTAAAGTCCGTTTGGGAGGGAAGACCGTTGCGATAGAGGTTGAGGTGGTTGATGCGCCCCTTGACTACAACCTCTTACTGGGAAGGAATTGGATGTATAGTATGCAAGCCATTGCGTCTTCCGTATTTCGCGTTGTATGCTTTCCTCGTAATGGGAAGATTGTGACGATTGATCAGATGACATTCAAGAATCTTCCTGTTAGTGCATCTTCAAAAGCTTCAGTTCTTAAAGTTGAACATTCCCAGCCGGTAACTGGGAGTCTGGGTGTAGGTATGTATCCTTCCCTCATGGGAACCTTTATTTGTCCTGCACCCGTCCTCATGATAGGATCTCGTTTCAATGGTGCTTCCATGTCTACGAGATCGGTGCCTTTTCGCACAAATCATATGGAAGATCCTTGGATTCTTCCATCACCGAGTCCTTCGAGTGAGACCATTGAGACGAGTATGCTGTTGCCTGCAGTCATGATGGCTTATCAAGATAATATTACATCTACTGCAGAGCATTGTTCTTCCTCTTCGCGGATGGAAGAGGAAGATCCCTATGTACTGCCGGGGGCAGTACAGTATTCTCAGGCCCATGACTGCCTTGATAGGGTTTTCCCTTCAGATGAAGTGGTTATCGAGGCTAGGTTGGGAGTTGAGCCATCGTGGGAGGAATTCTATCATAGATCAGACTTTCTTTCGGAGCTTGACCGCATGAAGCGTGAGAAGATTCCTTCGTTGAAGTTAGTCGTGGAACCCTTACCAGACACTTCACCTTTGGAGGAGTGTTTGGTTCACCTTGAGCAACTCGATGAGCAGCGTAGAGATGCCTTGGTGACTCTAGAGGTTAATAAGCATTGCGTAAAGGCCCAATACGATAAGTCTTTCCGTCCAAGAGTGTTTAGTGAGGGAGATTTGGTCCTTTTGTGGGATCAATCGAAAGAACCCTTGGGGGCAGGGAAGTTCAATCCTATGTGGTGTGTTCCTTACGTGGTAAAGCGTGTATTAGAGAAGGGTGCCTACGAGTTAGTGGATTACGAAGGGACAGCCTTGGCGGAGCCTAGAAATGGGCTCTATTTTAAAAAATACTATGCATGATCTTTAGCCAAGGTTGTTTGTTGTATATTATTGTACAACTTTTTTGCATAGTTAGGTCTTGTTTATCGTGATCGGGTTTGTGATTAGTTTCCATTTCTTGTGGCAGATGTCAATGGAATCTTCCACCTACATAGGATTCGCGGATGGTGCAAGCCGTCACACTCAACACTCAGCCTCAGCTGCTTGGGTGATTTATACTCCTATGGGTCATGTACTGTCTTCAGGAGGTGTATGTCTACGGCCATCTTCCAACAATGTTGCTGAATATAGTGCCGTTATCGAGCTTCTACGGGATGCCATTTCGCATGGTGTTCTCTCTCTTGAGGTACGTCTTGATTCGGAGTTAGTAGTGTCACAACTAAATGGTTTGTACCATGTTAGAGATCCGACGTTATTGAGGAGATTCTTACGTGTGAGATTGCTAGAATGACAGTTTGAGAACATAACATACATACACATTCCAAGAAATTATAATCAAATTGCTGACTCATATGCTAACTATGTGTTAGATTGGCATTTGTTTCATTCATCATAAATTAATCATAAACACAAATGTTTACACATGTAAATAAATAAACCGATCACCATAAAACTTTTTTATATATACATCAAAAATGTGGTAATACATAGTGTCATAATACAAAATTGGGGCTTTGAAAGCCACCATCATATACACGGTAGTACAAAATAAATACACTCCCAGGTGTCTAGTCCTGTGGAGGTGGATGAGGGTTGTGATCATGATATGTCACCACGGCTCTAGCTAGCCGCCAGAATAATCGCACCCATGCACGTGGTACACCCACCGCCTGTCTCTGCATAGCCTCAGGCAAGTCCTCGACTTGTGCCATGGGAATCCTGTGAGTCAGTTGCACAAAGTTGGTATGGATGCTTTGGAGCGTTCGCTCCACATCCACACCGGTGATGTCGTCTCCTCTTCCCCTCCGTCTATGACATGGGAAGCCCTCTGGTCGCCGTGGCCCCACATCTGCACATGAATGGTAGATGTCACTATGTATTGTCACCCAAAATCTTGTCTTTTTTATTCCATTAATCAAGAAAACACAAAAAAATTAAATACTTCAAAAATTTTAAAAAGAGTAAGGGTCGAGATTCGTTACCTATGTCTCCATATGCTGACCCTAGTGGTAATGGCATGTCCGGGTCTCCCCGGAAGTCTATCCCTGCATAAGGGTAGTCCTCTATGGCAAAAATCTGTCGTCGCCACCATGGAAAAAAGTCTGCTGGATAAGGGTTGGCCACCCTACCGCCCCCCAGTCTGCACATCGCATCTGCCCAACGTCGTTGGGCCAGATCTCGAACCTTGTGGATAGGAACATCCACTCTAGGGCTCAATCCTGGAACACGCTCGAAGAAAAACGTGCTCAAGATACTGCTGAACCCGAAGTTCCGTATCCTACCTGCCCTGCACTCACTGAGCTAATGTTTCATGTTGCTCAGTAGGGAAATGCTCCAGTCATAAATGGTCGGTGTCATGCACTCCACCGCATAGAACATCAGTGGCCGAGAGGCCTGATGGAGTGATGCTAAGCCTGCTATCCTACCCAGCGTCAGTAGTATGGCCTTTAGGCCCAGTACCTATATAGCGTTGGTGGGGACTTGGCTCCCCACCTTCTCCGTCTCTGGGTAGCAGTACACTGCTATGTACTCGTCGATAGTCAGCCCATGACCTGGCCCTCCTCGGGAACGAAGGTTCACCATCTCACCTCGTCTGGATAGACCTGTGATAAAGTAGATATCCTCCACCTCAATGGTGAGGGACATGTCGTCTAGCCGGAAGGACTCTGAGTCCAGATCCCAATAGTCTACAAGCATCTGTAGTAGTCCTGGTTTGGCCCTCAAGCCACCTAGGCACCAAAACTTGTAGAGTCCACATCTTCTGAGAGCTTCTTGAGCCATTCTGTCCGCCCTTACTGCTTCCTCTACATCACCATGCTCGCGTTCTCACCACTCTAGCACCATCCTGCATGAGAAGTTGACCAAAATGTCCATTAGATTCATATAAATCCTTATGCGTGGCGTCATACGCGGCTGTTTTGAAAACAACCGCGTATGTACGTGGTTTCTGGTCCCTTTTCCGCGTATAGCCAGCCCTATACGCAGAAAAAGCCTCGATACCCGCGTGGGCCGTAGCGCTCATGTAAGTTTGGCCTTTAAAAATTCATTTAACCATGAAAAATTATAAAAATTATATTGAAATGCAAGCAAAGAACATGAGTAAGTACCTGGAAGAATCGGTTGTGAATTCCGCCGGCTGGATCTCCTGGAATTTGCAGTTGAATATCAGAGCTCAAATGAGTAAAAGTTTCAAATGATTTATATTTTTTACTATTTATAGAAAAAATTTCAAATATTTGAAAATTTTTACCCCATTTCCTATAGTTTTGACCGTTTCTAACCTTTTTGGACCGTTTCTGACCTAATTTGTGATGTAGAAGACCGTTTTCAGCGTTGTTTCAGCCTTTGGATTGACCCGTTCGTACCGATCTCAGGTATAACGTCTATACTGGCATATAGGTTAGGTTCACCACCGCTTGCATTTTGCATGACCTTATGACCATGTCACTATATCCTTAGGTATGAACCCACTCTATTATGTCACGGAACCTTCTTCCTGCTATAGAAGTGGCATGATATGAGTGGTAGAGCCTCACCTTACATGGGTACCCTAGTTAGCGCCTTATTTGCATTTGGTGCCCATGCCGATGTTTCCCCCTTTAGGGTGTGGCAGTTCGTTGTATAGTATTGCCATGACATTTAGCAAGAGCCTCATACTCCTCTTGATCTTATGCTGGCCTGTTTTCCCCCGGACTCCCCTTGTATCAAGTTGTGGATGCATTATCATGAGCTTTTCCTGTCTTATTGAGCTTTATGCCGGCTCCCCTGACATTGCGTTTCATCCATATAGCCCGAGCTTGTCTCATGTCTAGCCATGCAGATCCTTTCTTTATATCTTTCGCAGCTTGATTCCCTTTTTACCGGGAGGGGATTTTCCCCCGAGTGTCGATATCCTACACATGTATCCTTGCATTGAGCATAGGTATGTTCCACTGCTTGGAACTAGTTTGTTTTCCTTTATGACACTCGTCTCCTCCTAGTTTGTAACTATAAAGATAGTTTATTCTTTTTTCAAGCTTTTCAAATAACTGAAAAAGACCAAAAAAATAAAAAAACCAAAAAGCTGGACAAGAAAAGATATTATCTTTGGCAGCTGTCAAGTCGTGTCGCCTTCGAACAGAGCACTGTATATCACATCCATTGGTTGGGTTATAGTTTGACTTTAGGAGCTGTACTCGTTATCTGAGTTTTATCTCCACTGACTGGTTAAGCTTCCAGTCCCTATGGAGCCTCTATTGATGCCTCCTGCATCATAGAGATGTCCCAGTTTGTATATCGAGTCTATGTTGCCTTCATTCAGTCACCATACGCCGTTATGCTCTTGTTCGAAGGAAGTTGAAACCTGAGTCTGCCATTCCTCAGCTATCTTGACTTTGCATGTCGGCCATTCCCGGTATAGTTACTGGTTCGTGCACCTTATGATCGAGTTCTTCCATATTATACAGCCTTGCTGAGTACCTCGTGTTGGATGATGGGGGATACCCTAATGCCCTCCTTCTAGCGGATTTCATCCCATCGACTTCAGATCATTTATTCTGGGATTGGAGTCTAGAGTCATTTTGAGTGCCTTGAGACTTGCAGTCATCAGTGGCAGGTTCTCTCGCCATCGACAGTTTTGGGAATACATCAATGTCCCCTGATCGATGGATTCTCTCAAGTGTTCGACCTCAACACATTTATTCATACTTGTTAGTTTGCACTCTAGTACCTTGATTCCCATTTTCATTATTGGTGGGTGATATCGCATCTGTTAACGGTATACATCAATGACCGGTAATCAGACGATGGACTACTATGTTCGACCTCGACACATCTATTCGCATAATAGGACATGTACTCGTAGCGGTTTGTGTAGAAGACCTTCCAGATTGATGGCATACACTATATGCTACCTCCTTGATCGTGCCTGTATTCATGAGATTTAAGCTCTCGTGACTTGTTCCAGTGTATGTCAGATATTTCCAACCACTATGGAGATCTTGATCTATTATATACCTTCAGCCTTTGTGGAGATCATAGTTCTTTGTATATCTTCATCATGGAGATTCTGATCTATGTATATTGTACGTGGCGATGACCACATATGTTCTATCATGTTTCATGCCTATTCATGGCCATTG
>LPNX011183540.1:385531-463017 GCA_001517045.1 Pseudotsuga menziesii
AAGCTTACCCTTTGTTAGTGAGCTTGCTATCGGAGTGATAGAGGATTGAGGTGGTGGAGGCCCAAGTGGGGGATTCAGTTTCTCCGGTTCGCAGATGTGCCGTCAGAGGTTGTCACTTGTAATCTTTGATTCATATTAATAGAAATATCTTTTCCTGTCCAGTAATGTGTATTTGAATGAATATTGTATCCATTGGAATATGTCAAATGCTTATACATTATTGATTATATATGCTAGAATAGATCTAACACCATGAAATATAGTATGCTTGTATTGTTTACTTGTTGTTGAGGACGTGCTATAACAATTCAAGATGAAGATTGGAAAGCTCAATGGGGATCTACTTCAACCGTCCGGAATAAGGTACGAGGTTCGATCCTTTAGTGTTAGATGTTTTATTTCTATTGCATATTGGGAAAGATTGATTTCTGGAGTCTAGCTGTCTGTTGTGGTACCCCAAGCCATAGGAATTTCTCTCTGTGATAGCGGAAACGTAAAGCTTCCCACCATCCACAATGAGACTTAATCCGGAAACAACAACACTTAAAGGTTCGGAAATCTTAGAGCTTTGGCAGCCGCAACGGCGGAAAAGAAAAAGACTTCGGGCAAGCGACTAAAAGCTGACGCGTCGGCCGATGGATCGCTTTATACATTGGGCATTAAACCTCTTTGGGAGCCGCAATGGCAGAAGAAATGATCAGAAAAAAATTCCGATGCAAAACCACAAAGCATCCGACGTGAAAAAAAAGAAATCGGAAAAATTAATCAAAGTCAAACCAAAAATCCATCCGCAACGACGGAGAAAGAACAACAAGTCTTTCCAATCTAAACCAAAAAATCCACCGAGGTGAAAGATCAACGTATCGGAAGATGGAAATGCATTTCCTCCCGCAATGGCGGAAGACGAAAACAAAGACTCACCCGCAACTATGGAAGATCAAAACAAAATACCTTCCGATTCAGACAGGCTTCAAACGCAATTAAAGGCACATGATGAAGGTTTGATCAATCATTGAAATTCTTAATCAAAATTTGAAAAATAGCTATAGATCAATCCAAGCATAAGCAAGTCTTCTGAAACATTCTCAAACCAAATCCAAGAAGACAATCAAACTAATTCAAGCAAAAGGAGGGTCCTAAATTTTTTTGAGAATTTTGGGAAAATTGTTGCAGCTGCAACACAACCTCAGAAGGAGAGCAAAAAACAACAAGGGATATAGAGTCTACAGGAACAAACTCAGTATCATAGGAGTTGAAATATTCATAAGAAAAATCAAACTCATCAAGATCACTGACTTGCTATTCAAAGGAAGAGTCAAAAGACTCAACAATACCAACATAACAAGAAAGGTCAGGCTTACTAGGCAAATCAGGATTAGACTTAGTCACAACTGAACCAACCTCCAAAAGAAGGTCAGACTGCATCAAAGACTCTAGGAATACTTCATCCAAAGGAAGGAGATAATCCGAGATAGGACACATGTCTAAACTTTCAAATGGATTGACAGAGTAGAGATTAAGCCCCACAGCCTGTATAGGATGACTCGCCTGGTCAACTATTGGGACCAAGTCCCAAAGGTAAGCATGAAAACAGAGGCTTCTTCTCAGTCGCAATTGAATGCAAAGGACAAGAGGCCACATAGTTCACCTGTGGTGGGGTAGTGTCTATAGAAACACTGGGAATAAATAAAGGAAAGACCTAGTCTCTAGTTGGGTCACGAGAAGGATCAAGAAAATCCAACTGATCAATGGTGACAATTTCTTTGCCATGATTAAAGTACATCACATGAAAAAAAATTGACACCACAGCTTGCATGGCATAGCCATAATCACGTCCAAGGAGCATATTGAAGTCCAAGGGGTCTTTTATCACCATGAAGTCAACTAAGATAGTATTCCCACCCAAAGTAACAGGTTTTTGAGAAAGAATTCCCAAGGCTATACAAGTTCTTCTATCAAATGCCAGTAACTGACTAGCAGTAAACACAAGGCTGGGAGATTCCATGCCTCACCAAGCATGATCAGACAAAATACTAACTGAGGCTCCTTCATCAACAATACAACGATCAATCATGTATGATTCAACTTTGACCTTTATCTGGAAAGGTGCATTAGAAGGAAGGCACAACTCAACTAGGCTATCCCAATCAAAATAAGCAATACGAGAGCTTGGTGGGGGTTGATCCAAAGCAATTTCAGTGCCCCCTTGTTTAGTAAGTTATGAACTGGCAGTGAAGAAAATGCGACTAGAACACACTTCACTATCCAAAGGAAGAGTGGCATTGATCGAAAATGGAATCAATTCAACCACTTCATCAAAGTCACTCTCTAAAGGGAGAGTGGGATTGGCCAAAGATGACATTGGTTCAATCACATCAGGATCACTCTCCGAAAGAAGAGTGGGATCGACCAAAGATGATATTGGTTCGACCACTTGATCAACCAAAGGTTGAGTAGGTTGTTGAGAAACTATAGGTTGTTCAGGAGTAGGAAATTCTTGAGTCTCGGACCACACTCTCCGCACCTCTATGATAGCAGGGCACTGGTGAGTAAGATGATATCCCTCACATAGCTTACAAGGGAACTTAAGTTTGCACTCCGAACGACCAATTTTCTCAACAGCGTCAACATGACTAGCAGTGGCTAACTGTTTTCTCTCAACATGACCTGCAGAGGATGAGATCTTGCCCCCAGCATGAACACCAGAGGCTGGGTCACTGGGTCCAACCTGACTAAGAGAGGCTGGTTGTTGAAAAGCTTTAGAATGTTCAAAAACGGGATGACCATGAAACCAAACTCTTCACACCTCCATGATAGAAGGGCATTTATATGTAAGGTGGTCTCCCTCACAAAGATTACAAGGAAACTTGGGCTTGTGTTTTGAATGGTTAATCTTTTCAACATTGTCAACATGACTCGCAGTGGCTGACGGATTGTCTTTAGCATGAACCACAGAGGCTGAGAGACTTCCCCCAGCATGACTCGCAGAGGCTGAGAGTTTGGTTCCAACATGACCTGTAGAGGTTGGATGGGCACCACCAACATGAACAATAGAGGTTGAATGGTTAGGATCAACATGCTTTGCAGTAGTTGAGTGTGTGCCCCTAGCATGAACAACAGAGGATGGGTGGATGGATCCAACATGAATTGCAGAGGTTGGATGGGGAGGTTCAATTTGAACAATAGAGGTTGAACGGGTGCCCTCAGCATGAACTGCAGAGGCTGAGTGACTAGATCCGACGTGACCTAGAAAGGTTGGAAGGATCCCACCAGCATGATCGACAGAGGCTGGATGGTGAAGATCAACTTGACTTGCAGAGGTTGAGTGTTTACATCCAACATGACCTGCAAAGGTTGGATAGGTGCCCCTAGCATGAACTACAGAGGCTAGGTGGTGAGGTTCAAATTGAATTACAGAGGTTGAATGGGTGCCCCCTTGCTTATGTTCCTTCTTCCTATTCCTCCTTCTTTTACTCATTTTAGACTACCGGTTACTAATATCGGTACTTTCACCACATGAGGTAGAAGGAGGAGGAGAATCAACTATGAGGTTTATAGGAAACCAAAATTACAAAGCACACACCTAAAGGCACACTAAGTACAGACAAACCACACAGCACTCACTAAAAATTCCTAAAGCCAAACAAACAAAAAGGTATAATATATGCTTTCCAAAAGAAAGCTGATAGATAGTTACTTGGCGTCCCTATAGATTTTCTTAGGCACAAGTGGAGGAATCACCCATCGCCCTCCCACACCTTCTACCAGGGTTACCTTCCAAGCCCATCCAAGGTCAACCAGAAATAGCCTTCCGGTGTACCTATGTATGGACCCTAGATGTCAAAGAGACTAAAGGATACCTTAACTATATTGACAGTCTGGGGGGACAGTTGCAAGCCTAGTTCGTATGCATGGGCAGGGTAGCAAATCTCGAAACCCTGTCTAAGACAGAATCCCCAGATGCGCAAAAACCTTGGTCTATGCTTTGACAAGGAATCAGAGGGTTATCTCCTTAGCCCAAGTCTCCTTGCGGCCTCGTGCTTAACTCCTATTTGAGAGGAGCTTTCCATATACAATCAACACAAAAAAGGGTTTACCTAGTGATTGGCCAACTATGTCTGAGATTTAAATACTTGTGGAGAGTTAAAAATCCCTAGTCCACAAGTCTAGCCTGAGCTAGTTGGTGTATGACCCTATAAAATAAAACTTACTAATAATTTTAAAATGATATCGTTTATTTTAGTCAGATAGTAAATGGCGTGAAACTTATGTGGTGTTTTGACTCAAAGTTGAAACAAAATGACTAAACAAAGAGAAATCAAATGCAAAAAACAAAAAACTATTCTCTTCTTCTTTTTCAAATAGAAATTTGAAAGCCACAAAAGAACAAATTCTTTTTATTTATTTTTTCAAAACAATGATATGCCATGCAATCTAGACTAAAAAACTAATCTACATGCATATAAAGCAAACATGTGTTTTTTTTTTCTTTTTCTTTTATAAATGCAAAAGAAAAAAACATCCTAGCAACTAATGCAAGCAAGTACTGTAATAAAATCAAATAGACAACTACTCTACACCCCACAAACAAGCCCTAGGTTTCCTTAAAGTTGGATATAACCTCTCTTGAAAGGAAGGCTTACAAAGGTAAAGAAGCCAACAAATTTGGAATCAAGAGACTAAGCAGCAATAAGACTGACATAAACAAAGGTTAAGAAGTCCCAAGTATCAATATAAACCTACACACAGAGGTTGCTCAGTACCTTGTCCAACAAGGTCAAGACAAAGAAGGAGGTGGGGGGGGGGGGGAAGCAGCAAAAACAAGTATATGCTCTTTTTTATTTTTCTTTTATAAATTCAAAATAAAAACTACCTACAAACAAAAGTATGTATATAACAAGAACAAATCAAAAGGAACTCTGCTATACAACCACCAAACAAACTCTAGAATGAACTAAAGTCAACATAAACCCTACTTGGAAGGAAGGCTTGCATAAGAGACAAGTCAACTATTTTGGCATGGTGAAGTTAACCAACAAAAGAAGAAGGAAACGAACACCAACAAGATTCTGACCTTAGAAAAATATCACTGACATAAGATGACCAGAAACATAAGCCAAAAGACAAACAAAGCAAAGGGGGTAGGGGGAATGAGCAAAGAGAAAACCTAATGCTATAAAAAGGCTTACCACATAGATAAAGAACAACAAAAAAGGATGACACTAACTCCCTGGAGTCATGCACCTACAGAGGACACCAAAGGACCTACCTAACCACCTTCAAACAAAAGAAAAACCAAAAAAGAGGAAAAAACATTGTTTAAAGGGGCATACGCGAGTTTCACCATTGATAGGTCGCGTTTCATACGCGGGTTGACAATACAGCAAGTCGCATATATAAGCACATGTGGGTTGTACCACTGACAAGTCACATATCATACGTGGGTTGACAGTATAGAAAGTCGCGTGTATCAAACCAGACACGTGAATGTTCAGTCTGCAAGTCACGTATGGGTGGAAAAAATCCCAAAAAATGTCAAACAATGCCTTAGGGAGGCAGGGGAAGTGTTCTATAAGACTTATAAAGTGTTCCTAAGTGGCAAGAAGGACCTAAAACAATGAAAAGGACTAAAAGAAATAAAGAGAAACCCCAAACAGACAAGGTTATCCCCAGCGGAGTCTCCAGTTCTGTTGTAAAGGAAAGTATCCTATGGCTAGGGTTTAAGAGGCCATCAACATACTGGGGTTAAAAGAGAGATGCACAATGTTCAACAAGCATATATAAGCAAGTTTCAGAGATTGGAATGGTTCATACCTTAGCCAAATGAAGGTTGATCCAAGAAGCCCTTCAATCCTCTTCTTGCTCCTCTTGCTCCAAGAGACCTGCAAAACAATTTATACCTTCCTCAAACCAATATGACCACATATAAACAAATGATAATCAAATAAACATGAAATAATAATCTAATTAACATCAACATCTGATCATAAATAGAGATTCAATCACACATTGAACAATGATTTGGGAAGAAGAAGGACATGACATCTTTATTAATCTTGAAAACAAGTACAAGTATACCTTCTCTTCAAGTTCAACACCTCATGAAACCTTGCTATGGTTCTATTGCTTCTCTTCTCCAAAGAACTCAGCCTCCAAGCTCTGCAACACAAGGGGATGATCACCAGGGCAAAGGTGTGGGCAAAGAGAGCTCCAAATCCTCTAGCATAACAATGCAAAGATTCAAGTCTCCTCTCAAGGACCTCCCTACCTCTATTTATATGGTTAAGGAAGAGTTAGGGGTGAAGAAAAAGTAGTTACAACTGAAGGAGTCAGTTGCATAACTACCCAAACTACCCAAATTTCAAAAGACGTGTTTTTTGACATTTTTAAGAGGCGTACGCGGGTTGCAGAAACAACAGTCGCGTACACTAGGAGTACACATGGGTTGCAATGTAGAAAAGTCACGTATTTAAGGAATACACGACTATTATATATAGCAACTCACGTACGTACGCGGGTTTGCCTTAAGGAAAGTCACGTACACACAAAAAAACTCATTTTTAGGGTATTTCTAGGCATTTTCAGACTTTGGTGTCTTCTAGAAAGTTTTAGGTAACAAAAATATATTTCCAACAGTGTAGAGATGAGGTCAAATGGAGTTACAGAACTCAATATATGGGTCCTCCAATTTAGGTTTTTTTTAGTGACTTTTCATGAAGTGTCATCATGGAAGTGTCGACATGCGATGAAAACATAGGAAAGTGGTCACAGGTAGAGATGTGTCAATTTGAGCTATAACAGTAAGTTCCTTAGATGCTCATTTACTTGTGTTTATTTTATGTTATGTAAGAATTTATTGTGATATTTGCATGATATTTACTGTCATTTACTGTTATGTATTTGAATTTTATTTTAATGCATCCCTACAATGAGATCATTGCATCTTTATCATAGGATTGCTGGGATTTGTACACACCATTTTCACACATCTTTCACACTAAAGATAAAAATGATTGGTTCATGACCCCAATCTAGCCTTAAAAAATAACTTAATACAACCAACATTTTTAACCTCACTTGAGAACAAAACAATATTGTAGCTAAGTTAGGACATTGGGGATAGGAATCCAAACAACACCCCTTTGTCACTCACATATTGAGACACAGTTGTTGTCCATTAAGGGACTAAAATCCTCTTGTACTTGTTCAAACAGTCAATTCCAGTCTGTCAAGAGGCCCCCTAGTCTACAGGAGTAAGCTGCAAGGAAGGGGTCTAAAAGTCGAGGTGGAATATCGCACTCCATCTTGCACCGAAGGCTAACCCTTTGCACTCGTCCTCACACAACCCATCCAGGTGTTGGGGGACAAAGGGATTAAGTTCCAGGAAACCAATCAGGCATGTCACAAACAAGGCATCCTAGTTTCCATTCTTTCTATGGTTTTTTTACCCAGTGGTCCTTCTTGGTAGTGGGATTCTCTCAACCTATTTGTTCTTCGATTTCGTATTTTCTGGATGGGATTTCATCACCCTACTGAGGATACGATTTGTGAGGGGCTTCCAACATGCAGTTAGAAGTTTTCTTGCACTTTTATCCCATATATTAGTGCATCATTTTATTTCATAGGTAATGTTGCTTATTCGATTTCTGACCACTTTTTTGCAGACTCGCCTTGCTATAACCCGTTGTTGCAGTTCAATTTCAGAGATAATTTTTGGCCTGTGAGCCACCATTTATATGCTCTCCTTCTACACAATCAATTGTAGTTGGGTTTTTAATCCTGCTATTGATACTCTTGAGTTTTCATTCCATAGAACTCCATCACGTCATCATAGTTCACCACGCTACTCACACAGGCTTAGGGGGTTACCCCCTAGTTTGGTTCCTTGAACAGTCACTATTGGATCCATATTTGACATCGTTCACTATTAAATATCAATATGAACCCACCTTGTTCACTATCCCATTTATCCCCATGGTTGGTGCACATCCTGATCCCTTCCAAGGGGAAATGGTTGGTAGTGGGCTTGTGTCCATTCCTCCCATCATTACAGGTATTCCTTCTACTGGACCAATAGGTCCTACTCCTAGTGGGCCCTTTGCCACTACACACACTATTGCTGGTCTGCTACCCACTAGTGGTGTGCCCACTCCAGCCACCATGGTTCCTACCATACCACCACTTATTCTTGTGGGTAGTGGCCCTTCCACCTCTATTACCGCTATTCCTACCATACCAATGACTATTCCTATTGTTGGAAGTAAACCTTACCCACTCCTAGTTACACATACAGGTTTCATCACTTATCATAAAAAAAATATAAAACATAAAAAAATTTCCATCTTTAGGGTTTCTTGTTTCTTACCAATGTCACCCCACTACCCTCCAAGTGGGAGTGGTAGGAAAGGATCACCTATAAAATATGTGCCTGCATAGGCATAGTCCTCGACCATGAGAATCTGATGCCACATCCATCTGAAGAATGCATCACAAAATTCACTCTACCCCTACCCGCTCTTGTGCGATCCATGACCTAGACCCACCTCAGCATGTGGGGGTCCCGTGCTCTCAGACTCCAGAAAGTCACCTGGGGCATCATCTGGGGGACCCGCTCAAAGAAGAATCAAGATAATATGGAACCAAAGCTAAACTGCTTCAGCTCTTCCTGCTGAAATTTAGTCAGCTAATCCTTGAAGATTGGAAGCAATGCTTCTGCCTAGTTGAACACCATAGGTGCCATAGCCTCTAGGGCATACAAAATATGTGCCCTGGAAGCCTGATGTACACCCTGGCTCCTTGCCATCCTTTGCATGGTGAACAAAACAATCCGTAGAGCCCTATCTTTCATCGCCCTGATGGGGGTTTTCTTCCCTGATGTGCCTATACCTAGTGCACAATCTTGATCTATGAGCTCTCTGGTGGTAATTTCCTCGCCACGGGAACCTGTGAGTGAGATGGGGGTACCCCGTCTCGATAGACCAGTTAGGATGTATATGTCCTCTACCTCCACTGTAAGTATGTGTGCCCCCACCTCGAAATACTATTGTTCTGGATTCCACATTCTTAGTATGTGTTCCAGTAGTCTCTTGTGGGACACCATGCTTGGTGTCCGGAAGAACTTTAAAATCCCATAGTCATCATGTGTTCTTTCCTTCCATATCACCATATTTTGGAAGCCTAGACCTGCTAAAAACAACAATGGTATGTATTAATATCATCCTTAAGTCATTGCAAATCAAAAGAATGAATACATTTTTCCTATATCATTGGTTTAACTTCTCCACAACCGGAACTTCTTGTGCCCCGTTGGAGACAGGCAATGGCACTACCTATCCACCATATTCTTGGCGTGGTTCTCAGGTGGTACCGCCTATCCCGCAAGGGGTAGCCGCGGTGCCCGCAAATTGGATTTTAGGGATTTCCAAATAGGCCTAAAACCCCACCAAATCCCAAAATAAAATCCATGAAATGAAAGATAAGGGTCTTAGCTGTTACCTACAACTAATGAGACTGAAAACGAACGGTGGAAACTCCCGGTATCAGCGGTGGAAAATCTGGCTAAAAAATGCTCCAAGTGCTCTCTGCTACAGGTAAATAGTGAGATGTTTGATTTTTTACTATTTACTTGCCTTATATAGACTTTTTTTGGGTCTGACCTAGTATAGTTTTTATATTACATCATGTTCTAGTCAAAATCTATTTGTCATAATCCCTTAACGTTGATTTCGGATGGATTTAACACTTGTTTATGAGCCGTCTGCAGGTTGACTTTAGTAAAAGCTTTGGAAAGTTTGTTTATGGATTTTTTGTACTTTCACAAAACGAAAAAGGTCATTGAGTTTTTATTACAACACTTTGTCACACTCGTTAAAATATAGTATCAAAGTTCAGAGTCCAGTTCAAGTTTCTTTCTAGGATCGTAGAATACGACATTGTGTAAAGAAACGTCATGGAGTCTTCTTTTCACATCTTCTTTCAAACTCATTAAACATGAAAATATAGTTAATTCCATTTTCGAATCTTTCTAGTCTCATAAAAAGTTACATTGTGTAAAGAAACCTCATGGAGTTCTCTTTAAACCCTTTTTAGGCTCCCTAAATACGGAAAGATTGTCGAGTGATATTGTCTTCTTCACGTTCGTTAAATTATTTGAAGAGTCATCCGTCTGACGGTAGGTCATCTCTTTCTTGGTTTGGATAGGACTATTTATGAGAAAGGAACACTCCAACCAACCATGACTGGAAGAGTTCTCTAAGGTATGATTTTACACTTTTTCAAGCCTTAGAGACTAAATCATACGAAAAAGGACCCCCATGGAGTCTTCTTCCGTATTCATTCAGACTCTCTAAACATGAACGATATCGTGTTTTCTTTCAGTGGACTCATTAAATTAAACATCAAGAGACCTGTTTTGGGAATGAACCTCTCCTCTCTCAGGTTCGTAAAACATATGAGACTAGACTTGTCTTCTAACAAGCTATATCGAGTGTTTGTTACCCTCTTTGAACTCATAAAACCGAAAAGAGGCACTCATCAATTATGATGGGGGAAATGGGAAAGGGAATCATTTTGCAAATAATGGTAGTTGTTTGTCATTACCTTTGAGCATGGCACTTATCTGCACAATCATGTCAGTCAATTGGGTAATCATCTAGTCTCCATGATGATCCACTTTCATGAGTCATGCCAATCCTTTCATTCTTTCAAAAGAGTGCATTGTCCACTATCGCATTGTGTATCTATCCTTTCTAGTCATGCTGCCAAGTCATTTTGTCATGTCGCCCGATGTTCAAAGGGGATATGAAGAATTTTTACCTCTGCAGTCTACATAGTCTTTGTTTCAGTATCATTGAGTCAGTCATATGGTTACTACATTCACATCATTCTAGAACTATGTTCTAAGTTTCGTGTCGTCGATGTGGGACTCATCATGGCCCTCCTTCGACGAGACTATTCTCATCGACATTAGCTCATCATCCGGGAAATAGTCTTAGAAACAATATGTAGTACCTTGAGATCTGTATGCCTTAATAACATATTCTCTCACTCTTGACATAGGTTCACATCATTGGCCTTTGATCGATAGAATCGACTGGGTGTTCGACATCAGGGCATCTATTCGCACTCAGCAGATTGTACTAGGGTACCTTGGGAATCATTGACATTAATGGTGATCTCCCTCGCACTTGTTAACGGTTCACATCATTGGCCGATAATCAAGTGGGTTCTACCATATTCGACTTCAGATCATTGTAATCACATGGATAGAATCGTACTTTGTGGAAGACAAGACAAAGACCCTGGGCATTTGTTTAAAAGTGCTCATTTCTTTTTCCCGAGGTTGTGATGGAGTTTTGTATATCTATCATGGATCCACATTTGTATGGTCGTGGCGATGCTCAAATTTGCATCTGTATGAAATAGATCTATGTTGTATGTCTGGTAGCTATGTCCAAGTTTGAGTCCTCTCTCACATGGATCTATGCTATATTCTAGTAGCCATGATTTTTTATTCCACTCATGGATCTGCCTTGTATTGCTCTGCAGCTATGAGTTTGGTTACTTGTGTCTATGAGTCAACCTACTGATGTACTATAGATTCCTACTTAACTGCATGCTCCGATCGAGCCAACATTTTCATCTCCTGGTGACGACTTGTTCTCAAAGCTCTCGTTTATCGTATCACTCTAAGACTCATGCTTTGGGGGGCATCCTGTTATACCAAAATCATGTCACCATCATGTGATAAGACATTTGACATACCTACTTTCCCTGAATCCCAGCTTCTTGAGTGGAAACTAAATGATTTTTTATCAGTCTGTCATACAAATTCCCAGCACCACGCATGCCCCTTTATCTAGGAGAGGTACCCCTGGTTGCAGCGCCTTTCATCGGTTGTCCACAGGCGGTGCCACCACCCATTTCCCTTGGTCCATAGACGGTTATTACTAGAACCGCTCTGTCATAGAAGGAGAAGAGTGGTACCCTAGGTAAAAAGGGAAAAAGAGAAGCTTCTCAAGGATTCTAGATGATAAGCCTCGAGATATCCCTTATCCCTACTTTTGTGGGTTGGTTGAGCTCGAGATCCCTCATCCTAGGATCTTAGAGGCCACCTCACCCACTAATTTCTCAACCATATCTATCCATTAAAGCCCTATAAATATGAGCTCATAGCCATGGTTGAGGAGAGGACATTGGAGGTATTGTTATGTTGTTGGACTGATTCTTGGCCCAAGATCATTTGGAGAGAGCACAGAGAGCTAGAGTTGGAGATTTTGGGGATGAAGAGCTGGTTTCATGGAGATGCATGTCAACACTAAGGCTTGGTTGTAAACTTCTTCATATTTCTAATTCAAGTTGATTTTCTGTCCCATATATATTGTTGATGTTTGATTTCAGATATATATTGCTAGATTCCCTAGTCACTAGCATAGATTAGTAGATCATGTTCTGGTTGCTTTGATTCGTTTCGTGTTGAACTCTTTTGCAGGTACACAGGTGAACTATCAAAGCCTTGTATTCCAAATATCGACAACGTCTAGGGAGAATTATCAGCCTCTGTGATCTATTTGTTCTGGATCTGAACCATTCAAACCTGCAGAACACCTTGCTGTCCATAGGAGGCTAAATATTCCGATCAACAATGAGTTCCTTAAGATATTCATTAAATCATCTCTTTAAGGAATGACCATGCATTTTATGCAAGGATTTGAATTGTTGGCTAGCCAACTTGGAAGCAAGTCAGCACCTGGGAGTAGTAGTAGTACACCCCATGATGAGAGAAAGACGCATGGGGAAGCCATTTGTTCAAATAATATACCTCATAACTGACCCCATGAGTTCAAAAATTAGAATGGACCTGCAATACCTAACTTCTTAGAGTCCAAAGACGGTGCTTACACTACCTAAGAAGTTATAAATGAAACAAATGATTGGAAGCAATTAAGTGATGAATGTAGGAAAGTCCTACCTTTTGATCAGTTAATTAGAGCTTCAATTTAGTTCAAGCAAGGGTTAAATGGAAACTGGGAACCTCCTATTAATCATGAATTAAATTAAACCATGGAAAAATTAACCATTCCTTCCTTTGATGGTTCCTCGCAAATTTCTGCTAGTGATTGTGTTATCACTCCAAGAAACTCCTCTAGGTTGTAGCTCGAGGATGCCTGGTAACTTACAATGTTTTTGGGGTTTTCTGATAGGAATCAATTCAGTTGACCTATATAACCTTTCCACTCTCAAGGCATGCATAAAACTCACTCATTTACAAGGCTTTTAGTTACAATTGCTCAACATTTCAACAATAGGGTGTAGGGATGGAGAATGCACCAGGATGGTAGACTTACATACAAAACACATGCATATAAATGGATAAATCTTGATGAGGATGGTATTGATCAATAAAATCACAATAACAAACCAATAGGATGACAACTATCAGCTTTTTAATCAATCTGAAAATGACCTAAATACACATTTAGGCATAAATACAGTAAAGAAAGAGATGATAGCTAAACAGATCACAACAAAAGAGCTTATATCATGAACAAGTAAAATGAGAAGCATGAGAGCATTATCGGCTTATAAATCCCCGAAGTTGAACCTTTATTATAAAATCGATCTTGGGCTTTATAGCCTTCTACAAAAATGACAGGTCCTGAAACCTTGACCTGTTTCCACATAAATACTCAGAAGTGATAGTTTTTTTAGATTAGGGTTTCAAACCCTAGCTAACTATTTGTCTAACTATAATGGAGATCTAGTTCACTGAGTGAACATTAAATAAATGAAGTAGCTGCTAGTGATCACTGTTGTTGGTCCAATGTAAATTTGCTGCCAAAAGCCAGTGTTTCGATGGTTAACTAATGTGACCTTTCTTGTTTAATCCACCGAAATTTTCTACCCTGCCGCCGCGGTCGGTGATCAGAAGTTATAACCTCTAACCCATCGGTGCCCCAAGCCTGAATGCTTCCACAGTGTTGGCATCTCAAATTACTATCATTGCGACGGTTTCTACATCGGCGATCAGAAGCTCTGTCCTCTAGCACATCGGCACTCCAAGCCTGAATGCTACCGCTATGTCGGCGTCTCAAATCACTAGCATCATGATGGTTTCTACATCGATGATCAGAAGCTCTATCCTCTATCCCATCAGCACTCCAATCCTGAATGCTGTTGCCATGGTGGTGTCTCAAATCATTGACGTCGCAATCGGAATCCCAAAACTATACGCGTCGGCGCTTTAAACCACTAATGACCAGCAATCAAAACCTATCACCACTAATGCATCAAAACTTTAGACTGAAACGCTACCACAGTGTCGGAGCTTTTTAAACCACTAGCTTTGCGATCGTCGACCAGAAGCTCTAGCCACTATCCCATCGGAGCTTTAGTTTGGAACGCCGCCGCAGTGTCGGAGCTTTAAATCGCTAGCTTCACGATTGGAACCTCAAGCCACAAAACTCTTCGTTGGTGATCGAAACCTCATACAACTGATGATCGGTGATCGGAACCTCAAGCCACTAAGTGGCGGTGACATAGAGGACTAAATCTTTGAAACATCGGTGTCTTATAGGATTAAACCTTCGACCTGTTGTCAAAAGAAAAAAGTTCAGGAGAGCTTTGGATTTCATCATACACCAGAATAAGATTCATCAAGTAAGAAACCATTTCCATCATGTGTATCCAATTCCCATCCGTGTCTTGCCATAGAAGTGTCTGGAACTGATTAATAGAAGTCATTTGAATGGCTCATTTCATATATAATTTCAGTTTTTGGAGCTCTTATTGCACCTGTGTAATTTCCCAAGCTTGTCACTATAGTGTAAAAATGTGAGGGGGGGAAAGTTTTGATGTTATTTCGATGGTCAGTGTATATGTTGCACACCTTCTTAATCTGCCAAAGAAAAACCCTTTTCGATGGCTAATGAGATGTTCTAAGCCTCACCTAAGCCATCGAAAGCTACAACTTGTGAAATTTTTACCAAATTAAAAAAAAAGAGGCTTTCAAACTGTCAATGATATTCATATCCTTCAAACTATCAAAATAAATTATTTTGGGAGATAACATATGGCTCCTACTTGGGGATGGGAACCTCCCAATGAGGTCTTGAGAACCCCTAGACCAAAATGTCTTTCCTGAAAAAGAATAATTGAAGCTATCTTCGAGTGTTCCATTGGGCATGGAGTTTATTCTGAAAGCAAAACAACCTACTATCTACTAATTTACAATAACAAGGCCTCAGAGCCTCAAATAAAATAGACTTTCAAGAACCGGCCATTTACTGGGCCATCAAATACCTCTAGGCCTTCCAGATTCTACAATTTGAAGGTGTTATTCTCATGTACCTGGGCTATCACAAAAGGGCCAATCCATAAAGAGTCGAATTTTCCATGTTTCCCCTTGTCCTGTCTGACAGCATCCCACTTGAGGACCCAATCTCTGACTTGGAAGTTGTCTGCCTTTGCTCTTTTTTCAAACATGCCCTTTATCCTCTGTTGATGAGCCTCTAATTTTCCTGCACCTTGCTCCCTGATCTATTGTAACTCCACCAAATCCAGCATCCTTCTCACCATATCATTTGGTTCATCTTCCTCTTCCTGAAAGAACTTTTCCACTAGAAGGATGAGTTGGACAGGAAAAATGGCCTCAATTCCATAAACTAGCTTGAATGGAGAAGTCCCTATGGATCTTTTGTCTGTTACCCTATCAGCCCATAAAGAAAACTTAAGTTTTGAATCCCATCTTTTTTTATTTGTTTCTAGCAGTTTCCTGACGATTCTGACTAAGATTTTGTTGGATGACTCAGCCAAGACATTGCCTTGTGGGTAATAGGATGTGGAGTGCACTAGTTGAATAGCCACTGATTCACACATTTTAATCAATGCCCCGGCTTTGAAATATGGTGCATTATCAGTTACTAGCCTTACTGGGAAACCAAACCTACTGAAAATATTCTCATATAAAAATCTCATGATGACTTGATGAGTGGCATTCCTGGTGGGTACTGCTTCTATCGTAAATTAGTCAGTGGCTACTAAGATCCATTTATGCTGTCCACTGCAAAATGGATTTATTTCACCTATGAAATCCAGACCCCATTGCTGGAAAGGCCCATTCACTGTAACAGGCCTAAGGGGCAAGGATTTGAGCTGTTGCTTCCCTATAAATCTCTGGCATTGGTCACATGCCCTTACAAAAATGTATACATCAAAAAAGAGGACTAGCCAATAGTATCCTGCTTTTAAGATCTTGTGAGCTGTGGTTTTCCAATAGTGGTGGCCTCCACATGTGCTGGAATGAAAGTGATGCATGACCTACTCTGCTTCCTCTTTATCTAGACACCTTAGAAAAATTCTAGACTGATCCCTCCAGTACAATAGTTTGTCAATTATGAAAAACTTAACAAATTTCAACTTAAGAGCTCGTGCTTGGTTAGGACTGAGATCAAGAGATACTTCTAATTTTTACAAAAACTGAATGATACCTGAGTACCACTCACATGAAGATATGTTCTCAGCTACTAATGGAATGTCATTATGATCTTGATTTGCTTCTATTTCTAGTGCTACCATAGTCTGCACCTTTTCTGATTTGACACATGTGAAATTTATTCCCATCAGTTCACATTTTTCTTTGGCCATGAGTTTGGCTAGACCTAATCCCTTTATGAGCTTGATGGGTTTCAGCTCTACATCAAACTCAATGAGTTTTGCAATCCACTTAGCTCTCTTCCCATCAATGTCAGGCTGAGTCAAAGCATCCTTCACAGCCCCTGACGTACATATGCAATGACCTTTGCATCGAGAATGTATATTTTGAAGGTCATCAAATATTTTATGAGAGCATAAGCCTGCTTCTCAATTGGGTCATACTTCAGCTCAACATCTCTCAAGTTTTTATTGAAGAATGCAATTGGATGATCAAGACCTTCATCATTCTTTTGTAATAGTATAGCTGCCACTATATCATAAGTTCCAAAAGAGAAAATGTAAAAACCCTTGGTGTAATCGGGACTAATCAAGGTTGGGGCCTCCATGATAGCCTTCTTAATGTCTTCAAAAGAGTTTATTTCCTGGTCAATCCACTTTATTTCTGCATCCTTTTTCAGCATGACTGTTATATGCTTTACCAGCTCGAAAAAATTTGGAATGAACCTTCTGACAAAGTTTATCTTGCCTAAAAAGGACTGAATGTCTCTTTTTGACCTTAGTATTGACAGCTTTTGGATTGCTTCCACCCTCACTAGATCAGTCTTTACACCTTCAGCTGAGACTATGTGGCCTAGGAGCTTTCCTTCATTGAGTGCAAACTAGGACTTCTTGGGGTTCAGTGATATTCCATACCTTCTGCACTTCAGAAATACCTTCCTTAAATGCTGCAAGTGGTCATGATGGATGTGAGAGTAAACTATTAGGTCATCCAAATATATCAGCACAAGCTTATCTTTTAGCCCTACAAAATCTAGGTCCATGGCTCTATGAAAAGTTTCCCCAGCATTCATTAGCCCAAATGGCATTTTAGCATACATGAAGGTGCCCCAAGGGGTGGTAAAGGCAGTCTTCTCTTGGTCATCTGGGTGAACAACAACTTGGTTGTATCCAAAGAAGCCATCAAGGAAGGACATGACCCTGGCCCCCGAGACTTTCTGTAGCAGGTGTTCCATCTTGGGCAGTGGATATTTGTCCTTCTTGGAACACTTGTTCAAGTTTCTAAAATCCACACACAACCTGATTTCTCTATTTTTCTTTCTTACCACTACTAGGTTTTCAATCCAATTGGAATACCCAAGGGGGATTACTATCTTGGCTTTAAGGAGCTTGTGGATATCTTTTTCAATCACTGGTAATAGGAGAGGACTGATGGGTCTTGGATTCTGTTTGAAAGGAATGGTGTCCTTCTCCAAAGGAATCCTGTGCTAGATGATGTTGGTGTTGTATGCTTTTAGGTCACTATACTCCCATGCAAAGACATTAGAAAACTCTTTTATCAAGCTGCAAAATTCATACTTCTGACCAGCAGTCAGCCTAGTGGATAGATTTATCAGTTTTGGATGGCTTTGGCTACCTATGTTTTTCTCTTGGATAAGAGGATCTAGCTCCATTTTGGCAGGCTTGAAAGGGATGTCATTGTGATCAAACAGTTCTTCCAATGGTACTAGACCTCAGGGTATGTAGTTTCTAGGCAATTGGACAATGTTCTGCTCAGCCAATTTATCTTTTAACTTGAGCTGTTTGGATTCCTCCATGTTTAAGTTTTCCTGGTCTATGTGTATGTTAGAGAATTCATCCACTAACTGAAGGAATTTACTAAGCTCATCATCATTCTTGAACACCATCCAGAATTTTAAATTATATGGCAGAGAGGGTCTGTACTTGACATGAACATCATAGTTGAGCTTAGGGGGTAAAGGAGGAACAAACAAACTTGCAGAGACAGCTAGGGAATCAACCAAGTGATTCAAACCCCTACGAATATATGACAGTTCAAAAAACATAAATGAGTCTCTGAGTTTCCATACCTCATCCCTATAGGCCTTCAGTCTGATATTTTTTGTCTGAAAAGTGTTGTTGACCTGCTATATTATGAGATCCGTGTCTCCAAAAATCTTCATGCACATGATCCCCATCCCCTTGGCAACTTTAACTCCTAGTAGAAAAGCTTCATATTCTGCTATGTTGTTAGTGGTTTTAAAATCAAGATTATAAGACAGGTGAATGTTTTCCTTAGATGGGGAAATCAATACTACACATGTACCTGCTGAGCTTTGAGTGCTCACCCGATCAAAATACATGGTCTAGATTGCTATTGTTACTTCTTCAGGCTGCTGACAGGTGGGATTAGTGAGATGAACTAATGTCTACTGAGTATCATCTATTTGCAAAATGCAAGACCCAAAATCAGTGTCCATTGCATAGATGGGGTGATTCACTGAGTGGCCCTCCTTGCTTATAATGGATACTAGTTGATTTTCCCTGTATAGCCTCCTAGTCTCCCCTCCAAACATGGGGATGGTGGCATATGTGAGATACATCTGAAGGGTGTCACCTCTTCTTTTGCTCCATGACCGAGACAGCAAGAGGCCAAATTTATGAGGGATATTAGCCACTACAATGTCCATCATGACGCTTTTCAAAGGTAGCTGAGTTAGGTTCACAACAAGGTCTTTGATGAGGCCCAAGCACTTGACCTTCCTGGAGTCAAAGGAGAATAAATCATGGTAGGTCTTGGTGATGCTGAGGTCAAGCTCATCCATCACAACTTTTGGCATTAGGTTATGAGAGGCTCCTGAATCTAGCAGGTAGTTATCAAGGATTTTATCATGTATATTCAAGGATATGTAGAATGGTGGGCATGAGTCCTTTAGGTCTTCGATCATGGGGCCCAGGGTTACAATAGGCTTGTCATCTTGCAGGTTCACAAAGTCAGTGTCAATGTGCACCTTGGGATGAAGGGAATTTAGAATGGAGGTTTTGAATGAATCGTTCTTCATTAGCTCAATTAAAGGGAAATGAATTTTCAATTTTTGAATTTTAGACTCAAGGTTGAAAGAATAATGCAGCCTATGTGGAAACCTTACCTCATGAGCTATAGGTTTGAGTTGGACTTGATTAGGTGTGTCTGAAGGTGCTGGTTTCTGCAATGCTTTGGATGGGATAGCCACCTTCTTTGGTAAAACAACAACCTTTCTAGCTTGTGTAGCAGGCTGCTTGACAGGTACAACATTCTTCTTGAGGGGAGAAACCAACCTAGACCTCAGTTTGTAGCCTCCCTGACCATCATCCTGATAGACAGCCTCTTCAGTGATCTGCTCATCAATCAGGGCTTTCTCATATTCTTTGTGTGTCAGAAAAGAATAGTCCATGTCATTCTCCATGCAGTGGATATTGTCTTTAGCTTATCCTTCTTCTTCAATTAATTTAGTCTCTTCTTATAATACAACATTTTGAAATGGAGCTCTTATCCTCTGGTCTTCCCCTTGATTTCTCTCCCTTTTGAGAATCTAAACTGGGGGTTTCCTCTTCTATAAGGAACAAAATTTGGGTTTCGACGAGCAAAGTCACTTGGTTGTTTACCCCTCACTGACAGATGTCCTTGGTCCTTCAATTTAGACATTTCAGCAGTAAGGTTATCTAAAAGTTTGGTCATTTTGTCAATCTTGTTCTCTGATGTAGAAGCCCCACTATAGTCTGCTGGCTGTTTTTTCTTGTCTATCTTCCCTTTGACTTTCTGAGATGCTAGAATGTTTGACTCTACCTCCAGGGCAGCATCCTGCATGAGTGATAAGGAGGCAGACCTCCTTTCTCCAAGAAGTAGGTAGAAGTCAATGTCAAAGGCATTTGCATAATTTATCCTAGCTAAGGTATCAGTGGGCTTAATCTCAGTGGGGATCTTGCTGTACATGTTGTTGAATCTCTTGGTAAAGTTGGAGACAGACTCCCCATTTTCTCTTTTCAGGTTGCTAAAATCTATGATATAGTAGAGGTGGTCTCTCCTCTCTCCCCAATTCTTTAGGAAAATTTCATCTAGAGCCTCTGTGCCTGCCACTAACCTAGCAGGAAGTTCCTTAAACCACTTTCTAGCCTGGCCATCTAGGATTTGCACAAAAACCCTGGCCCATACATCTTCTTTTTCTATGTTAATATTTTCCACATAGCTATAAAAAACCTCTAGATGTTTTTCAGTAGTGAAATCCCCTTCCCCTATAAACTTAGGCATATACTTGAGATAATCCCCAGTAGGCATGGCTGTGAGCAGATTTGGCAAAATTAGGCGTGCATACCTAGCTACCAGGATCCTTTCCATCTTGGTCAATTGAGGGGTAGTCATATTGGAAATAGGCATGGATAGGGTTGTGGAAGGTAGAACTAATGAAGATACTTGCTGAGAAGGTGGTGGTATACTTATCCCAGTGGAGTCACCAAGGATTGGATCTTCACAAGAAGCAGTGCTTGAAGATGCCCAACCCCTAGATTTTTTTTATGTATCTAAAAATTCCTAGGAATTAAGAATTTCAGCAGAAGAAATAACAACAGAAATATTTCTAGAAATACCTAATGTAGCTTTTTGTGCAACACTGTTTGTCTGTCTTAGTAAAGCCCTAGCTTTCCTCAAAATTTATTCTGGATCTGAAACTGGTGTTTTTGATGGCCCATCGGGGTTTGCATTGGTACCTGGTATTCTTAAAGCCACCTTATATCAATGGAGTCACCAGATAGACAATTACAACCATAATAGTGTCCAAGCTTTGTCTATCATCAAAGCATGGATCTATGTCGTCTCCCAGGGAAGCTGAGCTTCAATCTCCTTTCCCCGACAACGGCGCCAATTTGTTATCACTCCAGGAAACTCCTCTAGGTTGTAGCTTGAGGATGCCTGGTAACTTACAATGTTTTTGGGGTTTTCTGATACGGATCAAGTGAGTTGATCTATATAACCTTTCCACTCTCAAGGCATGCATAAAACTCACTCATTTACAAGGCTTATAGTTACGATTGCTCAGAATATTGACAATAGGGTGCAGGGATGGAGAACGCACCAAGCTGGCAAACTTACATACAAAACACATGCCTATAAATGGCTAAATCCCGATGAGGATGGTATTTATCAATCAAATCGCACTAACAAACAAATAGGATGACAACCATCAGCTTTTTAATCAATCTGAAAATGACCTAAATACACATTTAGGCATAAATAAAGTAAAGAAAGAGATGATGGCTGAACAAGTCACAACAAAAGAGCTTATATCATGAACAAGTAAAATGAGAAGCGTGAGAGAATTATCGGCTTATAAATCCTTGAAGTTAAACCTTTATTATAAAATAAATCTTGGGCTTTATAGCCTTCTATGAAAATGATAGGTCCTGAAGCCTCGACCCGTTTTCACAAAAATACTCAGAAGTGATAGTTTTTTTAGATTAGGGTTTCAAACCCTAGCTAACTATTTGTCTAACTATGATGGATATCTAGTTCACTGCGTGAACATTAAATAACTGAAGTAGCTGCTAGTGATCACTACTGCTGGTCCAGTGTAAATTTTCCACCAAAATCTAGTGTTTTGGTGGTTAACTGACGTGACCTTTCTTGCTTAATCCGTCATAATTTTGTACCCTGCCACCGCGGTCGGTGATTGGAAGTTATAACCTCTAACCCGTCAGTTCCCCAGGCCTGAATGTTGTCGCAGTGTCGGCGTCTCAAATTACTAGCGTTGCGATGGTTTCTACATCGGTGATCAGAAGCTCTATCCTCTAGCCCATTGACACTCCAATCCTGAATGATGCCACCGTGTCGGCATCTCAAATCACTAGCATCGCAACGGTTTCTACATCGGTGATCAGAAAATCTGTCCTCTATCCCATTGGCACTCCAAGCCTGAATTCTGCCACCATGTCGGCGTCTCAAATCATTGACGTCACGATCGGAATCCCAAAATTGTACGCGTCGACGCTTTAAACCACTAATGACCGACGATTGGAACCTATCACCACTAATGCATCAGAACTTTAGACCGGAACGTTGCTGCGGTGTCGAAGCTTTTTAAACCACTAGCTTTGTGATCGGCGATCGGAATCTCTAGCCACTATCCCATCGAAGCTTTAGACTGGAATGTTGCTGCAGCGTCGAAGCTTTAAACCACCATCTTTGTGATTGGAACCTCAAGCTAGAAAACTCTTCGTCGGCGATCGAAACCTCAGACCACTAATGATCAATGATCAAAACCTCAAGCCACTAAGTATTGGCGACATAGAGGACTAAATCTTCGAAATGTCAGTGTCGTAGAGGATTAAACCTCCAACCTGCTATCAAAAGAAAAAAGTTCGGGCGAGCTTTGTATTTCATCATACACCAGAATAAGATTCGTCAAGTAAGAAACCGTTTCCATCATGTGTATCCAACGCCCATTCGTGTCTTGCCGCATAAGTGTCTGGAACTGATTAATAGAAGTCATTTGAATGGCTCATTTCATATATAATTTCTGTTTTTGGAGCTCTGATTGCACCTACGTAATTTCCCAAGCTTGTCACTGTAGTGTAAAAACGTGAGGGGGGGAATTTTGTTGTTCTTTCGATGGTCAGTGTATATGTTGCACTCCTTCTTATTCTGCCAAATAAAACCCCTTTTCGGTGGTTAATGAGATGTTTTGAGCCTCGCCTAAGCCATCGAAAGCTACAACTTGTGAAATTTTTACCCAAATAAAAAAAAAACAGGGTCACAAAATGTGAGTGATATTCATATCCTTCATACTATCAAAATAAATTATTTTGGGAGATAACAGCTTGGTTGCAAAAATTAAGTGTATATTGTCAATTAAATCCTATGGTTGAAGAAGATGCATTGAAAATGGCCATTTTTCATCTTGAAGGGGAAGCTAGTGATTGGTGGTTTGATGGTATTAGAACCTTGGGAAATGATCATTTTTTATCTTATGAGGGTTTCTCTAATGCATTAATGCAGAGATTTGAGAGGAAATACCCTTAACTTTCTTTGAAAGAACTAGCGCGATTGAAGCAAGTAGGAACTCTTGAAGCATATATGTTATAATTTGAAAATATTTTAGTAATGGTTTCTGATGTATCTATGTATAGGTTAGTTTTATTGTTTACTGAAGGATTGGTAGAACCTTTGAGAGGGCTAGTGAAATCCCACAAGCTATCCACATTGGACGATGCAATGAATTTGACAAGGGATTTGCATAATATATTTCTAAGAACCAAGTACCCTCCCAAGACAACTTTCCCTTCTAAGGTAAAGGAAGGTAAGGAACCGTGGAAAAATGAATCCTCTTCCAAATAAAATAAAGAAGGACAAATAAAATAAGAACTTAGAATAAATAACCTATGTTTTACATGCCAAAAACCTTGGGCTCCAAGACATAGATGTGCCAAGGGGAAGGCACACTACATTGAAGTTTTTTCTGAAGATGATGAAGATGAGGAGGAGGAGGAAGAAGCATGAATTTCATACCAAGAATAGGGGTATGAAACAACAGGCACTAGTGGAAAATGAGATATTAGTGACCAGGAGACCAAAATTTTTGGTCACCACAACTTTTTTCAAGGGATAAATGACCAAAATTGATAAATTTAAGTGAGCTAACTAAAAAAGACCAAGATAAATGACCAATTTTGGTCACTGGATAAAAACCAACTGAAAATTACCAAGATAAATGACCAATTTGGTCACGGGATATCTAGACTAAAAATGACCACATGACAATTGGTCATTTATTTGGTCATTTTTTATTCTTGTGATCTTCTTATAATCACTCCTAATTAATTAATTATGATTAATAAGCAATGTAATTGGAAGGCATTCTTTGAAGGCGAAGTCCATAATTTTAGGTCTTCTTCCTGATTATCATTCCTTTTGGTATAAAGACAATAAAGATTAGTGGCCTACATTAGCATGGAAAACAATTTTGACGTCCCCAAGCCTGGTTATGCTAGCTAATTTACTAATTACGTCTAATTGCTTGATATAATATTGTAGAATTTTTTTTTAATGTTTTCTGAATTGTGTATTATTTTTTCTTAGGTGCCCAATTCTTATCATAATTCTTACATCTCTCAAGCTTGGATTGCACGTGGATACCCCAATATGGTTATGGCATAGTCTAAGTAGTTTTTTTGATATAATGAAGTGTGCTCCAACTTGAAAATAATTACAATAAAATAGTTAATGTTATATTGTTACTCATGAAGTGTAAAATTTGTGATACACATATGACTACTTAATTAATGTGTTTAAAATAAGTTTCATTGAAAATATATCATTTTTTTCATGTAGAAATTAATTAAGAGTATTCAATTGTTTAAAATTGTAAAAATTTGAAAGAACTATATTTTTTTGCATTTTTTTGGTTAAAATATTTAATAAACTTTTATTTGTCAATTGAAATACAATTATTTATATTTTCTTTTATTTGTCAAAAGCAATATAAATAATTAAAATTAAAACCCCTTGTAAATACACAAGTATATATAAACCTATCACATATAGCTTTACTAACACATAACTTTACTATTTATGCCCTTCTAATTGAAATTAAAACCCCTTGCAAATACCTGGGTATGAACCTACCACACATAACTTTACTATTTATTCCCACCCACATGCAACTAATGAAACTTTACACACTTCTTGCTCGGGCCTTTAAGTTAGACTGGGTTAACATTAATTGGTTGGTTGCTAATCTAATTTGAAAGCAACTTTACACACTTCTTGCTCGGGCCTTTAAGTTAGACTGGGTTAACATTAATTGGTTGGTTTCTAATCTAATTTAAAAGCAGGTTGTCACAATAGCTTGAAAAAAAATTCCATGATAAAGGTCTATTTTTTCAACAATTTTTTTTTTGTAAAATGATTTGACAAAGTTATTATTTATTTGGAAAAAAAATAAGTGAACTATTTTTGGTTTATTTCATTTGAATTGTGTTATCTTTTAAAATTAAGACACAACATGAAAATAATATTATAACAAATATATTGCATCTATGCTATGGATCAAAGGAAAGAAGATGAATATTAATATTGCATCTATGGGATGGATAAAAGTGAAGAAGATGAATATTAAACCACACAAACAAACACGTTACAACCGAAAAATAAAGCAGTGATAGCTGTCACTCTGTTCGTTTTGGCCAAGATAATTTGGAATATGATTTAATTAAAAGGTACAAGTATTCACCTTCTTTCCTATTTTGAGTCGAGCCCCTTCAGGGTTGATCACTGCCAACATGATGAAAAGCGAGCCGCGTGGGGAAAATAGAGGGTTCATTTGGTGGTTTCACCTTCTTTCCCCATTTAGTCGAGCCCCTTCCAATTTGATCACTGCCGACATGATGAAGAGCGAGCGTCTTGGGGAAGAAGAGAGGGTTCATACGGTCGTTGCCATATTGGACAGCTTGTCCTGGAGTTTATTCTGGTAATTCGCAGGAGATTTTGTTATTACAGAAATAGAATGTTGATGTTGGTTAATTGGCAAGAGGGGAGTGAAATTGCTTGGATTAATATATATCCACCAGTGATAACCTCTGCAATGGAGATGAAGAGGGCATCAGACCGGACGTGGAGGCTTTTGAAGAGGCGCGCAAGGACATCCTTAGTTGCAGAGCTGAAATCCTCCGGTTCTTTCCAGGTAACTCAAATTCTTCTGATATTTTTGCATCTAGTGTTAAAATGTTAGGGATTAATTGCTAAAAAATTTCTGGATACTCTCCAAGTATGCAAAAGCCTCAAATTGTCAAATTCCTCACCTTGAGTTGGTCAAGGCCAACTAATCCATACCGTGCTGCATATAATATTGCATTGATCTGAGCGTTTATGTCATCCTTCTGTCAAAAGTGTGCACCCGAGCGCGATAACTAACTAAGGTTGGGTAAGTGAGGTAGAAAGGTGGTTAAAAGTCAAGGTTGTTGGTTGCAATAGTTGGCATTCAAATTCATCCAGTACACCAGCTGAACCAGGGTCTTCCCTCAAAGCAAGAAGGGTTTGGTGTGGTGAAGTGGTTGGATTCAGGATTAAAGCATATCTAGCTACTTCAATGCATTAATATTTGAATAGAAAGCTAAGTTTGGATTCTTTCCATTACCCAAATGAGCAGCGTAGAGTCATCTTCCAGGCGGAGAACTCTTTTTGTTTTCAGTGGTTTTGTTGTTTGTTTGCCCTTCTACTTGGACTCTCTTCCCTGTATTTATCTTAGATATTCTAAGGAATCTGCAGAAAGCGATGAGTGAGATGATGCTGCCCCGATTGTGTGGTCAGTGTTATTTGTCTTCCCCGATTGCGTGCCCTTGCCCTTATTTGTCTTCGTCTTCCTCGCTCGGTTTTAATCCCTCGGGTTCGAGTTACAAAGTCAAAGTAAGGGACTCAAGCCCATTTATTAGTGGAAGGTCCGGAATGGCTCAATGAGTACTTGGAATCAATAAGCACAAACTTCTTCCAAATCTTTCCATTACCCAAATGAGCAGCGCAAATTCATCTTCCTGAGGTCGTGAGTAAAGAACTTGTTGCCTTAAGCTAATTTATAATACTTCTTTGCACTTCAATGTTTACTGAAAGATAATCATTTTCATTGTATTGGATCCATTGAATTATTGTCTGAGTGTGCTGGGCAATATAAGATTTCATTTCCATGCATGCACTTCAGCATAACAGTTTAAAGAAAGATTAGGGCATAGTGATAAGTTAGGGCATGCTCTCTCAATGCCAGTTAGTTCTCTGTTTAGCCCTACTTCCCATGTGAAGCGCTTCAAATAATTTGTGGTCCTTTGGCCCAAATGGGGGACGTATTATTTGGGGAATGTAGTGATAGTGCCCAAACTAGAACCGAAAAACATACTCTCAATATGGAAAACACAGTGCCCTCCCAGACTGAAAAGTGCCTCTAAATCAGGCATTCCTTAGATAGTGCATGCATATGCCTCTATCACAGATGCCTGTAACTTCTGTTGTGCCTCATGGAGGCTTTGTCTACTGCTGCTGCTTCTGTGTACTTTTACATACTAAATGGGTTTTCCTCTGAACTAAAAGACAGTTTTATTAAAGATGTTTTAGAACTTCTAAAAGTGAATTTTAACAGTATACATAGAACCTAAACTCAATCTAGAAGAAGCAGAGAAGGCCCTCTATACTCAAGCTAAAAGAAGCAGAGAATGAGGTGCATGTAATACTGAGATACCTAATATCAAAACAAGAAAGGAAGAAGCGAAAAACAAAGTATGAACAATTGAAATTTTACATACTAAATGGGTTTTCCCTCTAAATTAAAAGATAGTTTTATTAAAGATGTTTTAGAACTTCTAAAAATGAATTTTAACAGTATACATAGAACCTTAAGATTAACGACTTCGTTGCATCTTTTAACCCTGCTTTCATAGATCTACAGAGTTTCCTAAAGATGTAGATCAAAATATTATATTCTTATTAAAATAACCTAAATAGCCTCTTGTAAAGCCACCAGGCTGAAGAGTTTCACCAAGACTTTTAGTGTTAAATTAAGGGCACTATCTTTCATCCTCGTCTCCTAGAATTGCACATGTATCAATGTTAAAACATTCATGCCACACAATATGCATTTTTTTTCAATTAGTTCCCAGATGTATAAGACAATTCATTGTAACACGTTTCTGCAGTTCCATTCAAGTTCCGGACTGTCTTGTGTATTTACTATTAACTGATATATGAGCTAAAATAGGACAATTTTTTGATCCATTATTCAACACAACACACATATCCTGCAAACTTTCTTTCATAGAACTGTTCTAATTCAGTAGTTCAACTCCACTATCATTGAGCAAAAATTTCAGACACCAATGAATTAGAAAATGTAATGAAAAAAATAGAAAAAATTGGAAGAATATCTGAATAAACAACAGCAGGAGACTTACTTCGACCTCTCCAGTAGCATCAAGGATGCCAGAGCACCAGGATGCCAGAGCACCTGATGCAAAGTTCACTCCATGTTCAATATCACCTCCCATAGTCATATAAAGTGGAGGGTAGGGAAGATTTAGACGTGCAGCTGAAAATTAGAATACTAGAACAATAAGGCATCCAAAAATATTTAGAAGGGTGGCTTCAGCGTTGATCAATTTTGATCCCAACAAAACAGAACTCAGAAACTCACCAACAAAATCTGTAAAGATAGGACCATTGGAAAACCTTCCACTTGATGTTCCTGATGGATAATTTCCATATGGAGGTTAAGTAGCTTTGACTAACGTAGACATGTTATTGTTATTTCCTGTGTCCAACAGAGAGTCTCCAAATACAAACAGTGCAGGAACTGTACTTTCGACCAGCTACACCATACCCAAAACCATACTCATTGCAGCCTAGCCTAAAATGTAAAATCTCCAACCCATTTTCATTTGCTGCTGCAATATCGATTACACAAAAGCTAGAATAATACAATGACTAACCTTATTCAATGGCTATTACTGCTTTCCACATTCTATTGCACTTGGAATCTAACTTTATATAAAGACAGGAAACCATGAGGGCCAACGAAGCATTTAAGGCTTACTAACCCAGTCGATATTGTCAAAAAGCATACATCTGCTCTAAACTGTAATATTCAATGAAGAAAACGACACAGACATGAATCGTTCACTCACAAACTTCATGTTTAGAGTTTGGTATCTTCCCCTTCTAAATTCACCTAATCTGTTAATTGTTTATTATTATTATAAATAAATAGACTATTTTTTAAAATTCTATTTATTTCAAGCATTAATACAGACCTTGAAATTTGTCCAAAGCCAACCTTAATACAAGGTTGGTCTGACTAGAATTTTAGCTATAATCTTCCAGACAACAATTACACTGTTTTGTCGAGAATCGTTACACTGTCCCATCTAGAATCAATGGATGAAAATTATGCAGTTACAATAACTGCATTGGAGAAACACCCCGTTTATTATCAGTGAGAATTGCAGTTTTGGTTTATTATGCAATTTGAATTTCTACTTACAAGTTAAATGCAAAACGATTTAGATTGTTGAAATGGTTAATTAAACATTTGAAATCATTTTCAGGAATTCCTCCTCCGTCGAATTCTGTAGGTACAGCGCGATTTGGTTAGCTAATATACTTCTCAATAATAATTAGTATAACAGAACTGTCATTAAATTCATCTGTACAGAATTAATGAGGAAACGATGGCCAGGGTTTAAAAAATACTCGTCTAATTAGGGGATTATTTAGTTTTTGTTGTTTTGTTGTTTGATATGTGATTTTAAGTATAGAAATGAAATCAGCTCACACAAAAACAAGACTGTACAGATTTGCTAAGCATGCCAATCTGCTGAAGGGAAATCACCTATGTGGCAATAGGTAAAGAAACTAACAAGGGGCAGAATTCAAGTTGGAGTACCTAAGGTTGGGTGGTGAATTAGTACTGAAGCCTTAAGCTAATTTATAATACTGCTTTGCACTTCAATGTTTATTGAAAGAAAATCATTTTCATTGTATTGGATCCATTGAATTATTGTCTGAGTGTGTTGGGAAATCTATGATTTCATTTCCATGCATGCACTTCAGCATAACAGTTTAAAGAAAGATTAGGGCATAGTGATAGATTAGGGAACGCTCTCTCAATGCCAGCTAGTTCTCTATTTATCCCTACTTCCCATGTGAAGCGCTTCAAAGAATTTGTGGTCCTTTGGCCCAAATGGGGGATGTATTATTTGGGGAATGTAGTGATTATGCCCAAACTAGAACCGGAAAACATACTCCCAATATGGAAAACACAGTGCCTTCCTAGACTGAAAAGTGCCTCTAAATTAGGCATTCCTTAGATAGTGCATGCATATGCCTCTGACACAGGCGCTTGTGACTTCTATGGTGCCTCATGGAGGCTTTGTCTACTACTGCACCCTCAATAGAACTTTGTGCGGCATAGAAAACAAGACTTTACGGATTTGTTGAGCATGCCAATTTGCTGAAGGGGAATCACCTATGTGGCAATAGGTAAAGAAACTAATAAGGGGCAGAATTCAAGTTGGAGTACCTAAGGTTGGGTGGTGAATTAGTACTAAAGCCTTAATCTAATTTATAATAGTGCTTTGCACTTCAATGTTTACTGAAAGAAAATAATTTTCATTGTATTGTATCCATTGAATTATTGTCTGAGTGTGTTGGGCAATACCCTCGAAATGCTAGAGGTACACACACAAACACTCAACTTTTTTTTCCACAAGTGAAAAAGAAGCTATTTGTTATTCATTAAGAATCAAAATAGCTATGAGCATACAAAGATGGGATGTCATCACAGAAAGACAAATCTGTGTCCAAAAACAGGCAATGTGTTACCATAACGGTATAAATAGTCTATACCTAATCTCTGGTCAGAGCATATAAAAAACCAGTGATGAGTATAGATCTAGAACCTCCAGATACCCCAAATCACATAAACTGGAAGCATTCTGTAGCATCTATTTTTTCTGTAACCAGTTCATAAGCCAATTATGCAAAGTGATGCCAGCCCAATTGTCTTCAATGTTGAGTCCATCACACATAAGTGTACAAGATCTATTGAGTTTTCTCACTAGATTGATCAACACATAACACACAAGTATTCTCTAAGTTGATCTTCCATAATCAATATGCCATATAGGACTGAGCATTGCACCCTAAATCTTTGAGATTTGTACAAAATGTAGCATCATCTACAAATGGTACCATAAGTTTGTTGTTCTAGGAGTTTTTGCAATCTGCAATTCCAATCCATGGTACAAAGTTGGAAGCACCCTCTAGATAGTCACACTGATGCATACAAGAGTGCCCATTTCTACAACTCTACAAGAACAACCTTAGTAAACAAATCAGTCAACGTAAAAATCATATCCGCAACCTACCATAAGTGTAGATCACCTTTCTCTTGTCAACGTAAAACTCTGCTCGAGCCTTGGAAGCCCTTGAAACCTTTGTGACTACCCTTTGTACACAAGATGGATCCCTGTAAGGGATTAAGATAGTCTGTCACTGCCGTGATGGAGGAGAAAAGAGGCCCTAAGCCTGTAACACATGCCCTAATCTTGTGACAACCATGTAGCAGAAAATGAAACCCTGATAGGGTTTGTGACAACTGCACACAAACTATAGAAGCCCTAGTCAACTATTTGGAAGGTTCTTATTACATTCCTCCCATATAATTATCTGAACAAATCAAATATCCAAAAAACATCCAAGGATATCTTGATCTTATAGACCCAAACTATCTCTTTCTCAAAACATAACTTAAAGGACATTAATAGAATGAGCCTTAGAAGAGGGATTCGAATAGTTCTACTCTCTATCAAGTTTCCTGTTTGTCTAGCGATCAGAGAAACTTTTGTTTTACCAGAATTGGCCAAAGCAAATGATTCTCACCTTTAGCCTCAACCGATGATTTACATGGCAACCTGAGCTTGTCTGTCACTTAATTGCACATTATCAAAGCTATCTTCTTGGCATTTGGGAGCCTAATCTTGTTGTATGTCTAGATTTTTTTGCTTGCTTCTATTTGTCTTTTATATCCCTGATTTATGGAAGGATGGATCTTCCTTAAAATCCCTTTTAGACTACTATATTTTTAGCATCTCCTCCCTAAGATTTTTACCTCCCCAAGATTTTGATAAAGAAAACTGAAACATAAATTAAAACTTCTAATAGTTTGCAATCCATCAAATAACACCAATTTCAACAATTCAACTATGGTTCAATAAACACTGTCCAATTCTTCTATCAAATTGGCTAGCACAGAGGTGGTTTCTAGAACATTTTGGTCAATATGCTAAGATGGTTTCACCCCTAAGCGGGTGTGCCTTGCTACCAAGGGCATAGAAAAGTCAACTAATTATAAAAACGCAACTGAAAAATAGAAAAGCAACTAATTCTAGAAAAAACTACTTTTCCTAAAACTAAGAAAGGAAATTGGGAAACCTAGAATGCAAAAAATTGAATTACAACCCTTTATAACACAATATTGTCTTCCATAATCAATATGCCATATAGGACTAAGCATTGTGCCCTAAATCTTCGAGATCTATACAAAATGTAGCATCATCTACAAAAGGTACAATAAGTCTGTTGTTTCTAGGAGTTTCTGCAATCTGCAATTCCAATCCATGGTACAAAGTTGGAACCACCCTCTAGACAGTCACACCCATGCATACGGGAGTGCCCATTTCTACAACTCTACAAGAACAACCTTAGTAAACAAATCAGTCAACATAAAAATCATATCCGCAACCTACCCTAAGTGCAGATCACCTTTCTCTTCTCAAAATCAATTTTCTAATTACTGGAAGATCCTTAACACCCTCTCAACCCTTCTAAGGTCCACACGTGCCAAAAATGGCATAGATCTGCTTCAACCCTTAAAGCCACTTGGGATTCACACCCTCTGAAATCCCCTGACAACTCTCTACCCTAGAGAGTTAGTCTCTCCATATAGAGAATCTACAAGGTTTCAAATCTAAGTTGCCAGGAAACTTGGGTACGGGGATGGGTACGGGTACGGGTACAGTGAATACACTGCTTTCCCTAGAGATTTAATCTTTCCATACAGAGAATCTACAAGGTTTCAAATCTAAGTTGCCAGGAAACTTGGGTACGGGGATGGGGATGGGTACGGGTACGGGTACGGTGAATACACTGCTTTAGATAAACCCTACTTCTTCACTGTGAACTGAAGTAAAACACTGATTGCTTAAACACTGCCTTGAGCCCTCTTATGTAGCACAAGAAGGTCATCTATAGTTTACAATAAAGCAGATCCAACCCTTGTGAAATCTTAATTTTCCATCTGTTACATGATGCGTTTTTGGGTCTGTCAGAGTGGAAAATCCTTTACAGCCAAGGGAATGCATGTGCTAGAGCTTGTTGGTAGAGAGACCATGGATCTACTAGCCACAGAGACATGCATTGAGATTGAGAAAGATGACAAGGAGACTGAGCAAGATGGGCGTGAGGAACACTTTTGTGAAGAAGCAACTTTTGACTGATGCTTTTGGATTTATGGAGGTCCTGAGCAACTTGAGGTAAGGTGCTTTCTTAGAGTCTTGGATTTAGAAAACTCTCCATAGATAATTTAGAATCAACATTTAGTGGATGTGTGCTAATCTTAAAATTTTGTAGTATATTTTTTGATGGAAAATAGATCCTCGAGCTCTACGAATGTGGCAGATTTCCCTATGGTACAATAAACGACCTTCATTTTCAGCAGTTGAGGAATTCATTAACAAGTGGCGATGCCCATTGCAGAAGAAAGCCTTTGATCTTATCTTGTCCAAACTTATGGCAAAGTATGACCACAATGACTTTAGGTGGAGAATAGAAAGTGAAAACAATGATAGATATGGTATTGGCCTTAGTGGTAGAGTGCTTTCAACATAACTAGAATCATAGGTCACAATATTCAATATTGTCACAGGGTTTTCCATTACCACACTTAAGAATTGGTATCTTCTTCCCAACATGCCTTGTCCATTTCATTATTCTCTTCTAGGAATCTGGAGCCTCGAGGTTCGGACACCAGAAGGGGCTGCGCATATTCCATTCTTCCTTTTTTCAAAAACACCAGACATGACTCCTTTGTCACTTTTGTCTACCTAGTTGAACTTGTGCCTTCTCTGCCAGCCCACTTCCAAGATATACAAGTTAGGGACTTGCTTCCCTTAATGGACCCATCACATACGACACTGTTTCCAGTAATTGAACTTGTAAGTTTAAAGCAGGTTCAGGGCCCTCTTCTGCAATATCTTATGTTAAGGTGAGTTTCAGTAATAATAAGTGAATATTTGTCATCTCCTTCTTGGACCTGGACTGATAGAACAAGAAAACTAATTAGTAAGTATAAGCATGCCTCAGGATTTCCATTTCTTGAAATTTTATGAAAATACTCTGGAATTCCCCAAAACAGAAAATTCTTTGAATTTCTATGTTCTGGTATTCATCTTAATAATCGTTTGGCTAATATTATTGAAATCTTCCTCTTTATAAAAGCTACAGGACATAGCTCTAAGATGTACGATGTGTATTTTTCTGTTCCATGTTTGATTACAGCAGGAAAAGATGCATAATTGTAGTGATAGTTTTACTTCTCTCTGTTTTTGTTGCAAAAGTTTGATTCTTTCATTAGAAAAACAATTTCCAAAAGGCGGGGGGTAATGGCTCAATGTGATTATTTCATTCACACATCTGCTTATATAACTTTGTAGGAAGTATGTTTCATTCTTGGGTTTAGAGGTGGTTGTCCTAAAACTTGACTACTATAGAAAATGGACCACCACATAAAATGAGTGTATGAATATATAAAAATTTACTTTAATAAACCTCCCTTGATTATTGAAATTATGTTTAAACTGTTTTATTGATCTACCTTTTGCTTCGTGGACAAAATTCATGAAAATATATTCACTTTTCTGTAGTAGAAAGGCCCACTAGTAGGCATATCATCTTACTTAGTATGCTTGCTAAGCAAAAAATTGTCATTCCAGAATCCAAGCTGTTGTGAGAATTCAACTTGAACTCTCGTAATGTTTATAACTGTAAAATCTAAAACCAAAGCACCAATGCACGAGTTAGCTAACATATATTGGAATGGTTATTTGCATTTGTGTCCCATCTCTTAGTTATACTACTAAATCAGTTTTCAGGAGGGGAGAATATTGTAGGGTTGTCTTTTAATCACAACTCAAAACAATCATGAGAGTTGATTCCTCCAAATGACCAGTATATATAAGGATAATCAAAGTCAAATAGACAATCGGATCTATGAGTTTTGCAAATTTTCAAATATTATGCTTAATGTCATAATTGGTAACACATCAGCATTACTTCCATAAGGATAAATCTATCCTAATTCATGCACTAGGTAATTGTGTAGTCTTGGTTTATTTTGTTTGTAGGAAAATACAACAAAACACACACACACCTTGACACAGAAAAATCCTATTGTATAGTGTTTGACAAAGGGAAATCCCATTTTATAGGGTTGAACACATATATCATCAAAAAACATCTATTTCCTACAACTCCCTTTGTTTGCTTGGTCTAGACAAACAACGAGGTGAAGCAAGCTTGGTGAGGTTTGAACCTGGGCCATGACTATGACAAGCACTCTGCTTTACTGCCAGACCATTGTCTGTAGACTATGGAGTTGCATTTATTAGTTCTAATGGCTTGTTAAAGTGGAATATGTAGATTTTTTAAGTCTTGACAAGAGCTAGGCAAAAGCCATAATCACGTTGATACTTATAAGTTATAAATAGTTATAGTGGCGACAATTACTTCACCCTAACTCTAACAGTACCTAGCTTGCAGAGGGTTAAATTAATCTTCAAAAAATACTGTAATGGCATAACCAAGTTAGTGTCCACCTGTGCAACTGCCACTATGATGGAGGTATGTCACCCTAGCCATGCAGCAAAGGGAAAGACAAAAATCTTTCATGGATGTACCCTATAAATAAGTGGGATAATCAAATCCAAAGTGAAACATAAACTGTGGGGTCAGTGGGTTTTAGTTGTTAGGATACTATATTCTTATAGTATATATCATTGTAGGGAAATATAAATCTCTCCATGTCATGTTGGTTCAAGTACTCCATGCCGTCATGTCAATTGCAATGGGTGTAGGCCTCACAACATACCATATAAAGGGTACTAATATTGTCCCAAGCAATTGTGTTGTAGTCCATGACTTATTTCAGCTTGGTTTCCTCATCCTTGAGCATAGGGAACAAGTTGTATCTTCCTATGATGTTATTCATTTAATGGCTGAAAATGATGTAGAAACTCAGATTTACCAAATGAATTAGATAAGCTTAAGTCCTTAGCAGCAGTGAAATTACACACACTGCAGCTGGGAAACCACACACTAAACAAATGGACTTGGAGAGAACTAAAAACATAATCAACAAAGTCAATGTCAAAGTGTCTCAAATTCAAGTCACTATTCTTCTTTCTCTAAAGTCACCTCAGCGAGTCTTCGATAACTATGATGATGGTGGTGACTATGACTATTTTTTTACGTGCAAAACTAAGATTCAAACGACAGTGGATGCTTGCAAGTCTTAGAATGATGAGTCCCACATCTTCTCTGCTCCGTATGCTTCTAGTAGACCACATCTTGATGACAAGGATGATCAATATGAAAAAGGTTTTGAGGAGGAAACAAAACAAGAAGCAATAATAAAATACATAAAATTAAAATGGAACTCGAGCCCATCCCAAAAATGATTCCCAAGCCAGGAAAAGACCACAAAGCTAAAGGATATGTAACAAAATGCAACTCTTAGCATATTTTGGAAGCAACATTAAAACCCGGTAAAATAAACCTGCAATCTAAAGGAGGGGAGTAAATTCAAAGCGGCATATCCATTGTTGAAGATTTAATTCAATGTTAATATGACTATTGTATGCAATGGTTGGCTATACTTATCCCAATGACCTTACTCCAATAGCTAAACCCTCCTTAACTAGCATGAGCCAAATGAGAGAGGAGATTACCTTCAATGTATTGGCGCAAGGATCACATGGAAACAAACAAGGAGAGACAACATCTTCCCAAAATAATCTAGAGCTGATAACGTGGTGTCAATTTAAGGCCAACATACTGCTAAGCCATCTACTAGGGTTCCATTCTCACTGTGGTCTGTGTTACTGGCATGGAATGAGAGTAGATGAGGTCAAGTGCAAATCTTGGGTTATTTAATACAGATACTCCTCTTGGAACCAAAATCATTGATTTGACCTCAGCAATGACTTGAACTCGGACTGGAATCAACTCGACGAGTCAAGAAAACTTGGCTTCTTAATAAACCAGGGACCTTTATGCTCGAAAAAAAATCTAGAAACATAAACTCTGAAAATTGATTAAGAAAAACAAATACTAACTGATTTTGACAAAATTTTGAATAAGCTGGCCTGCTCATAGAGCACCTGTACTAGCAGAACTGTAGTCTTATTTGTCTGCGAGCACACAAGCCTGTCGGGCATGTTTCTCTAAGCAATTAAAAAAAAATCAGTGTAGATAAGCAAAATGGCATTTTTAGGCAAGGTTGGCTATTTATTGAGTTTTACGCTGACTTCACATTTAAAAGGATTCAATTCCCTAGAATTGGTTTTCAATATTTTACACCGAACTTAATGTTCGAAATCTAGTTTAGTTGTTCTGGGGCTCTTAGGGTCTATTCTCATGTTCGAAACGACTAGGCACGTTCGAGGAACCACACTTCTTCATCAGGTAACATAAAGTGGAGTTTCTTAGTTCATACATGTATACCAGACTTATTTCCTTTAGTCCAACTACTAGAGAGTATGTCCCCTTTCAACAAGCCAACAGACCCACCAATAGCTATTGGGTAGGTGTAATATCCTCCTCCCATTTCCCTGCACGAAAGGATACTTATAGATCGGCAAGGACACTATGAATCACTATGCAGATTAGTCGCAATGATATCCATGTTCGAAACCCTTCAAAAACGGCAATGTACAAGAAGATAACATGGACTATATCCCTCATCCATTAACCAAATCTAGTATCTGTCCCAAACCATCTGAATTATGACAATGATTCCATCCTCGCATTCATATCCATTTTTAATTTGTTCAATAACCAAATCTAGTATCTGTCCCAAACCATCTGAATTATTACTAAGATTCAATTATCGCATACATATCCATTTTTAATTTGTTTTAATTTCTAGACAACAATAAAAATATATATACTAGTTTAATTCAGATCTAGCACATATATAGTTTTGTTCCAATACATATCTTATAATATTTTTAAGATCTAGCTTCAAATATATTTATTTTCAAATATTAACAAGATATATTTAACCTGGCATGGGATGGGATTCCAATGTTTACTTGGTTATTTTGATATCACAGGATGGTTGCTAAAATCGTGATCTTTCCAAAGATAATAATAACACTGGACACGGGATTGAGGATTCTAATGCCAGCAAAACTAAGGTCAGATTGCCACACAAAATAAGCAGTGTGCAAGAATGGACCTGGTAACGTTGAACTCTCTGCTTGTCATTTAAAGCAAAGTTCCACATTAAATTTTGAGTCGAAACAGGATATATAAGGCATTCTAACCTGTGATGGGAAGGGATTCGAACCTGCGACGCCGAAAGTCCATGAAACCGAAGCTTGGAAACTGATTCCCAACGCAAATGGAAAGCGAGCATGCACCGATCTCCATACCCACTAGTTTTTTTAGTAACAAGAACAAACCCAACTGCGCAGACAGACGTGTTGGCCATTGTGTTAACAACCCAGCTTGACAACAAAAATTTACAGAAGATGGCAACTGAAGATAGTTGTTTTTTTCATTTTCACATCATCATCCCCATTAGAGCATGCGAAGATTGAGTGGCTCAGAAGACCATTACTGTCTGGATTTGGTTTGGTTTGGTTTGGGAGGTTCCTCTAATCACCTCGAGGTTGGAACCTACGACTTTGGCTCGCGCCTTCCACACTGTTTGAACCACTCTCAGAAACTTGAGCGGAGGAGAGCTTTGTTTGAACAGGGAACAGAGATTTGCTTGAATGTCGAATGTGCTGGAGTGGGTGGCGCGGGACCTGAGGGGACGCCATGCATTGAATACATTCGGCAGGCCCTCCAAACTGGAGTTTCACAGACTTTTTCCTTCCGGCCCACGTCAGACGTCAGAAATTATTGCGCAGACGGTGAGGCGCTTTTTGGATGAAAGTTTAGCGATGATCAGAAATACGATTTCAACCAGAAATGGTTGACGGTGGCCGGATTCCGACACAAAACGTCAATCCCCAGACTACTTCGTTCATTTGCATGCATAATCGCTTAAGAATCAAGGGCCTTTTAAAGGTTGAGCTCCTCTTTCTGCAACTTATTCTTCAGGCCTTTCGGTATTATCAAATCTCCCAAGGATGCATATGCAAACACTCGTATTATCAAAAGTGCTTAAATAAACACCCGCACTATCGATTATAGTGAAGAATGTGTATGTTACCATTGTTGAAATGAGCGAAGGTGGAATGATTATTAACACCAAAACACAAGATGCAAACCATTATCTATCCATCACTTGTTAAGAATTGAATCCATTTTGTATGAACCATCAACAAAAGATAGAAAAGAAAATCTCCAAGAATATGTTCAGACATGTCACCGTAGAAAGCACATCTCTGAGACTCTAGTTCTTTTCATTGGGCTTGCATCAACTGCCAAGTAAAGGCGTTATTGCCACTCCTATTGGTTGCAGCTTCTCTGGTATGTTTTTCCCAAATGGCTTCATTACTCATGCTTTCATCATCATCATGCATCCAAGCGCTACACATCTTAAAGTTTCAAACCATAGTATTGCTATAAACACAACCTTCATGATCTGAAAATAACGGATCTGTAATAATTCTTGAATTGTATGTGAAATAATTTCAATGAAGAAGATTTAATAAACAAGCCTTAGAGAGAGCATAAAACACTAAAATGCAACAAAATTATTGAAGCAAACCACAAAATATAGACAATAGATGATAACAAAGTTTGTCCCTGATGGACTGTGTCTCCAGGTCCCTTTCCAATGGAGGAACCGATCTTATTAATTTGAAGTCAAATGTAGCAGCATCATAATGTGGTCTTTAACAGGTACAAAATGCCTTCATCCTTTCTCCATAAAAGCACAAGGTCTCCAAAAAAATCCTCTCTCTCTCAAAATATCACAAGAGTGGCTACAAAGCCTCCTACACATGAGCAATTTTACAAGACTTCAAAAGGCACTTTGGCATCATTACACTACTTCACCAAGAATTCCCACCAATAGTTTTTGTCCCCATATTGGAAAAATACCCTTGGTTATATACAAAGAGTTCATAACCCAACTCCAAATACAATGGGATTTGATCCAATTTAAATGGAAATAAAATATAGGGTTAATATACCATATAAAATATTTTTGGTAATAAAATATATGGTCATAAACAATATATATATACATGATCCAAAAATAACCAACTAAAAATTTGGATTAACCATATAATATATGGTCAAAGTTTTAAAGCATGTGCCCTTTCTTTTGGGGATTGAGTTCCCAATTCAAATTAAGAAGAATAATAAATTGTGACCCTTAATAACATCCACTTGTGACACGTTGGTGGTCTTGTACCATGTAATACAAGAGACCTAGGTTCAAACCCATGGATCTCTCCCTTTTTCCCGCCAATAAACAAGACATCACTAAAAATTAAAACTTTTAACAAATCCATAATAAGCAACACATGGTGGTATAATGGTTAGTCCATTCAAATGTTAATCTCGAAGTTACGAGTTTGATTCCGTTAGATAAGTCATAATATTTGGAACATAAAAACCATATGGGCCAATCACTAAAAATTAAAACTTTTAACAAATCCATAATAAGCAACACATGGTGGTATAATGGTTAGTCCATTCAAATGTTAATCTCGAAGTTACGAGTTTGATTCCGTTAGATAAGTCATAATATTTGGAACATAAAAACCATATGGGCCAATCAAGACTGCCATGTGCCAGCCTCTAGTTGGTCCACCTATCCAACTATTGTACCGAAATTTGCCATGTGTCAAAGTATGAATAGTACGTATCATCAACTAATTGTCAACTCAGCAATGCTACGTCACCTTCCAAATCAACACACAACCTGCCACATGTCCATATATGTAACTACCAAGTCACCATACATGACACATGTTACCCTTCCAGTGGTGCCAGGTGGCACCCCTTTTTCCAAATTTTACTTTTTGAGAAAAACTTTAGAACGTGATATCTTGGGCCTTCGGTATTTGTTTAAGATGAAACACATGCTGCCAAAAATCTCTCAATGAGATCTATGCAACAGTATACTTCTATTCATCATTTGAATACTTTATTCTTGATCAATCAACAAGATCCTCCTAGATCAAATCTCCCCACTAAAAATATTTTGGACCACCAAAAGCAATATTTACTCGGAAAAAGAGTGAGCACACACTTGTCCTGTGTCCACCATCCAACTTGCTTAGTTTTGGATCATAAAAGAGATTAAAACAACCATCATATTATTGATAAACTTAATCATTTTTGCATAGATCTACATTCAATGTCGAAGCTACTATCCAAATACAACTAAATAGCAGTAAAATGAGACATAAAACTAAACATGCAAATGCTAAATAGAATGAACATGTAAAACTCTTGTCCTTCTTTACGGAAGAAATAAGAACCAAAGGATTTGCTTCCCTGCAATCCAAGATGTTTTCATGATGTAACCTGGCATGTTGTTCCTGTAGTATAATAATATTAATGTCCAACTAATGACCACAAAGTAGGTCAACGGGACTGTCGGTTACAATGACGTCCGTGTTATGTGAGTGTTGATGCTTGTAAAATCCCAAGTACCGACAATAGGGATTCTCCCCAGTAAGCGATCCCAACTAGATCGTTCACCGTTTGATGTGAGGAACCCGTCTGGTTAACTTCCCGGCTACCATAGATCTAAAGTTTGTTTAAGTCTTTTCACCGGTTGCGGCCCAGTCCACCGTTTATGTGATTTTATGTTTTAAGAATGAAATGCAAGTGCCTAAGCTAAAAGCAAGTGACTGATAAACAAGAACCTCTGAAGAGCTGCACATGTTATTACCTCTCGCCTTACTTAAATCTTGCTCCTCAATCACTTATCTAAAAGTAAATTAATTACGTTCTTATCTCCTCTAAGCTGATCTATCATATCCTCTTAAGGAGCAAATTTAAAAGAAAATTATTAATGTATTGTAATTACACATAATGAATTTTCTAGATAGTTTTTCCAATTCCATATGCATAGTTACAACAGAAAGATTAACAAAGATAGCTTTGAAATAAGAAATGCATTTATTACTCCATTTATACACAGAATCTAAAATGAAAAGCAAAATCATTCATCATTACAGAAATAGTTCACAAAAGTCGGAACGATCTCATAGTATACGGAATTTCAATAGAAGTAGTTCAGATTTGAAATTCCACATAAAACCCCATGCATTCCTCTCCCAAAAAATGTCTTTCTTTATTAGTAGAAAAAGTAGTTCTTCTTACAAAATAAACTCAGCCTTCTTATGCCAATGAAAGTCCTTCTATTCTACCTTTTACATCTATTTATAATACAATTTCCAATGACTTTTCGAGTCCCTGACTATTGAACTTCCCTTCCCTTAAGACTTCCAAAATTTTGCCCTTTAGTGTCTTGCACTTGGAAAATAAAATAATAATAAATTGCATAAAGTGAGAAAATACAGAAAAGACAAAAAATATCAGGTAGGCTCAGTTGGCCTTAAAATGTAATCATCCCACACCTTAGCTTCTTCTGAAATGGTTCGTTAATCTATTGGCTCCAGCAATCTTACGAGCACTTCATGTACATCCAGTTGTGACTCTACTTCTGTCACTTTTGGTGGAGTTTACTTGTATAAATCTTCCAAGCGATGATTGTTGACTGCGGCTTGTGCAAGCCAAGTTTTAACATCTTCTTCCTTTATGATCTCCATCTTCTGAATGTATTGTTCGTCTTCAAGCAACCTGTCTTGTAGGAACTTCAGATGTTGATCTTTATCTGGGAAGTCTTGGATCTTTGTTGTTGAAGGAATCTAGCATTTATTATGAACCAGACGCGTTTTTTTGTATAACTCTGTGCACTTTTCCAAAGTCTTCACAATTACATTGCTCAATCTTAAAGAATATTTCCTTTGAAATTCAAAGAGCGCCAATTCTATCCTTAGGTCTCCTGTTGTCTTTTGAGGCAATTACTCGAGAAAAGTCGAATTGGCTTCTACCCAAGTCAGTTGGATTTAAACTTTCTTGCCGACTTCTAGTAGTCCTTCCCTGAAACTAAGTGATTTCTCTGTTATTTCATTCAACCTTGTTTATGCATGTTTGACCTTATATATTTCTTCCGCGAGACTCAATTGAACTTGATGATTTTTCCTCTGGATTAGGCAGGCTTGATCACGGAAAGGATTGCTATCAGGTTGCCTTTCATTGGTTGTCTTAAGTTGAGTCTCTAGTAATCTGTTCCGTACCTCCTGCTCTTCTGCCCACGTTCTCGGCTCCCTCATTTGTTCGTTTTCTGTAGATTTATGCGCTTCCAATTCCAAAATCTTGTCTTCAAAATATTTTTTCTCCCCTTCCATGATTGTAACTGAAACCTCCAGTGCATCTTTTTCCAATTCTAAAGCTTGATATTCCTTTTGGATTTTTTCATATTCTGAGAGAGTTTACTCATGTTTCCTTTTCAGCACCAAGCCTTCCCCTCTCTCCTTGACTAAAGTATCTTTCATTTTCATCATCTTTTCTTTATGATGCTCTCCATCTTCCATCAACTTGTCAACATTATCTGCATTGGCTTGCGTTGCTGCTATATTTACAGATGCCAAGAATCGGGGGTCTTGATTTGTGTGTTCCACAACAGTTTTCTCGGTCATCGTGACCACATCAGGCTGAGTGCCAAGTTTTAATCTTTTCTCCAACTTTCTAACAATAGTTTTCTTTTCCTTGTCAAAGAAAATGGTATCCAAACATGCCACTGTATGATGCTTGGATGGAGTATAAGGAACTAATCCAAGTTCTGCAAAAGGGATGTTGCCGCCTGTGATTGTGCTACTTGATGAGGCAGGAGGATCCATTGGATTATCTTGGGCAGTGACATGGTCCAAATTTTCTCTGTCCTTATCCTCTTACTCCTTCTTTCTCAATTCCTCAGCTGCTTTCTCAGCTTCTCTTCTCGCTCTTTCTTCTGCTTCCTTCTGTAGTCTTTATTCCTCCTCTTTTTTCCTTTGAGCCTCTTCCTCCAGTTGCTTCTCAGCTTCTTCTAGCAACTTTCAAGCATATTCTGCTCATTTCTTTTCAACTTCTTCTTGTTGCTTCTAATTTTCTGTCATGCTGCTGCTACCTTTTCCCCCACTGATGCTAATCTTTTTCTTGAAACGCCTACTTAGAGCAGTAATGTTGCTCGCGGTCCTATATGTCTCCTCATATTTATCAAAATGATGAGTGTATTCATAACAGACTCCTGCGAATGCACAATAGTCTGCAACCTTGTCCATTGAGTCATTTCTGCAGAAACTCTTTCCCCCAAAGTGGAAACTTTCTAGATATTTTACAAGAGCACTTTTGACCCTCGTGAATTTATGATTGCCTATGCAAAAGGGTAGTGGTGGGAAAGCAACCTTCTTCATGTCGAAAAGGAAATTTCCCACTCCATCTATGAATAGTTGCCTCACTGCTTACTTATGGACCACATAATCTGTGGCATATCTAGGCAACAATGATGGAGCTCGAGATCCTCCATACATCCTTACGTAGTACCCTCCTTAGAGAAAAAATAGTCCTCGTATTCACATATGACTTCCATGGTTGATTCTAACATACAGTCTAAGCACTCTTTGAGGAAAATTAGTTCATGCAGAGGCATCAGAAACTCCTCGCATATAATCTTATAGAAACCTGAATACTTATGCGCCCAAAGAATTTGATAGGCAGCATAGATGGGGGTCTTGGTATAATCCCAAGTACAACCGAGCTTCGGGAATGGGTGTAGGCATAAAATGCAATCGATCAAGTAAGAGCCCATGTAGAATTTCGACTTCCTCTGAGTCAGGCCTCCTTGTGCAGCAGCTATACATGATGACAAGTTGTTAGATACCATATACGCCCAGTTAAAAATGGTGCCTTCCATGGCCACATGGTATATTAATGGGATCCAACTTAACTTGTACATTTTCCCATTTGCCCTACCAAAGATCCTATTTAGCATTAGGGCTATGACCCTGTAAGGGGGGCGTAAACTTGCAGTCTCATACTCACCAATGGATTTTTGGCGCAGTTATCTACCTGCTACCATCATCCATTTAGCACATTCAAAAATGTCTAAATTCACACTTTTCACCCATTCATCCATAATCATAACCTAAGGGGTGGGTAGTTTGCAGGTCTTGGTTATATATGTCGGAGTAAAGGAAGCAAAAGCTTGTTTTTCTGTGTTGGAAATAATCATAGTGGTTGGGTCTTCCTGTGGTAGAGTCCATCCAATTACTTTAGCACACGGGAAGAGCTCTGGGCGCGTGGCTACCTTCGTAATTCCTGGTTTCCTTATATTGATATATAAAGGAATTTCCTCCAGGCTCGCATCAGGGACATTTTGGTCCCTGGTCATTTGTTATATTTCGCCCCACTTGAACTCCTAATCAGATTCTGTGATATCCTTCGTGTCTTCATAAATGATTTCCATCCTGGATATAATTTCCATGTCTGAATCACACTCGGTGGTCTTGGCGTTCTTCTTTCCGCTCTTCTTAAGCATGGTGTGAGGTGAGGATTGAAACTAGAGCATGGTCACAGCAAGAGATGTCTTAGTCATATTAATGATGCAACATGCATTTTCATCACTATGGAATAACTAAAATGATAAGCCAAGCTACACAATACATGAATTATTGTTCAAAGAATCAAAAAGATGAGATTACAACTAGTGTCTAACATGATAGAAGAAAATGTAACAATATTCACCATTTCATTATTAGCCACCGAGTCTTGTGAGAAGAAGAGAGTTATCTAGTCATTTTATACATGTATTAAGGATGAATGTTTATTAAAAGCTTAGTGAAACTCATCAGCACGGGTGTAGGTGTTATTTTGGGAGTGAGATTTTGTGCTTCTAAACAAGTCAAAACACTGGAGGCTGATCAATTTCTTTCATTGATTTTCAAAGCATTAATATTAACTGCCTTTCGATTTAACCTGCTGAGTTTACAAGTCTTGATGATATTTTTTATTAAGCTCGGGACTGTGAGGGATTTAGGCTTCATAAAATCTTGGTTTGAATATAAAACCCTAAACAACCCTTTTATTCTTTCAGCTTGTGATCATTATGGTATCAAGATGTCTGCTCACTAATCCCAACAAAAGTAATACATCGATGACCAAAAATCCAAACTGAGAACACTGTGAGGAACTGCAAAACTTCAATTCGCATCTAAATTCCCTTGCGCAACTATCATCAAGGGAGAATGCGGACAACACATCTTTTCAAACACAGGTTGAGGAATGACATTATGGGAATTTTAAGGTAAAAAATGGGCCTCTAAACAAAAAAAGTACTATTCAAATCAACTTTTTAAGAACCGATCACAATCTAGAGAATGACATCATCCATAATAGTTGAGTTGGCATTACTTGAGTTAAGATTGTTTATTTGTCATATTCTAAATGGTTCATGAAAATCTTGGTTAACCATGGTAGTCTACAAGTACTTTTACACCTAGAGTAAAGTACTAATGTCTTTTCACATTTTTTTAATAAAATATATTATTGTCCCTTCATATATTTTGAAAAAGACAATATATGTCTTTTCACTTAATATGAATATCTTTTCATAATTTTCAATATATGTTATAATTATCAATTTTTTCTTAATATTAAAAATATCTTTTATTTACACATTTTTATTTATAAATATATGATATATTCATCCAATTTTTTTAATCTCAAAAATATCATATAAGTTGGAACTTTATTTTATTTTATTATTTTTAAAAAATATTATTAAAATTTTTAATACTTTTAAAACATGTTAGTATTAGATTGATATAAAAAATTTACTATAAAAACATTACAATATAATAAATGGATAAAAATCCAATTTAAAAATTAGCTTTAAAAAAAACTAATTTGTAGATAACAAAACATTATATTACATTTAATTACAAAACCCCAAAATATTACATTATAAGAAATATTAAAATTAACTTATATAATTACATTAAAATACAATATTTTACAAAATTATATTACAATTAATTAGTTAAAAACTTAAAACTTCAAATTATAAATTATTAAATCAAATTTTAAAAATTAATGACATATAATATTTTATTAAATTATATTACAATTAATTACAAAACCCCAAAATATTACATTATACAAAATATTAAAATTAACTTATATAATTACATTAAAATATAATATCTTACAAAATTATATTCCAGTTAATTAATTAAAAACTAAAAAACTCAATTTAAAATTTATTAAATCAAATTTTAAAATATAGAATATATATATTCACCTATATTAAAATAAAAAATTATTAAAATCAAAATTTAAAATATATATTAAAAAAAAATGTCCCAAACTTAAAAGCAAACTATCATTCCTTACCAAATGCCATTCTTGTTGAAGGAAACGTAACTTTCAATTGCTACCATTGTTGAAGGAGGAAACGTAACTTTCAATTGCTATTGGTAGCATTGACATTATTGTCCTGGCCATGTTCCCTTTTGGGACTTGAAACTCTACCATGCAGCCCCTGAATGAACCTTGCCCTCTTCCTACCCTTGACTTACCCTTTATGTTCTCTTCCCGCACTATTAGGAGGAGATGAAAGGATAGAGTCACAGGATCCAACAACATAAACTAGATATGATTTTCTCTTCCCGCACTATTAGGAGGAGATGAAAGGATAGAGTCACAGGATCCAACAACATAAACTAGATAGAGTAAATCATAGCTAAGTACATTTAATTTTTGTAAATATTTTATATATATATATTTTTGTTTATATAATTTTTTTTTAAATTTAATTTTTATATAATTATATAATTTTTATATAATTAATATAATTATTTATTTATTTTTCTTAACAAAATTATTTCTATTTTTTTATTATTATCATTTTTAGACAAATTAAAAAATAAATTAAACTTCAATCAATTTAAGCATAAAACAAAGTAAAAAAATCGAAATAAAAAATAAAAACTTAATTAAACTTCAATCCATTTAGGCATCAAATCAATTATTTTTATTATAAAAACTAAAAAAAATCAAAGTCAAAATTAAATTTAGAATGTATCTTTAAAAAAACGTTTTAAAGGGAAAATTCATTACTTTTAAAAATAAAATGATAGGTGCCTCCATCAATTGCCGCCCAAGTTCATCGACCATTTCATCGCCATCAATTGGCGCCCAATTCAGAGGATATGAAGCTAGGCCCTAGTTGGAAGGCAGGGAGTTCTGAATCTAATCTAGATGCAATAGAATTGAATCTGATTCCAGTGAGTATGCTGCTTCGACCTTTCCTGCTACCTTGACCGATTTCTGATCACACATGCTACATGCCTTTGATGCCACACCCAATATGATGCCAATTACCCAAACCTAAAACCACCACCTCCACCTCTGTCGTGAATTTCTCTCTGTGTCAAGAGCCATCTGCTATCCTTCAAGTTCGAAGTTGGAAGGAAGGTTCAAAAAGCGGGACTCTAACGCGAGAAGGAATATCAGGTTCCTCTGATGTTGGGCAACCCATAGTACACCCAACCTTGCTGGTGGAGCAGGACTCCTTTGCTTATTTAGGTAGGTAGGTAGTTTCGACTAGTGGATTTCTTATTTATTTTGATTGGACTCGATCAGGTGGAAACTGGGAAGAAATGGGTAGAAACAGAACATGCAAACCACACTCTATGCTTGGCTTGTAGGTTATGGTTCCTCGCCTCTGAAGATGAAGTGCTTAATCTGCTTCAAAATTCCGGATAGCGCAGAATCCTCTAATGCCAATATAATTGTGACAGAGAACTGTATAGACACTGTATCCCAATCTCTAGTCCGTGCTACCTCGACTGATGGTGGGGATTAACATCTCTAATACACTACGTATGGATCTGGAAATGGGTGAGATGCTAGAGAATATGTAGTAATTGCTTCCACCTTTTCCTTTGCTGGCACATTTACTGGTTCTGCATCACCTCGAACTTACTCTCGATATAAATATTGAACTGAAACTACAGCCGCTTCTTTGTACTGAAGAAAGCTCATTCGCTGAATCCTCTTTTGTTGCAGCCTGTGCTACCTTCTCTACTGGTTAGTGGGCGGAGGTGAAACTGGATTATATACTTTTTATTACTATCCAAATGTTGCATTTTTACTAATTGTTTCATAAGCATCCTACGTATAGGCTTGCTGTGTTCCGAGTTCAGGTGAAGCAATTATAGATGCAATAGTTGTTTCCGTTGTTGATTCTGTCAATGTAGAGTCTGTTGATTTGGTTGGTTCAACAACATATTTCTATATAAACTTTCGTAAGTGGAGACATAACTTTTGGTCACTACACAGTAGGGCAGATTTAAGTAGAAAAATGAGTAAGTGGATATTTTTTGCAGTGAAGATTTTAACTCCAGTTACAACTTTAATGGGGTACGTCAAGAACACGATCAAGTGTTCCATTAACTGTAGAGGAATGTATATATACCCCTACGAACCCTACTCTATGCACTCGATATATATGGAATGTAACATTAACGATATATTTGAGAACAGTAACATAATAAATTGTTCTCATAAGCAGTAAATCTGAATAATGGCAATAGTAATTTCATTGCCAAGCTTCCTCAAAAACCTGCTCTCTCTCAGTTGGAGCTATTTACAATGAATTTAGAAACAGACTGGGCATATATACTCGAATCCGGATGACTCAAACATAATTTAAGGCTCATGTTTTATGGACAATGGTGCTGATATACATTGCACATAGGAACTAACACTATCAGCTTAAAATGGTGTGTTTCACACATTTTAAATTTCCTCTATACAGACAGCACGAACTAAACATGTTTATTTCGCTGAAAGGGGAAGCTACCTTTCCCATACTATGAAGCCAACCTCATGGACGATCCAAATATCTTAAAATCACCAAGTATGCTTGGCTGTAGAGTAGAAATGGTAACTACAGCAGCAGGTGGACCTGCTATTGTTGGCCGCATGACTTGACTGCAAGCATTTTAAAGCCCCAAGATATATAAATATAAAGTTATAAACAGCTAATGTTTTCACTCAAGTTAAAAAAATTCCAACCTCTTAAAACAAAGCTGACATGTTTACTGTATATGTTGAAGTTAAAGAGGGCTTGACTGGAACCTCATTCAGATTGGGGATCTAGGAAAAGAGTGGTAGAATAGCTGCTAAGAACGAAAAATGCAATTTAAATGTATCCCAACAAATATATACTTCATAGGTCATTTGTTTTGAAATACAAACCTCTTGAGTTTAGCACCTGCATGAGGGACTGCTTTGGATTACTCTGACACCTTGGAGAGAACCCCAATTCCTACAGGTTACAAATACCAAGTTGAGGAAAAAGTTTAGCCAATTCAGAACACTACATAACTGACCCAATGACATAGTCAAACTTCAGTCATGATTGTAATAACTCTTACCTGCTTAACTGCTCCCACCTTGAGATCCCATTGCTGAAAGAGCAAAGACGCAAAAATAACAAAATAAAGTTACTATAAAAAAAGTTCAACATTAAAGAGCTTGTGAAAAACAGAAAACAACAACTAAGTCCAGTCCAAAAGTTGTTGGAAAGCATTTCCACCATAAATACAGCTTACCACCTAGATGACCAAGGCTTGGCTTTAGCCCTAGAGACAACCCGAGGTAACACTCCATGCCTGATTCTTTTTCCCCATTCCATGCCTTGCGTGCTTTTTTGGAATGAAAATGTGTATCTACCTTTGCATGTATACAACATGACCAAAAAATCAACAAAATCCCTTGTATTAAAACTTATAGAAATTTGGTAGCACTAGTGCACCTTTGTTTAGGCTATCTGCTACTTGATCTAAAACTCGAGTAGAACTGTAAGCACATAGAGATGCCAAGATTGAAAAAGTTGGATTTACAGTCACAATTACAATATATTTTAATATTTATATGTTAATTTATTTTACCTATATAATGCATAGCAACAAGCTTGATTATTTGAGTGACCTCGAAAACTGAAACACTCATATAAAACATTGTGTCATGCATTTGTGCTTACTAGATAGTGAAATCTATTTGCATGGTCATGAAAAGATTTTTTCTGAATTTTAAATATGTCTTTATAAATATTTACATATATAGAACAAAGGAAACAATGATCAAACAAGACATGCCCATAATTACTTGAAACGGGATCAGACTTACTAAATCACCTTGTTTCTTGCTAACATATGTCCACGATCAGGCCAAAATACATAAATTTAGCCCATAATTTCCTCAGATTGTGTCCAAATGTAGATCTAGGTCCATTTGCAGACTCCAACACTCCTAACATTACTTAAAATCCTTTAGGGCACCATCATCATGAACAATGTCACCCTCACTAAAGAATGTGATTAAACTCACACGTGGACACCCATGCAAATATGGGGGTAACAAAGTCCTAAAAGAAGAATGGCATCCTTAAGAAATGAAATATAAGACTAGGTTGCACAAACCCACCCTGGCTTAATGAGCCACATAGGTTGGTTACTAGGAGCAAAAAGGTACCAATAGAAGCAAAATGAGACGAGATGGAAGGGACATGAGAATGTGGTGATGGAGCATCACTTGTAGAACTATCTATATTAGGATAGTAAGTTTTGATTTGAACAATACTCAAAATGTTTATTTCATTTATATGTTGCAGAATTCAATGGCTCAACGACGACCCAAGAGTGAGTTGAAATCAGTTGTGTTATACAACAAAACCGACGATCAAGGAAAATGGGTTTCAATGCCATTATCTATTGGGTCATGGGTAACAATGAAACCATCAACAATTGGAAGCCATGCAATAAAAAAAATGCGTTTACAAGACATCAACATCCACTGGAAAGGTTTAGTAAAAGGATTTAAGATGAGTAATGGAGGACAAATAGTGGCAAAGATTCAAGTGGCACATGTCTATGACTATAGAGAGATGTCAAAAGAGAGAGTTTCTAGTCAACCAAATTTTCCTAAACTTGATTGTAATTGTGAGTATGCATGATCAATTTCAATGTCATATTGTTTTATGGTCTTCTTTTATTGATAGCTTCAAGGATTTCCACATCTTTTTATTTTCCTTTTATAGTGATATGAATATCACATCTATCTCAGGTTTATGCATATCAAATTGGAAGGAGTGGGAGCCAGTGGAATGCATAACGAGTGTTTTCCAAGCCATTCATTCAAAAATAAGAGAATTACTCTACATTGGTAAGGATCCTACATGGTTAAAGAAGGAAGGTATTTTCTTTTACAAATATGAATACATTCTCTCGAAAACGATTGGATCAAGTGGATATCTCAAAGAGATACCTTTACCTTCTCTCAGCTTATTGGAATGGCCAAGTGTAGATGATTCTTCAATAAGTTCATTTCGTTACAAGTTATTTTTAGAAATGCAACTTGGAATGAAGGAAAAAGGTGGCATCCATGCACGTAGTGACATTTTCATGCCATTCTCTATATTTGTTCATCTTTTTGGGAAGGACGGGCCAATTAGGCAAACTGGGAAAATGTATTCTACTTCAAGACCTTATGATGAGCTACTCACAATTTTGTTTTTCACTAGGTGAGATAGAACACTGCATGACCAAAGTGGAGAAGAAATAGAGTGCAGATTGAGTCATGATACCTTGTCTTTCCAATATGCATTTTCAACACTATTTACTTTTAATTGTATCATGCTTCTTCATTTTTAGAGGCTAAAAGAGGGAAAGGAGTTTCATACCAATGAAGCAAATCATATGATGATACACTAAATATTTTCATTTTATTCTTTCAGGTACTGGATTTCAAGACAGATACTATATATCTCATTTAAATTCCGTAGATGGAGACATGTTCGGCAAAAGGGGAAATGGCTTTGAGTTCCAAAGGAACAGGATGACGAGGATGGAACACATTCTCCAATAGTTTCCCTTGATGTTTTGAAAAAGGGTGAATTATTTACAACACTATCAATGGAGGAGGATTGGACACTATTTGAAGTTAGAGAACAATTGGAGCTACAAAAAGATTTTGACCATTCTGTATTTATACACAATGGTAAAATGGTGAGAATGTAAAGTTGATTATCATGATATTAATGTGTATACCCAAGTAAACCAAGTTATTGGAATGTAAGACCTTTTGCATAGACAAAATAATTCTAATTCCTTTTATTGTATTTTGCAGATAGGGAAATGGCGAGAACATATTGTGCGTTACAAAGATTGTGTCAAACCTTCCACCATTGAAATTAGGGAATGCTAAATATTTCCAGAATGAAAATATAACATGTGTAATTAATCCACATTATAAAAACATTCCTTGAATGCAATGGACATTCTGTTTTGAAATCTTAGTATTGGTTTTGCTTATATCATTTGAGAAGCAATAGTTGTCCATATCACTCAAAACCTGGATTTTTCTAGGGTTTTGTATAACAGTCATATCCTTAGTTGTGGTTACTACTTTGTTGTCTTTCATAATGTATGCTAAATGGGCAATTTATGTGGCTTCAATCAAGAGAAGTAGTTATTGTTGAAATTCAATTCAGTGGATATAATAAACTTTCTAAAAACCTGGGTTTTGACATGGCAATCATATTCTTAGTTTTGATTACTACAATGTTGGCTTTCATAATATATGCCAAATAGGCAATTTATGCATCATCAATCAATGGTTTACCGATGACCCCCATAACCATGCATATGTTTATTTGAAGCTTGAGCAGATATCTTTCCTGCCTGCCATTAAGTAGCGGTTAGGTATGAAGAAAAGAGGAAGCAATCAATGACTTGAGATTCAGTTTGAAAACTATGATTAATATTTGCTAACAGTAACGGTGCATTACTGCTAGAGAGTAAAACTCAATAGAACTAATATGGCGGTTGTGTCATTGTAAATATCTTATTATTGTAAATTCCATTTGTGATTTTAGGATGAATGTTCCATAAATATCTGTTGATGTATTTGTAACTTCGGAATGTATTCATCTATGTATCTTATGTCTTGTAACCCGATGTTTATTCCAGGATGTATCTATTATGTAATTGAGTCATGTTGTCATGCCCCGATGTTCCGATTGGGAGGATCTATAATGTAAAAAAGTCATGTCAAGTCATTGTGGGTAACCCTCCTATTGTCTAAGGGCTAAAGTCCCCGCAGTTCCGGGGCACTAGGGTTATTAGACTTTCCTAGTAGAGGTCGTCCCTAGTAGGGTTTTAGTCATGCCAGGATTAGTATAAATAGAGAGATGGAGTCTCTATTTAACATACAACTCATACAAACTCAAGTGTAGCGCATAGTTGAGGAAGGAGAAGACACTGGGGCTAGAAAAGAAGAAGGTTACTGCTGTCAGGAGATCACTTACTGTATTGGGCTTTTCTATTTTGGTGTTGATTCTATCTCTGAGGAAGTTGCGGGGTTTTCTCCATTTATGGTTTCCCCAAGGAAAAACACTGTGTTCATTGTCTCTTGTGTTTGATTGTTGTGCTTGTTATTCTCTCAGTTAAAGATCCTAATAATGCTAGCTTAATGTTGAAAAACTAACATGGTATCAGAGCTAACTTGAGAAGAAGACATTGTGTAGCTGCGGGAACTAGGGATTCCTAGTTTGTGGATCTTCCTCCACAGATTTTCAGAAAAAGTAAGGTGGAATAACTCTCCTCCTTAGGGCACATCTTTCTGTCGAAGCAGAATCTAATTCTGAGGTTTTTCATATTTGGACACGACACTACTGCTGGAAATTAGGGCTTTTCACAGAAGAGGAATTTTCCAGTGAACCCAGGCCTGGATTGATCTCCTCCCCAAAATCAAAGTTAGGGATAAATTTCAAGGCATTTGGGTGGACAGAACTCCGGAAAAGCAAAACCCTAATTTGCTCCTAATCCAGTACTGCAGGATTTCAGCTCCATATCTAGATCCGACATATTGACCTGGTAAGATCTAAATCTTTTGTATTTCTATTTGAGGTTCTCATTTAAGATGTCTCATCATACCAAGCTTGATGAAAAGCTTGAGGGAGCTGATAACTTCCGAGCCTGGAAGTATAGGATCTCCCTGGTCCTGGAAGAGAATGAGTTGGACTCCTACATCCATGAGGAGGTTCCAGTTCCAGAAGGAGATGAGGCTAAGGCCTTGCATAAGAAGAAGTTGGTTATGGCAAAGAGGGTCATTGCTGATTCTATCAAGGATCACCTTATCCCATAGGTGTCCTCTCTCAAGACACCTAAAGCTATGTTTGATGCCCTAACCAAATTGTTTGAAGGGAAGAACATAAACCGGAAGATGACTCTGAGGAATCAACTGAAGAATGTGAAGATCCAGAATGCAGAGACCATCCAGTCTTACTTCACAAGGGTTTCTCAAATCAAGGAACAATTGGAAGCAGTAGATAAAGAAGTGGAGAATGCAGAAATTGTGATGACCACCTTGAATGGTCTCCCTAGGACATGGGACTCTTTCATTCAATAGATATGTGCTAGAAAGAAGTTAGTCAAGTTCAGCAGACTCTGGGAAGAGTGCTCTCGAGAAGAAGCTTGGATAGCAGCTCGAGAAGAGAAGATGGGAAGTGAAGATCAAGCTCTCACAGTACAATCCAAGAAATCCAGATCCAACCATCACAGAAGTAAGTACTCTTATCATAGGAATAACTCTAGAAAGCCTATAGATAGGTCTAAGTACATTTGCTATACATGTGATGAAAAAGGACACTTTGCTAGAGATTGTCCTAAGAACAAAAGTAGCTCTCACAAGAAGAAGGGACACAAGAAAAGACATCATGCTCATGCTGCAAAGGATGATGAACCTTCATCAAAGAGAACCAGATATGAAAGTGAAGATTCTTCAAGCGAAGATGAATATGTTTTGATCTTCGCTCTCACAGGTAACATTACTCATGGAAGTGATGATTGGATTATAGACAGTGGGGCTTCCAAACATATGACAGGATTCAAGGAATCCTTTGTGAAACTCTGAGAACATGAATCACCTCACAAGGTGAAGTTAGGAGATGACTACCAATATCCAATAAAAGGTAGTGGGGAATCTTCCTATAAGCTAGACTCTGGAAAGTCTATAACAATGAAGGAAGTGTTGTTTGTGCCAGGACTCAAGAAGAACCTTTTTTCCATATCAGCATTGGATGCAAAAGGAATGAGGGTTGCATTCATAGATGGTCAAGTCATCATGTGTCCAAAAGGAAAGACTATTGATGATGCAATAGAGATTGGTGAACAAAAAGGAGGTTTGTACAAATTGAAGGGCCATCCAGAACAAGCTTTGGTCCATGACACAGTAGAGCCAAGTGAACTTTGGCATAGAAGGCTTGCACATGTGCATTATAGAGCACTACCCCTTGTAAGCAAAGTTGTTGAAGGTCTTCCAGAAATACAAGCAAAACATGATGGGGTCTGCAAAGGATGTGCGAAAGGAAAGAACACAAAGAAGACATTTCCAAGTAGCGAAAGCAAAGCAAAAGGAATCTTGGAAATCATCCACTCCGATGTATGTGGTCCTATGTCATCAAGCTCACTAAGCAGGTATGAATATTATGTTTCTTTTATTGATGATTTTTCTAGGAAGAAATGGGTTTACTTCATGAAGAACAAAGATGAAGTATTCAACAAATTCAAGGAATTCAAAGCCTTGATCGAGAATTACACTGAAAAGAAGATCAAGACTTTTTTATTAGATAATGGCGGAGAACTCACTTCGAATGAATTCAAAGAGCTATGTAAAGAATTAGGGATTAAGAGGGAGTTGTCCACTCCTTATAATCCACAACAGAATGGAATTGCGGAATGGAAGAATAGAACTATAATGGAAGCTGCAAGAGCTATGCTTCATGATCAAGATCTTCCTATGCATCTTTGGGGGAAGCTGCCAGAACAGCGGTGTATGTACAGAACCGTACTCCACATAGAGTACTCGAGAACAAGACTCTTGAAGAAGTCTTATCTGGAAAGAAACCAAAAGTCAGCCATCTCAGAATATTTGGCTGTCCTGTATACATACACATTCCAAAAGAGAAGAGATCAAAATTAGATCCTTTAGGAAAGAAGGGTATATTTGTGGGATACTCTGAAAGCTCGAAGGCTTACAGAATATATTTCCCAAGATACAAGAAGATTGACATCAGCAGGGATGTGACATTTGATGAAGACACAGCTTACAACAAATCCAGAAAGAGACGTGCTAAAAAACCTGAAGAAGCAGAAGCACCCAGAACTCATGATACAACCATGAACGAAGAAATTCAAGAAGAAGATCGAGAATTTGAAGAACCACAAAGACCTGTAGATCCAGATCTGGAGAAGAATCCTCATAAGAGGAAACCTGCTTGGGTACGAGAACTTATCCAAGGTGCAGAAAGATATGGGGCTCCAGAAGAAAATCACAGAGAAAGAAAGAGGACCAGATCCTACTCTGGGTATGTAGCTTTACTATGTGATTTGATTGATAAAGAACCTTTCAGTTATGAAGAAGCGGCAGAACGGAAAGAATGGAAGGATGTTATGATCGAAGAGTACCAATCGATCATGAAGAATGATGTTTGGGATGTTGTCCCAAGACCAGAAGGGAAGTCAGTTGTAACTTCCAAATGGATCTACAAGATCAAGCATGCTGCAGATGGTAGCATTGAAAATTATAAGGCAAGATTTGTGGCTCGGGGTTTCTCTCAGAAAGAAGGAATAGATTATGAAGAAACCTTTGCACCTGTAGCCAGATACACTTCCATCAGATCAGTACTAGCTCTGGCTGAAGTGATGAAATGGAAGATACACCAGATGGATGTCAAGACTACTTTCTTGAATGGTGTAGTAGAAGAGGAAGTGTATGTAGAACAACCACTTGGTTTTGAGACACATGACAGAGAATCTCATGTATGAATATTGAAGAAAGCCCTGTAGGGTTTGAAACAAGCACCCAGGACTTGGTACGGCATAATTGACAACTTTCTATCCAGTTTGGGCTTTACAAAGAGTAAAGCAGATTCCAACATGTACTACAAGGTTGAAGATGGCAACCCAGTGATGCTCCTACTATATGTAGACGATCTGTTTGTAATAGGTATGGATGGGTTGATTGCTAATACGAAGAGAAAGCTTGCTGCCGAGTTCGAAATGAAGGACTTGGGTATGATGCATTATTTCTTAGGCATGGAAGTGTGGCAGAGTGCAGATGGAATATTCCTTGGACAAGGGAAGTATGCAGTAGAGATCCTGAAGAGGTTTGGGATGATGGACTTCAAAGCCATGGCCACACCTATGGCATCAAACCTAAAGCTATTGAGTGATGCTTCATCAGAATAGGTTGATGCTATGATGTATCGTCAGATGATTGGGTCCTTGATATACCTAATGAACACGAGACCAGACATTTGCTTTGCTGTGAACACCTTGAGCCAGTTCTTGACAGATCCAAGAAATGTTCACTTGATTGCTGCAAAGCATATTCTGAGGTACCTGAGGGGTACAGTTGATTATGGGCTCAAGTATGAGTCGAATCAGAAGATTAACCTGGAGGGTTATGTCGATTCAGATTGGGCAGGCAGTGCCATCGATAGGTAGAGCACTTCAGGATGTTGCTTCAGTATGGGACCAGGTGTGATCTCTTGGTTTAGCAAGAAGCAATCCTGTGTGGCACTGAGTACAGCTGAAGCAGAGTATGTTGCAGCTTGTTTAGCTAGTTGTGAGGCAGTATGGCTGCGGAAGCTACTGTCTGATATATCTGATCTCCTGTTGGATGCTACTTGTATACATTGTGACAACCAAAGTTGCGTGAAGTTGTCAGAGAATCCAGTGTTCCATGACAAGTCGAAGCATATCGAGATCAAGTATCACTATATCAGGGATATGGTGCAGAGGGGAGCAGTGAAGCTCCAGTATGTTGCGACGAAGGAACAGATAGCTGATGTATTAACGAAGCCATTGGCTAGGCTGAAGTTTGAGTACTTCAGGGAGAAGCTTAGTGTTCTCCAGATCAAAGTTTCCTCCAAGAGAAAGTGATGAGACCCATAGCCATTTTGACATGGTGAGAGGATTGGTTCCTTCCATGGTCAGATGTAAGGGCTGAGCCATTTTGTCATGGTGAGAGGATTGGTTCCTTCCATGGTCAGATGTAAGGGCTGAGCCATTTTGTCATGGTGAGAGGATTGGTTCCTTCCATGTCAGATATGAGTGCTGCCCATTCTGTCGAGTAGGATAGATGTAAGGCCAACTGCCATTCTGGGAGTGGAGGCACCTGGTCAGTTACCAGGAAAACTCAATCTAGGACTAAGAAGCCATTCTGATGTGATAGAGGGATGTGTTCCCACTTGATCAGATGTAAGGTCTGAACCATTCTGTCATGGCTAAAGGATCAAGTTCCTCCCATGTCAGATGTGAGTGTCGGCCATTCTGACGAGTAGGTCAGATATAAGGGCAACTGCCATTCTGGGAATGGAGGCACCTGGTCAGTTACCAGGTAGCTCAATCTGGGACTAGGGGCCATTTTGATGCGATGGTAGGATTAGTTCCTCCATGATCAGATGTGTGTGCATGCCCTTTCCGATGCGGTGCTTCGTGCATGGTCGGTTTGTAAGTGCAGAGCCCTTTTCGATGCGGTGCTTCGTACATGGTCGGTTTGCAAGTGCTGAGCCCTTTCCGATGTGATGCTTCGTGCATGGTTGGTTGTAAGTGCTGAGCCTTTTCGATGTGGTGATTTCGAGCATGGTCGACTGTAAGTGCTGTGCCTTTCTGACAAGATGAGGTCGGATGTAAGTGCAGAGCCTTTTCGGTGGGCTTGCACATGGTCGGATATAAGTGCTGAGCCTTTCTGACAGGATGAGGTTAGATGTGAGTGTTGGGCATGCCTTTCTGACAAGATGAGGTCAGATGTAAGAGCTGGGTGGGCCATTCTGACTTAAGTGTCAGATATAAGCGCTGATGAAGACCTACATGAAGGGTAGGCCTACAGGATTGACTCTGTAGAACTTCCTGTGACGAGAAGAATCGAGATAGCACCATTATGAGATAGCATATGATGATGATCCAGACTTGATGACGATCCAGATCAAGTGATCTAGATGAGATGATCCAGACTTGATGACAATCCAGATCGAGTGATGATCCAGCAGTGATGAGCCAGTAGTCATGATGATGTAGATCCCGTGATAAAGAAGAAGATGACTTGAAGACGAAGAAGACGAAGAAGAAGAAGATGACTTAAAGACGAAGAAGACAAAGAAGACTTGAAAACTAAGAAGACTTGAAGATGAAGATGACGAGATGATCCAGTTGATGCCGAGAAGAAGACCAGTGCTGAAAATTGTGTCGAAAGAATACCTTCCTAGTTAAGAGGGAGTGTTGATGTATTTGTAACTTCGAAATGTATTCATCTATGTATCTTATGTCTTGTAACTCGATGTTTATTCCGGGATGTATCTATTATGTAATTGAGTCATGTTGTCATGCCCCGATGTTTCGATCGGGAGGATCTATAATGTAAACAAGTCATGTCAAGTCATTATGGGTAAGCCTCCTATTGTCTAAGGGTTAAAGTCCCCGCAGTTCCGGGGCTCTATAGTTATTAGACTCTCCTAGTAGGGTTTTAGTCATGCAGTCATGCCGGGATTAGTATAAATAGAGAGCTGGAGTCTCTATTTAACATACAACTCATACACACTCAAGTGTAGCGCATAGTTGAGGAAGGAGAAGACACTGGGGCTAGATAAGAAGAAGGTTACTGCTGTCGGGAGATCACTTACCGTATTGGGATTTTCTATTTTGGTGCTGATTCTATCTCTGAGGAAGTTGCGATGTTTTCTCCATTTATGGTTTCCCCGAGGAAAAACACTGTGTTCATTGTCTCTTGTGTTTGATTGTTGTGCTTGTTATTCTCTCAGTTAAAGATCCTAATAATGCTAGCTTAATGTTGAAAAACTAACAATATCTAAGAGTGATTTGTGATTGATAAAATCCTTATGATCCCCTTTGATCAAGTGACATAGACAAACAAAATAGGTGCATGTTGATGGGGTTAATCTGGACAGGAGTATACTTCTTGAAAATTTGTTATGTCATGATAGTTTCAAAGGTGGAAGTCCACGTAACAATCCATACATAAAATTCCCCATTACTAGGCTTCCAATAGACATCAATTAGAAGCATATTGGATCATGCATCTAGACCTATTCACTCTCACTAGTTAAGCTAACACTATCGGAATGGTGGTCAATAATGGATTTTGCTTAATGGATAAATAGTTAAACTAAGTCTAAGCTTGGTGTTTTGATGATGGTGGCCAATAAGGGAGAAGCTCAATGTTTTGTTGATGACCAATGTGTTGTTTGTCGATTGCACACCAGCAGCAGAAATCTTCTGAAAGTTGTCTCCTTACTTAAGAAAGTGGGAGAGGTGTGACCTTGGGGGCAAGCACAAAGCTAGGTACTGTCATTTACTCCTAGCTCCTCCGTTTAGGCTAACTCCTAACGAAACCAAGGGGGGTAGCCCCTAACAAAGAGTTTTCTATGGCTCGATGTATAAGTTAAGTTTTTGATGTTATGATGCGGATGGGTGTTGCTTAGGAGTTACTGTGATGAAAGATGATTAAAATTATGAATTTTGAACACGAGACAAAAGCAATCCACGTTGTTGTACTGGATTAAAAGATGAACAGTATATCAAGACTTGTGAGATAAAGATGCATTCACAGATAAAGATTTTATAAGCTAAAGACAAATGATCCAGATGTAACAATCACGCATAAATGAATAGACCAGTGTCTTATGGAGTCGAAGCTCTGCAATGCTTAAAGAAATAAAATCAAGTCCTGAAATAAAGCTAGTGGATGTTATGCGAGTGCTCTTGGTACATTTTAAATGTTTTTTAAATGGTCTTATTTAGGGATTCAACGAAAGGGATCAAAAGATCAGCTGGGAAAATATTCCAACTTAATCCGTTAGAGACATGACGGCTCGCCCAGTATCTCAGGCTGGTATCGCGAAGATTGACCAGCTAGCTGAGACTCTAGACAGCGGGGAGTTTCGGCGCCTTTACTAGGAATGACTTAAGAAACTTTCTACAATGTTGGTGCGTTGGTTACGGGGTAAAATTTTATTATGATGAATCTTGTGAGATTAACAATCCAATGTCGTTTTTGGGTACTTAGATTTTTAGGTCGGTCAGAGCATACTCCGGCAAGGAAACAACGAGATTAATTAATTAGCGGGAAAATGTGAGTTGGAGAATTTTATTAAGTAAATTGATTAAAACCCTCCGACAGAAAGCGCTCTTGACTTTGTCTTATCACAAAAGTTCAAGAGACTTAGCTAAACTATATGCTTGATGCAAGGATATGCAGTGGGAATGCTCTCCGATAGAGAGTGCTCTTGACTTGGATTACGGCAAGTTCAAGAGACTTTAAAGATTAATTAATTAACTTACAAAAATGTAAAAAAAACTAATCTACCCAAGAATCTCTTTCAGGTTTTTAGGCCCTAATCGGGAGAGCATGGGGGTAAGTAGAAAACGAAATAAAAAACAACTCTCCGATAGAGAGCACTCTTGATCCACAAAGTGAGATTCAAGAGATTTCTACTTTAAACAGTTGATCAACTTATTGAAAGATAAAAATTTAAAAGATGAAGTAATCAACTTAGTAATGAAACAAAATGGGCTAATCTAGCAATTAGTATTTTAAGAAAGATAATGAGATTATTCTAAGCACAAGCACATCTAATCTAAGCACATAAAAATAAGAACACCACAAACCTCCCCAAATGGGGAAGGTTGAGAGAGGGGGCTTAAAAACCCCACTCAAACAAAAAGACAAACTTTATTGAGATTTACAATTTGCCTTGGGAATTCAACCCTTGAAAGGACTTTTGAAATAAAGCTAGAAGACTAACATGAAACTTTATTAATGGATTTTATGTAAAAAGGAGAGTGAATTATCTTTTTGTTGAGAACCTTTTCTTCAAACTTGCAAAGAGGGAAAAAAGAAGAAGATAGAAAGGAGCAAAAAAGAGGGTAAAAGAGGGCTGGAACAAAAGAGGAAAAGAGGGGAAAAAGGGAGAAAGAAAAACAAGAAATTTGGTGCAAAAGATGGGAAGTATAGGGCAGTGAACTAAACAATCAATGAGCTGCAAAAAATGGTAAAAATGGGGCAGCGACTTAAGAGAAAAGTGGCTGCAATAAAAATGAAAAAAGAGGGCAGCGAAGAAAACAAAGAAAAAAAATCACACAATAAGGCAGAAGGAAGCCAAATCCAACCTAGAAGAAGAAGAAGAAATCAACCAACAATCAACACAAGGTGGGATCAACCTTCGAACAAGGTGACCACTAGAAGCACTAGTCCCGAAACCATCCAGTCTAGCTGGATGTACGCAAGGATGCTAGTGGGGAAAGAGAAGTAGCCACAAAATTATGTGGCACTTGGGATCAAATCCCAAGCTTACTTTCTCAAGTCAAAACGAACATATGACACATAGAAGTATTGAGAAGAGAGAAACTTAGATTCAAATGAGAAAAGTAACCAAAAAGAACTTCTTTTACTTGATGGATGAGGCAAATAAACTTATGCTTCTCGATTTTCCTGAAAGAGAATGACTCCTTGTGGAACCTGCAGAATGAATATTAACCATAAAAAAGCCCCTTTATATCAGATGATACCTGAAAGCACACAATCTTCAAGAGAAAAGCATAGATTATATGAAATAGTGCTAGATTGTTAGCCTTCAAAATTTATACAACCAAATGCTTAAGAATCCAGAAATAAGGGAGCAAAGAAAGGTATCACCTCACACGGTGAATCATGACCAACATAGAGCTTCCGCTTTGACCTCCAAAGTCATCAACTTTATTAAATCTTAAGCAAAATATTACAATAGAATTTCTTCAGAGTTTCTATGCCAAAAATACGATCCCAATAGAGCTAAAAGACCCTCTATTTATACAATGAGAGAGTGCTAAAACCCTAAAACCAAAAACCCAAACTTAACCGGTGCGACACATAACTGAGAGCCTAGACCTGAGAAAAAGTTGGTGTGAGTGAGGGGTAGCCTCCACCTAGGAAAGGCACCCCCACTCCCAACCCTAAACATCCAAATCCAACCATCAGGATAGCCACACGTGTGAGGGCGCAAGGCTTCAATAAGGAGGGGCGTGAGCACTGGGAGGAGGCGTGAGAGCTTGAAGAGGTGAGGAGTGGTAATGTTAGGTGCCAAAAACCCTTAGGGTTTGCACCAAGCCTTCATTCCATTTATTACCTCACTCCATAATGATCACCAGGCTAATCACAGCTTTCCAAATCACCAAATTCATGAGTTTAGCTGGAGATGACAAGTCTGCTAATTGAATGTATCTTTAATGCTCTCCGATTGTTGACTGAAGAGGATTTGTGCCGAGTTGAATCGTCATAAATGCCTAATGCCATGCCATTTAGCCTTTTATTTTATTCAATTCGTTTGGTTAATTTTGGAGAGTTTTTTATTTTTTCCAAAATATTCATTTTTAATATTTTAATTAATAATTTCTCTGTAAATGACTTTTTTGAGAAATTATTAATTATGAGGTCGAATGAACTTCTGAAACTTGGATATAGCTCGCTGGCTGATCATGAATGATTTTTGGCTTAAGGTTAGAGCCTTCAATCACTGAATTCGGGTTTCGGATGACTAATTTATTAAAAAATTAAATTTTCCATTTAAGTTATGGAAAAATTTAATTAAAAACTTAGGAAAAATTATAAAATTATAAAAAATAAAAATCCAAAATTTGACATGTCCGTTAAAAAAATTTCGGAATTTTTTCTGAGGGTCCTAGTGACTTAGGACATGACCATAGTCTATTCTAATAATGTCTAGTAGGTTTATACATACTCAGTTGGGCTCTAATAACCCCCTAAGGCCCAGAATTCAAAATCGGGCATTCCAGCTTTGGAGGAAGCGGGAGAAAACCTCGTCAATTATACTCGACTATAGGCAAAGCATAATTTTCAAAGGCAAAAAACTCCCTGGAATACCTTAGCTGAAATTCTACATCTTAGGAGACCGAACCACTCAAAACACCCTACTAGCACATTTTATTACAAACCCCATGGGGCCATGGTCAAAATTATTCAAAACAAAAACTGACTAGCCAAAAATGGCTAGGCACAAAGGGTAGATCATCCGATGCACTGGAACACAAACATTGATCATGCTTGTCAAATGGCGGCTCCTCAGCGGATCCAACTATGGTACAAATAAGTTGGTAACATCTGGCTCCAACTGCGGGACGGGTACTCGCTTGATTTATTGATCAAAGAGAGTGCCTGAGAATCCAGGAATCTCTGGTACCTGTATGTAAACAGAAGTGTCTTAGTCCCATGTATATGATATATAAAATAAGCCATGATGAAGTACCAAAAAATATTTTTTGCTTTTTCAAATCAAAGTACATAAAAAAAAATCTATTTTCAGCATATAATGGAATATTATACAAATGCTAATATGCATGAGTTAAGATACAACATTCTTCATGGATATGATACATAAAATATGGTACAAAAACAAAGTACATACATATTATGGTACGGAAAAAATAAAAATACAACAAGGATGGGTTTAGAAAAGCCCTGGGATGACCCCTTGGTCATCTTGGAGGTTGTTTTGATAAAAGGGCTTCAAATGTTGACCATCCACAGGCAAGTTTAAAGCATCTCCATCCATCCATGGTGTTAAGCAAAAAGGAATTGATGCCAGCAATATCATGGATGATAAATGGGCCTTTCCAAAGGCTGTCGAACTTCCGATGCTTCCCAAGTTTCTCCCTTCTCTTATCCCATAAGAGAATAGTATCTCCTACTTGGAAAGATCTCGGCCTGGCTGACTTGTCAAAGGTGCCCTTCATGCTTTCTTGATGCTTGAGTGACTGATCAAGGGAAGCTCTTCTAGATTCATGCAATTCTATGATCTGATCGATCCTCTACTCCATTTCCAATTGTTCTGTGCCATATTCACTTAACATTCTGAAAATCGGAATCTGCATGCTGACCGAAAGGGTGGTCGTGAGTCCATACACTAACTCGAAAGGTGACTTTCCAGATGAATTCTTCTTGGTAATCCTATCCGCCCACACGACATACTTAATCTTGCTATCCCATGCTCTTTTATTATCCCCCACAGTCTTCTTAAGGATAGTCATCAAATTTTTGTTAGTGGACTCAGCAAGTACATTGCCTTGTGGATAATAATCTGATGAATGGGATAGGATAATGCCATATTTAAAATTAAAACAAAAGTCATTTACTTCTCCTGAACTAAAAGCTTTGGCATTATCGTTTGTTATTTTAAGGGGAGTTCTGAATTTGGTGATGATTCTTTCCTCAATGAAATTAATAACAACCTTTTCAGTGGCATTCTTAGTAGGTATGGCCTCTACCCACTTAGTGAAATAATTGGTTGCTGTGAGAATCCAGCAAAAACCATTGCTAGAGTTATCCTTAAATTTGCCAATAAAATCAAGCCCCCACTGCTGAAAAGGGGCAAGGACCACAACCGGAGTAAGAGGAAGAGCAACCAACTTCTGCTTTCCCGAAAAAAGCTGACACTCTTGGCAACACTTGACATGTTTATGAACATCTGCAAAGATAGTGGGCCAATAGTATCCAGCTCTCAATATTTTGTGGGCAGTTGTATTTGTTGCATAATGGCCTCCACAAAATCCTGAGTGAAATTCAGTCAAGATTTTTTTGGAATCTTGTTCATCGATGCATCTGAGTATAATGCCATCTGGGTTCCTCCAACCCAGACCCTCTTGGGTAAGGCAATATCTAGCAGTCTTGAGTCTCAAAGCCCTTCGCTTGTGACCTTTGAGGTGATCAAGGAAAGTGAGGTGGAGCAAGAAGAAAATGATGTCGGAATACCAATGATTATCAAGCTCTTGAAGCGCAGGAGTCATGGCTGGCTGAGGGATATTATTTTCAGCAATTATTTCAATGGCTTCTTCATTTTTCTTAGTAATCATTCTAACAAGGCCTTGTCCCTTGATTAATTTGGTAGTCTTTATTTCAAGGTCATAGTCCTGGATTTTGGACACCCATGTGCCCCTTATTCCTAAACAATCTTGTTGAGACAGGATATCTTTCACTGCAGTATGGGGAACATATCCAATGACTTTAGAATATCCAATATACGTTCTGAAATGTTTCAAAGATTTGACTAATGCATAAGCCTGCTTTTCCATAATGGTATATTTTAATTCAGAGTTTTGTAAGGCTCTACTCATGATGGCTATAGGTTGCTCGAACCCTTTGAAATTCTTCTGGAGTAACACACCTGCAATAGTGTCTTCTGAAGCAAAAGAAAAGATCATAAAATCTTTCGTGTAATCCAGGCTGACTAAGACAAGAGATCTAGTGATGGCATCTTTAATAGTGTCAAAAGCATTCCTTCCTTCATCTGTCCACATGAATTTAACATTTTTCTTTAGGAGAGCCTGCATAGGTTTCATGAGTTCAGCTAGATTAGGAATGAATCTCCTTATGAAGTTAATGTGACCATTAAATGATTGGATACCCTTAACATTTCTGGGAAGGGGAATATTTTGTATAGCTTCTATCCTCTTAGGGTCAATTTTGACCCCATCTTTGTTGATAATGTGACCTAAAAGCTTTCCTTCTTCAATACCTAAGACTGACTTAGCCAGATTCAAGGAAATGCCATATTTCCTACAACGCTCAAATATCTGCCTGAGATGACCAACATGGCTGTATCTTTCTTTTGAAAACACAATAAGATCATCTTGGAAGATCTCAATGATTTTACTTATCAACTCCTTGAAGGCATAATCCATAGCCCTTTGGAAAGTAGCTCTGGCATTTAAAAGGCCAAAGGGCATTCTCATATATTCAAAAGTGCCCCAAGGGGTTGTGAAAGTGGTTTTGTGTCTATCCTTTTCTTGGATGGAAACCTGGTTATAGCCTGAAAAACCATCAAGCATTGACATCATGCTTGATCTAGTGACCTGTTGGAGGAGGGTCTCCATGTTGGGGAGAGGGTAATTGTCCTTCTGACATGCTATGTTTAGATTTCTGAAACCTATACATATCCTTAAACTCCCATTTTTTTTCTAACTACCACTAAGTTAGAACACCGCGTTGAATGTCTTGTAGGAGCTATTATTCCTGCTGCTAACATCTTTTCTAGCTCCTTTTTTATAATGGGTGCCAACTTAGGATTTATTTGCCTAAGTTTTTGTCAGAGAGGCTTGCCTTTTTTACATTCAGGTTTCAAGGGAATGGTGTGCTGAAAAACATCTTCCCTATAAGCTTTAAGTTCGTCATAAGTGAAGGCAAAAACATCCCTATAATCTTTTACCAAGTTTATAAGGTTGTTCCTTTCCTTTTCAGAGGTACCTTTTCCAATTTTTATTACTCTTGGTTCTGTTTCCATTCCAATGTTGATTTCTATGTACTTACCCGGCCTCATTTGTTCGACACTGCTCTTTCTTCTATCCTGTCTATCAAAGATGTTCTCTAAGGCAACAAAGCCACGTGTCACAGGATTGAAGCAGTTACCCTCATCCTAATATTCTTTACCTTCCTCACGTTCATTGGATTTATAATTGGAAAATTCATCAATATGATTAATAAATTTCAATATTTGTTCATCATCTTGGAAAACCTGCCACTGTTCAATATTATCAGGAATTGAAAGTCTGAAGTTAATTTCTAAAAGACAATCCCCCTCTAACATCTCATCTGATGGTTGAAGTGTTGAAGCTGCAAACGCTAGTTGGTCGACGGCACTATTCTGATCTCTAGGGGTTGCTTCTATATTAAGGGCATCAAAAAATTCCATTGTATCAAAGACTGCATTTCTATACTTTTTTAATCTTTGACACTTACATGCAAACTGACCCTTAACTTGTTGGACAATTAAGTCAGAATCCCCCTTAATACTAAGCAATTTGATCCCCATGTCCTTGGCAATCTCTATGCCTAGTAGAAATGCCTCATACTCTGCCACATTGTTGGTTGCTTCAAATTCCAATCTGAAAGCAAAGTTGAAAACCTTACCTTCTGGTGAAATAATGACTATCCCAGCCCCTTTTCCTGCTTTAGAATAAGCTCCATCAAAGTTCATCCTCCACAATTCATTAAGTTTTTCATTTTTAATTTCTTCTTGGATAGGCTCTAAGAAAGTGGAGTTGATTTGGTACATCCCTAGTCCACTTGAGTAGTTGACATATTTATTTGATGGTTTCCCTGGGCTTTCTACATGATATTTTCGTTCTTTCTCAGTATGTAACTTAACCAATGAATATTCTGATGCAGGTACAGTGGCGTATGTCCAATCCATTTGGATGGATCCCCCTAAAGTGGCACCAAATTTTCTAGATAATAGCATGCCCAATTTATCCGGCACATCTATGACGAGGATATCCATGGTAACATGGATGTCCGGATACTTGGCTAATCTTACATGTTTCCTTTCAATCATACCTTCAACTTTGACAGGTCTAGAGTCCATGGCACATACATTTTGGTAAGGGCGAGTGGTTCTAAGGCCAAGTTGCTACATGACTTTCTTAGTCATAATATTTGATCCTGAGCCTGAATCTAGCATACAGTTGTGCAGGAGAAGATCACCTATCATCAATGACATGTAGAAGGGCGGGTGATCTTCTTTTCTTGGGTCCCTAGTATGCAAGATTACAGGGGGGTCTCCACAGAGATTTTCCTGACTAGGTGGAAGCTGTTCTATTATATTGGCAAAAGTTACTTTTTGGGGAGCTGTAGGTCTTTCAGGTACAACTATCTTTGAGGTAGGGAGGAGATCGTTATCAACTTGAGGCTCTAGCATTTTCAACAATTTCTCCCTTTGACCAGGGATTTTACATAACTCTAGAACGGGAACCGAAACTTTGGAGTTTGCTAACCAACTACCTAAATCAAAAGTTAGAGCAACAAAATCTAACTTATCATTTATTTCTGGAGGAATGTCAAAAATTGTTACCTTTGAAGCAGTTTGGGTAGATGGTCCTTCCCTTGGTCTTCTTTGATATGTTATGCCTTTAAAATTCTGAACGTTGTTGCTATTTGAAGGCATTTCCCCATAATACTCAGTTAAGTAATCAACCCTTTGATGAGATTGGTTGGCTTGATTCCAACTATCCTTATAGTCAACATAGATGTCTCCTACATTGTGAATGAATTCAAGCTAACTTGCAGACGTACTAGGACCGCAACCCTCAGGATAACCATGTTCTTGAACATAGCACCCATAATGGCAGCCCGATTCCTCATGGAAATCTCTGCATTCCCTACAAAATGGTTTGTAAGGCTCAACCACATTAGTAGCCTCTAGCTGATGAGGAGGCCTCTGCTCATGGTTGGGATTCTTTCTCTGCCATGTTTGCCTTGCAGGGAAGGGTCTAGGAGGTGGCGAAGGTTGAGTTCTTTCAACAGTTATGACCCTATTCTGAACCTCTTTAATCTGTGCTGAGTGTTTCCTCTCCATGTCTTGCATTTTCTCTGTCAGGTCCATGAGCTTTTTCTCATAATCTTCGTGTGACGGTTCTTTCCCTTTAGGTTCAACAGTGTTAAGAGGAGTTGATGATCTAGAGTAACCCTGGATGTTTGACTCCCTTGAAGACTATTTGTTCTTATCAATTTTAATGGCCAAATTCTGAGCTTGAAGTAAAGTAGTTGGTTCCTTGTCTCTAATCTGGTATTGGATCTTGCCACTTAATGCTTCAATGTAATAATCCAAAGTAGAAGATGCAGGAGGAGCATAAGTGGCAAGGATGGAATTTGACAACTCAGTGAACCTATTATTGAACTCATCCATGGTTTCCGTTTCAGACATCTTCATACTAGTCAAAGCTGCTACTAGATGCCTAGGTTCCTTCTTACTACCAAACTTTCCAAGGAAAGCAGTCTTGAAATCTGCTATGGTAGTGAAAGAGTTGTTTGGCAAATTATCATACCAATTCCTATCTTTGCCATCCAGAGATAGAGCAAACAAGGTCATGTAAACATCTTCATGTTTATCAACACCCCTGACATACGAACCACAGTGTCTGGAGAAGTTTCTGATATGCTAATCAGAAAAGGTAGAGGCATCAGTGTCATTAAAAGTCATAAATTTATCAATAGCCTTCTCACAAATGTCATGAGGCTGACCTGCTATTTGAGTAAAATTGAGTTGAGTAAAGAACTCACCCATGGTGTCAAGGAAACAGCTATTGTTTTGAAAATTTTCTAAGTTTTCTTGAAATAAAAAGTGGATGTCTGAAACAGACTCAGATCCAAGTTCTACAAGGATCCTACGAGAAGCTAGTTTGTTCAGTCTCCTCCTATAGGCTTTTTCAAGGTCAGGGATGAAATTGAGCAAACCTTCAGAGTTTCTTCTAGTCGAATACCTTGAGGTGTCAACTGACAGTAGAGTTGCCAGGTGGATTGAAGTCTAACTTCAGAGAGTGATTGGACTAAAAATCTACCAAAAAGGGGAAAAGGGTAAATAACTAAAAAGAAAAAAAGGTCGTCCAGGAACAAAAAGATTTATCCCCGACAACGAAGCTAAAAGATGGTGTCCGTCGATTGCACACCAGCAGCAGAAATCTTTCGAAAGTTGTCTCCTTACTTGCGAAAGTGGGAGAGGTGTGACTTTGGGGGCAAGCACGGAGCTAGGTATTGTCACCTACTCCTAGCTCCTTCGTTTAGGCTAACTCCTAACGAAGCCAAGGGGGGTAGTCCCTAACAAAGAGTTTTCTATGGCTCGATGTTTAAGTTAAGTTTTTGATGTTATGATGCGGATGGGTGTTGTTTAGCAGTTATTGTGATGAAAGATGATTAAAATTATGAATTTTGAACACAAGACAAAAGCAATCCACATTGTTGTGCTGGATTAAAAGATGAACAGTATATCAAGACTTGTGAAATAAAGATGCATTCATAGATAAAGATTTTATAAGCTAAAGACAAATGATCCAGATGTAATAATCACGCATAAATTAATAGACCAGTGCCTTATGGAGTCAAAGCTCTACAATGCTTAAAGAAATAAAGCCAAGTCCTGAAATAAAGCTAGTGGATGTTATGCGAGTGCTCTTGGTACATTTTAAATGTTTTTTAAATGGTCTTGTTTAGGGCTTCAACGAAAGGTATCAAAAGATTAGCCAAGAAAATATTCCAACTTAATCCGTTAGAGACATGACAGCCCGCCTAGTATCTCAGGCTGGTATCGCGAAGATTGACCAGCTAGCTGAGACTCTAGACAGCGGGGAGTTTTGGCGCCTTTACTAGGAATGACTTAGAAAACTTTCTACAACGCCGATGCATTGGTTACGGGGTAAAATTTTATTATGATGAGTCTTGTGAGATTAACAATCCAATGTCGTTTGGATCGCTGATCGCTGGAAAAAACTCACGCATGCCTGGCTGCGACTAGCTGCAGTACTGCTGTAGGGTTTGCCGTGCTCGTGCACCTCCATGGCTGCGCCTGGGGGAGGGCTCTCCCCTCCCTATGTCTCGATCTCTGCCGCAGAAGCCTTCAGAAGGTTAGTAAAGTCACCAGGCTTCAATCCGGTGGCCCCTTCAATCCCGAAGTTCATCAAAAAACTGGATGAAGTTCCTGAAATCGACCTCCCAAGTGAACAACCCATCAAGATAGCTCTCGCTCTGGCGGAGAGAGGTCTGGTAGGCCAATTCATGGGCTTATGGCCCTCAACTAAAACCACAGATGATTGGACCCAGAGAAACTGGAGACCGCAGCTCAAAAACATTGTTACCTACTACCCAGTTGGACGAGGGTTTTTCATTTTTGAATTTATAGCCAAGGAAGATCGGGCTCTAATCTTCAGAAATGGCCCATATTTCATGGGATCCCAGGGTTTGTATCTCAATAGATGGACTCCAGATTTCAATGCAGAAGTTGATGTGCCGAAAGAGGTTCCAGTGTGGGTAAGGCTACCAAATCTCCCCGTTCATTGCTGGAATGTTCAAACCCTTGAAAAAGTAGGAAATGCTCTTGGAAAATACATAGACAAAGCTGAGAATAAGGGCCAATATTCATGTGCCAGAATCTGTGTAGAGGTAGATCTCGAAGCCGGTCTACCTGAGGCAGTCAAACTAAAAGTTGGAGACTGGCACCATTATCAGAAGCTGGATTATGAACAACTTCCGTTCAAGTGCCGGCAATGCCATGAGCATGGTCACTTCCAGAGAAATTGCCCCAAATCAATTGCTTTAGAAGAAGGAGAGGGATGGCAAAAAGCAAAAAAAGGGAGAACAAATCCCAAAAACCAAGGGAAAAAGAACACGGAAGAAATACAGAAGCAACCGCCAAGCACAAATAATTCCAATCAGGAAAGCACAAAATCTGCCCCAATCATTATCCAAAATGATGAGGAACCATAGAAAATCAGCGATCTAGAAGGGAAAGACCCAGCTGATGCGAGCATTGAAGGAAATCAAAAGGTAAATCAACCGATCTGTAAAGAGGCAGAATTCCAGATCGCAGATCCTCTGGAACCTGGGGAAATACCCCTTCATGATTCAGCGTGGGCTGCTGAGACCCCCGGCACCTCCAAAGAAGTAAATGAAGATCCCACGTTGATAGAAACTGATCCAGGCGAGGAAATGGACGAAGGTTCTTCAAGTAGTCTGCAAGCCTTACCTATCAAAAATCCAAGAGGAAGAAAATCAAGACAAAAGAAAAGAGAAGAAGCAACCTACCTAGCCATCCTCGAAGGCTCACAGAAAACTCTAAAAGGAATTATGAATACCAGATCCAAAAAAGGAACAGATCTGGCCTCAAAAGGGGCCAACCCCTACCTCCACAGTAATTAATGCGATACATCTCCTGGAATTGCAGAGGACTAGGATCAACTCCAAAAGAATAAGCTATGAAATATCTTGTTCGAATTCATACTCCTGAAATTCTGCTAGTCCAGGAAACGAAAATGGAGGAATCTACTGCCCTCCGTATTGGGAAAAAGTTCTGGAAAAAAGGTCCTGGAATTGGCAACAACTCCAGAGGTGCTTCTAGAGGTATCGCTACCTTCTGGGACTCAAATCTGTATAACCTCGAAGCTGAAGAACGGACATTGCACTGGGTTTTCACCAAACTCAGCCACAAACCTTCTGGACGCACTGTAAGTATGTTTAACCTTTATGTACCCATCATGCACTCTGAGAAAAAAGAATGCTGGAACACGTTAGAATCCTTTCTTAACTCCCAGCATTTAGAAAATATCATTATAGCAGGCGATCTGAATGTCACCCTCGCCGCCAATGAGAAAAAAAGGAGGCACACTGGTCAGAGACCCATCAAGAGAATGGGTGGAAGATATCATACTCGGATGGGATCTGTTAGATATAAAGCCTGCCAAAGGAATTTTTACCTGGACCAATAAGAGAAATGGTCCTGGCCATGTTGCAGCCCGCCTTGATAGGTTCTTAGTCCACTCTACCTTTCTTGATTTTGGCCTTTTAGCTTCTTCCAAAATCCTTCCTCATTGCATCTCCGATCACAAACCAGTCCTCCTAGACCTGGCCCTAGATCAAGACCTTGGCCCAATCCCCTTCCGCTTTAGCCCTCTCTGGATCCAGCATGAAGACTTTTTGCAAGTAGTGTCTGATTCTTGGGATAACCAAATAAAAGGATCTCCATCCTTCATTTGGGAAGCCAAAATAAAAAGACTTAAACATGATCTGAAAAGTTGGGCTAGGAGCATCACCTCCCCCATCTCCAAAAGAAAAACAGCGCAGGAAGAGCTGGAAGACCATCAACTTCACATGGACACCTCTCCCATCTCAGACTATCATCTAAAAATAGAAGAGATCCTTCAGAAAGACTGCTTCTCAGCCTGCAGGTTAGAAGAGGAGTATTGGAGGAAAAAATCCCGAAAACTCTTGATCTTAAGTGGGGACAAAAATACCAAGTACTTCCATAAGCAAGCTGAGGCTCGTAAGAACTATAAAGAGGTTACTGAAATAAATTTTCAAGGAAATCTGGTTAAAGATGTTGAAGGCATCAAGCAAGCAGCTGTGGCCACGTTCCAAGAGCTTTACACAGCCCCAATAGAGGATCCGATTGACACCTCTTCTCACCCTTTTGATCTCATCCCTCACCTTATTAAAGCTGCTGATAATAACTTCCTTTCTGCTCCAGTCACCATGAATGAAGTCAAAGAAGCTCTTGTGCTTATGAAACCTGACAGTGCCCCCGGCCCTGATGGTTTCACATCTAGATTCTTCACAATTTGCTGGCCTATAATCAAGATTGATCTCTTAAAAATGATCCGGCACTCTCAAAAGGTAAACAAGCTGGGAGGTAGCACTAAATCTTACTTCCTAGCGCTGATCCCGAAAGAAAAAGATGCCAATACTATCAACAGGTTCAGGCCTATTTCTTTGTGCAACACAGGGTACAAGATCACAACCAAGATTATAGCCACCAGATTGAAAATAATTATGCCCGGCATTATTCTGGAAAATCAAGGAGGCTTCATCAAGGGCAGGAAAATACTCAACAACATCATTCTCGTCCAAGAGGCAATCCATTCAAGCTATCAACGCAAGGAGAAAGGTATGGTCATCAAACTTGATTTGGCTAATGCTTTTGACCGTGTTAGGCATGACTTTCTGTTTGCAGTCATGGAAAAGTTTGGCTTCTCACGTGCCTTCATAAGCTGGATCAAAGGCTGTATTGGCGACCCGTGGATAGCCCCTCTAGTTAACGGAAGGCCCACAAGTTTCTTCAAAGCCTCAAGAGGTCTAAGGCAGGGTTGTCCACTGTCCCCACTCCTCTACGCTATCCAAGCTTCAATGCTCAGCTTTCAACTCAACCTGAGCCAAGAAATCCATCTGCTGCCAGGGCTAAGAATAGTAAATAATGTCAGAGAAATAAATCATGCTCAATTTGCTGATGACACTCCGTTGTTAGGGGGAGCAAGCATCCACTCAGCTGAACAATTCAAACAAGAACTGGATTTATACAAAGAGGTGTCAGGAAGTAAAATAAACTTCCACAAAAGCAAAATTTACAGCTGGAAGTGTTCAGCAAGAGAGCTAATGGAAATATCCATAATTCTTGGGATGGAAAGCACTGTGGACTGGGACAATTTCATTTACCTAGGCATCCCAATAAGCAAAACTAAAATCAAATCTGCTAATTGGGAACCTATTTTAGACAAGCTTAAAGTCAAAATCCAAAGATGGAGCGCTAATTGGCTCAATCTAGCCAGGAAGACAGTCTTGATAAAAGCTGTTCTGAATAGTATGCCTATTTATCAGTCCTCAATTCTGCTAGCCCCAAATGCGGTTATCCGAAAGATAGAAGGACTGCTCAAGAAATTCATTTGGGAAGGGGGCAAAGGGAATGAAAAAAAGATTCATTTAATTAGATGGGATAAGATCCAGAGACCGCGTGATGAAGGAGGACTTCAAATTCGAAATTTAACCATCCAAAATCAGGCTTTAGGAGCTAAGCTACTTTGGCAGATTATCTCAGGGAAAGAGAGCTGGAGTAAGGCAGCTCTCCGGAAAAAGTACTTTACTGGAACTAGGAAGAGATGCTTGGACTCTCAGCCCCCAACCAGAAGTGGTTCCCAGGTTTATAATTTATGTAGGAAAGCGTTGGATGCATTCAAAAAGGACCTTTACTGGATACCTGGGAATGGGAAATCAATCAAAGTCTGGGAAGACTCCATCCTGGGAGAAACTCCTATCGGTTTACACATGGAAGTGAGGAACCTCAAATTCTGGTTAGTGGAGAAAGGAATCACTACGCTTTGGGATCTCTCTGCATGGGATGACAATGATTGGATCGGTTGGGATCTAGGCAATATCCCTCTTGATCTCTGCAATGAAGCTAAAATTCTGACAATTCTCCTCCAAGGCAAATCTCTAATTAAAAAAGACTCCAGAGATAGAAGAGGGTGGGGCAACACTTCAGGAAATTACTCCACTGCAGAAGGATTCAAGAAATTCCAAGCCATCCCTTATGCTGCCCCCAACCCTGTGGTTTGGAAATTCATTTGGTCGAAAGCTTTCATCCCCAAGATTGACATCTTCTGCTGGACGTTGGCCCACAAGAGCATGCTCTCTGGCGAAAATCTTAAGAAAAGAGGAATAACAGGCCCAACTCGCTGCCCTCTCTGCAAAAACAAGGAAGAAACATCGGACCATCTGCTCCTTGGTTGTCATTTCTCAAAAAAGG
>LPNX011183540.1:463148-564099 GCA_001517045.1 Pseudotsuga menziesii
TCATCGAGTGGAAGGCTTCCCTGAATAAGCCCTGTCTATTCTTCGATGGAGCTTCGAAAGGCAACCCGGGAGCTGCTGGTTGTGGAGGAGTAATCATGGAGAATGGCAAGGTGATTAGCAATTACTCCTGGGGTCTTGGAACTGAATCTAACAACATAGCTGAATTCTGCGGGCTCTTTCAAGGTTTAAAAATCGCTCAGTCCAAAGGAATGAGAAAGTTATCAGTCTTTGGCGACTCTAGATTATTGATCCAAGCTATCATTAAAAAAAAGTGTCCCTCACATATTCACTTGGCTCAATTGTATCACAAAATCCGCCTGATTAGTAAAAAAATTCAAAGAATAAGGTTCTTTCATGTACTCTGTGACCTGAACCACTTAGCAGACCAAGAAGCAAACTGTGGCACTCTTTTGGGCAGAGGAATTTTAATAAAAAATGGAGCTGAGCACCACAGTAACATCCCCTAGCAGAAGAAGTTCCAGGACCCCTTTACACTGAAACCTTTGAGTACCAAAGAACATAAGAATCAAGTGAAATTGCAGAAATGGGCAGAAATGGGCAGAAATTTTCCTAAAACTGCCAGAAATTCTCTGCAAAATAGAAACCATGAAAGCTATGCTCGTGAAAGTGATTTCCCAGCTGTAAAAGATCCAGGTTCTCTCTCCATTGTCGCCCTTTGATAACCTGAGAACATCAGACCCAAGTAAAAAGGCAGAAATTGGCAGAAATGGGCAGATATTTCCTAAATTTGCCAGAATTTCTATGCAAAATAGCAAAATTAAAAGCTCTGTTCATAATAGTGATTCCCTTCCTCAAAGCTTTTTAAGATTTGCTACGTTCAGTCTCCATTCCAAAACGAAGTGAAAGACCCAGCTGTGGATTGCAGGCTCCTTTACAAATCGTTGGAATTGCAGGCTCCTCTTTAAGCTTCACGAACAAAAGAAAGCTGTGAGTATTCAAAGCCTTCTCCCAAGCACTGCCACTATAGTTGGAAAGCCGCTCCTGGTCCACCCCAACGCTGAGCAAAGAGTTCAAATCGTTGGCTGCAAAGTTTTCTCTGTTCCAGCGCAGCCTAAGTTCTTCTTCTCTTAATACTCTGTCCTCTCTTACTCTGAAGCTTGGATTCTTTTATTCTTTAGATTTAGTATTAATTTGAATAAGTGCTCTATGTAAAAGCCCGCGGAAGCTTATTTTCCGTTTTTATATATTCTTCCCCAATGTTTAAGTCAAAAAAAACAATCCAATGTCGTTTCTGGGTACTCCGATTTTTAGGTCGGTCAGAGCATACTCCGGCAAGGAAACAACGAGATTAATTAATTAGCAAGGAAATGTGAATTGGAGAATTTTATAAACTAGTTTGATTAAAACCCTTCGACAGAGAGCGCTCTTGACTTTGTCTTATGACAAAAGTTCAAGAGACTTAGCTAAACTATATGCTTGACGCAAGGATATGCAGTGGGAATGCTCTTCGATAGAGAGTGCTCTTGACTTGGATTACGGCAAGTTCAAGAGACTTTAAAGATTTATTAATTAACTTATAAAATTGTAAAAAAGACTAATCTACCCAAGAATCTCTTTCAGGTTTTTAGGCCTTAATCGGGAGAGCATGGGGGTGAGTAAAAAACGAAATTAAAGACAACTCTCCGATAGAGAGCACTCTTGATCCACAAAGTGAGATTCAAGAGATTTCTACTTTAAACAGTTGATTAACTTATTGAAAGATAAAAATTTAAAAGATGAAGTAATCAACTTAGTAATAAAACAAAATGGGCTAATCTAGCAATTAGTATTCTAAGAAAGATAATGAGATTATTCTAAGCACAAGCACATCTAATCTAAGCACATAAAAATAAGAACACCACAAACCTCCCCAAATGGGGGAGGTTGAGAGTGGGGGCTTAAAAACCCCACTCAAACAAAAAGAAAAACTTTATTGAAATTTATAATTTGCCTTGGGAATTCAACCCTTGAAATGACTTTTGAAATAAAGCTAGAAGACTAACATGAAACTTTATTAATGGATTTTATGTAAAAAGGAGAGTGACTTATCTTTTTGTTGAGAACATTTTCTTCAAACTTGCAAAGAGGGAAAAAAGAAGAAGATAGAAAGGAGCAAAAAGAGGGCAAAAGAGGGCTGGAACAAAAGAGGAAAAGAGGGAAAAAAGGGAGAAACAAAAACAGGAAATTTGGTGCAAAAGATGGGAAGAATAGAGAAGCGAACTAAACAATCAATGAGCTGCAAAAAATGGTAAAAACAGGGGGCAATGACTTAAGAGAAAAGTGGCTGCAATAAAAATGAAAAAAGAGGGCAGCGAAGAAAACAAAGAAGAAAATCACACAATAAGGCGGAAGGAGGCCAAATCCAACCTAGAAGAAGAAGAGAAAATCAACCGACAATCAACACAAGGTGGGATCAACCTCCGAACAAGGTGACCACTAGAAGCACTAGTCCCAAAACCGTCTAGTCTAGCTGGATGTACGCAAGGATGCTAGTGGGGAAAGAGAAGTAGCCACAAAATTATGTGGCACTTGGGATCAAATCCCAAGCTTACTTTCTCAGGTCAAAACGAACATATAACACATAGAAGTATTGAGAAGGGAGAAACTTAGATTCAAAATGAGAAAAGTAACTGGAAAGAACTTCTTTTACTTGATGGATGAGGCAAAGAAACTTATGCTTCTCGATTTTCCTGAAAGAGAATGACTCCTTGTGGAACCTGCAGAATGAATCTTAATCATAAAAAAGCCCCTGTATATCGTACGATACCTGAAAGCACACAATCTTCAAGAGAAGAGCATAGATTATATGAAATAGTGCTAGATTGTTAGCCTTCAAAATTTATACAACCAAATGCTTAAGAATCCAGAAAGAAGGGAGCAAAGAAAGGTATCACCTCACATGGTGAATCATGACCAACATAGAGCTTCCGCTTTGACCTCCAAAGTCATCAACTTTATTAAATATTAAGCAAAATATTACAATAGAAATTCTCCAGAGTTTCTATGCCAAAAATCCGATCCCAATAGAGCTAGAAGAGTCTCTATTTATACAATGAGAGAGTGTTAAAACCCTAAAACCAAAAACCCAAACCTAACCGGCTCGGCACATAACTGAGAGCCCAGACCTGAGAAAAAGTTGGTGTGAGTGAGGGGTGGCCTCCACCTAGGCAAGGCGCCCCCACTCCCAACCCTAAACATCCAAATCCAACCATCATGATAGCCACACGTGTGAGGGCGCAAGGCTTCAGTAAGGAGGGGCGTGAGCACTGTGAGGGGGCGTGAGCACTGTGAGGAGGCATGAGAGGTTGAAGAGGTGAGGAGTGGTAATGTTAGGTGCCAAAAACCCTTAGGGTTTGCACCAAGCCTTCATTCCATTTATTACCTCACTCCGTAATGATCACCGGGCCAATCACAGCTTTCCAAATCACCAAATTCATGAGTTTAGTTGGAGATGACAAGTCTACTAACTGAATGTATCTTTAATTCTCTTCGATTGTTCACTAAAAAGGATTTGTGCCGAGTTGAATCATCATAAATGCCCAATGCCATGTCATTTAGCCTTTTGTTTTATTCAATTTGGTTAATTTTGGAGAGTTTTTTATTTTCTCCAAAATATTCATTTTTAATATTTTAATTAATAATTTCTCCGTAAATGACTTTTTTGAGAAATTATTAATTATGAGGCCGAATGAACTTCTGAAACTTGGAGATAGCTGGCTGGCTGATCATGAATGATTTTTGGCTTAAGGTTAGAGCCTTCAATCACTGAATTCGGGTTTCGGATGACTGACTTATTACAAAATTAAATTTTCCATTTAAGTTATGGAAAATTTTAATTAAAAACTTAGGAAAAATTAAAAAATTAAATAAAATATAAAAATCCAAAATTTGACGCGTCCGGTAATATTTTTTGGAATTTGTTATGAAGGTCCTAGTGACTTAGGACATGACCATAGTCTATTCTAATAATGTCTAGTAGGTTTATACATACTCAGTTGGGCTCTAATAACCCCCCAAGGCCCAGAATTCAAAATCGGGTATTCCAGATTTGGAGGAAGCGGGAGAAAACCTTGTCAATTATACTCGGCTATAGGCAAAGCATAATTGTCAAGGGCAAAAAACTCCCTAGAATAACTTAGTTGAAATTCTACGTCTTAGCAGACCAAACCACTCAAAACACTCTACTAGCACATTTTATTACAAACCCTGCGGGGCCATGGTCAAAATTATTCAAAACAAAAACTGACTAGCCAAAACTGGCTAGGCACAAAGGGGAGATCATCCGATGCACTGGAATACAAACATGTATCATGCTTGTCAAATGGCAGCTCCTCAGCTGATCCAACTATGGTACAAATAAGTTGGTAACACAATGTATTTGAAGACACAAGGAGAGAAGCAAGCAGCTAAGGAACCATTATCTTTACCTCTTCTGAAAAGTGGAACACATTTGAAGACAACCAGGTGATGTGAGGAATAGTAACAATATTCAGCGTTTTCAATTTTTCTAAGTGTATGGTTAGCTCATTATCTCATTATAATCTATAGTTCTTTGTTGTAATCTCACTAATTATTTTCATTTAAAGGAACAATGCCATCTTCAAATCGCACTTAGCATACATTTTGTTGCTGCTGGTTATTAATTTTTCTAATAACAACCTCTTCCCGAATACAAAACTAAGCTATGTCCCAAAACAAATTTCTAAGATTGGGTTTCAAATGTGTGAAGAAAAGTAACAACAAGGTTGCCAAGAATGACTATGTTGACAAGTTTTTTTTAAATTGAATGGAGATTTTTGTCATACCATTAACAAATCCTGTTTCTGTGCAGAATTTATTTGTGAATGGATGTGGAAGAGCATGGTAAGTTAATATAGTAGAATCAAATAACTTATTGGTACGAGCCTGTTATTTGTTAGTCTTTGGTTATGTGTAGTGTTGTTTTTTTGTCTTTTTCAATCTTGTAATCTCTTTATATTCCAAGCATACCATTTTTCAAATGCTATGATTGATTCCGGTAAATCCCTCTTTTGTGTGCATATGCAGCTCAGAATGACTATGTATCCTTGCTGCTGGAAATTTAATATCAAGACTTTTTTTGCTATAAGTGCCAGTCTCAAATCTGCTTTGCAATGTATCATCTTTGACTTCAGATTTCTAAAGCTGGCCTAAACTCTTTTGCAGGAATAGAAAGCTATTCACTATTATTTGTTAAATTTTGAGTTGGGTTAGGGTTAAGAGAGAAAAAAAATACACATCCATTTGTTTTTAAAAATATTTTATTGAATATTTATGCTAAGGTGTCCCACAAGAACACATTTCCCTTACACTAGGCTTTGAAATGCACCTTCATTTCCTATTTGAAATTAGAATAACTAAAGCCCAAAGCCTTTGGACCTATATTGGAGTTAGAATAACTAAATTCCAAAGTCATAAGACCTATATCGGTTGAAACGTGCTTTGCATGATGGTCATAATAGGGGATATTTGTGCATGTGTTTCTTTTACATAATTGAAGATGTGATTTTTCTCTCAATATTGTTGTTAGGGTATGTTGTTTTAGTGCATAGAGATGAGGTTTGAGGAAACTGATGTGTCTGTTGTTTCTGCTATTTGACTGCCAAAAAAACTACTTTAGGATTTTTTGGGGGGGGCGAGGTGTGCCCAAAAAAGCGCTAATTACGGCAAAATATGAGGAATCATCCTTTTCATCACTATTTATGTGCCCAGGATGGAGATTAGGGTGTTGTAAAGGGGCCTAAGACACCCAAAATTAGTTCAAATGACCACAAGATTGATGTTTTATCCTGAGAATTAGCCCATATTTAAGAATGAGGCATATTACTGCTAACCTAAGGGTTGAAAGAGTCCACAAAATACCCAGAAATAGTCCAAACCTGCCTATAAATGTTGCTTTTGTCCAAATTGGTGCCTAAAATTTATTTTAAGGTGATTTTCATGATTGCTTGTTGCAAAGGGTCAAAATAGGCACAATTTTGCACCAAAAAAATTTATTAACATTGTTTGAAGACAAACCATGCCTAGAACTACCATCAAATGGGAAGATCATTGCTTCTTGATGTCCTAGACGCACTCAGGGATGCCTAAATTTCTATAGAGAATGCACAGATATGTCCCAACCATGCCCATAAATTCTCAGAAAAGCCCCAGGAAAAATCCAAGTCTCCTCGTATTATCCGATCTGCTGGGAAATACCTGTGTAATGATCAAGATGAATGGTGATGATGGATATTACATTTGTGGGTAAATTCATTAAACTAGTATGTGTCTTAGCGATATTTTACTGCTTGTTGTGTTCTTATCTTACTGTGCAACAAGAAGACTACCAACTCACCCCCTTTAGCACTAAGTTTTAATTTGCTACCAATTGTGTCAAAATCAAATGCTACATAGGGTGATAATGGATGGGGATCAACTCTAAGTATCCCAACTTCTTATATACCATAGTGTGCATGCCACAAGTAGAGGCACATTCATATAAAAAGCAATGGTGGATAACAATGTTTTTTTACCATGACAAGAATATGAAGTGTAACAAAAGGAGGAAGATTAGGCATTTTTTTGTACAAATAAAAAATAATCAACCAATAACGTAAAGGAGTGATGACTCCATTAAGGGAAGACAGTAAGGTCTTTCATTGACCATCACTATACCTAAGAAGCATGCTGCAACTTCAATCACTGAAACTGGACCAAATCCTAGATTCTCAGCAAGGGTATTAGCAAACAACCTAGCCATGATGGCTACAAGACCATTGCCCAAGACTATTTCCTTCGAAAAGGTCAACGATAACCATTGTGCATCAAAAGTAAAACCCTCTTGAAATGTTGAGCAACAAGTCATGATTCAAGTATTCTTCAGACATAATTACTTATATTTTCCTGTTTTAGTCATTGTCTTTGGACACATATTACGAGGAGCTGGAAGTGAATATTTGAAAACCAAAAGAGGTTTTTGTTAAGAACGGGACGATTCACAAAAACCTCCTTCAGTTTTTCAACAGGTGTAATGGTTTGGAAGATTCGAAGGGACCTTTACAGCTTATTTTATACAGGTTTAAACAGTAAATTATTTCCTGTTTTGGTCATTATATTTGGGCGCTCTTTCCTAACAGCTGGAGAATAATTTGTAAAAACTACGGGAGGTTTTTTTCAATAATGGAATTGTATACAAAAGCCTCTCTCCGTTTTCACATAGCTATCACGGTTTAGGAAATATAGGTAGTTCTTTGAGACCCTTTTTTGCCTAATTTCGCCTTTTTCTCATAATTTCGCCTAAGTTATCATGTTGTAAACTATAGGTCTTGTTGTGCCGAGAGTAGGGAGGTGCTATAAAGCCCAGTATGGGGGATATGTTACACTACCAATAGTGAGAGATAGGGTGAGAGAACTACTCAATCCAATTTTGACCCTTTCACTCAAGCCATGCTCTGCCCTACCATCAACTTCTGTATTTTGAACCAAGCAGGAGATGACAGGGCATTGACAGACATCCAAATAATATAATTTTGAACCAAACAGGAGATGACATAGCATTGCCAGATATCTAATGAAATTTTGAACCAAGTAGAGGATGACATGGCATTGCCAGACATGTCCAAATAGTGAAAGGTTGATTGAAAGAATATAATACAAGGTTGGGTTGTTGTCAAAAAATTGAACTATTTTAAATTTAATTGTACATATCTTAGTTTATACCATATTTATTACTCTTTTTCCACATGCATATTTATGTGTGAAAAATTTATTTATTCCAAATTTAAATGACTGATATTCAAATTTATCTTCACTATTTCTACTCTATTAAAGTTTTCATGTACAAACTTCAATTTTTTTATGTACAAACTTCAAACAGCATTAGCTCATACAGCCATATAATATAAAATCACTATACAACCGTTAAAATAAAAAGGCTCCAAAACCAAATCTTCAGTTGACTAAACAATCCAAGCACGCACAGTCATTCTTTTAGATGCCTGTGAGTGAGGTAACATGTTTGATATGGACAGTCATTGAGTTTCTGTCAACTACTCTGCCAGCTCCAAACTTTCATTAAATACCTTGTGTTACTTTAAATACCCACTCTTCAGAACTTGAATATAAATTTAGATTCTGATTGCATATTGGTAATTCATTTCTAATAGGTGATATTCAGATGGGTGGTGGTATTCAGGAAAGCCATAGCAGAGTGCAAGAAGGTATGTCTGTTTAACTTTCAGATTTATTTTATATCTGCATTTACTTTCTCATTCATCCCTCACACTAGCAGGTTGTTGTAATATGATGTGGCTGACCTTGAGAAAATGGAACCTCATGCCTTAAATTGATCACTGATGCAAAGCAAGGAAGAGGTCCCAATGGTAGGATCTTTGCAGGAAAAGGAAGACCCATTGGTTTGCTTGTGATATTCAGTATTTTGGCCCTTCTTGTAGGTCAAATTGGTGCTATTATTCTTGGCAGGTATTACTTTAATAATGGTAGTGACAACAGATGAATTTCAACCCTTGTGCAATCAGCTTGGGGTTCATTACGCAGGGGAGAATAATGACCGGTGGATACTTGAATTTATTTCAAAGATGTCGAGAATATTATTTGCATTCTTCGCAGTTTTCCAAAGGGTCATTTTGTATTGTTCTTTGTGAATTGGGGCAACTTTACAATCTTGATTTGTACTAAAGGTAATTCTGGCCACCATTGATAAAATATAAACAAGAATCCATACACAAAATTCCAAGAGCCTTTGATGTCAATATTTCCATTATCTTTTCTATAGTTATTTTTTGGAATCTCACAAATTATTTTCATTCACAGGAACAGTGCCATCTGACATCGAGAAAGAGTCTGCTTTTTCTAAGTGCAAAACTGTTGGAGCTAATCTTCAAATCACACTTAGCATACATGCCAACTGTGGGTAACAATCATGAACTGGGTGTTGAACTTTGAAAGACCCAGGGATTCCTTTGCCATTTGCTTATACTACTGAGTTTATGGCAGCAATAATGGGAATGGAACGAAATAGTGACAGCTAAAACAATGGCTGCAGCTAGGCTTCCAATGGGCATCACCTAGAAGAGTTATGACAATGCAAACAAGGGGTCGATGAATGGATGTCAACATTGAAGCCACCAGACTCGGAAATCTTCCAACAGACTAGAGATCAAATCTTGCGAGGAAAGGTCATGAAGATCTCACTAATATCATTAAGGATGTAGACCATATATATTATCTATTGATGATCATTATTTTAAGGAGTTGTTTAGGGGTTGGTTAGAGGTTGGTCAAGGTTTAGGAAAATTGTAATTTTTAATTGTAAAGTGAGAAGAGGCTACAACCTATATAAGGGTTGGCTCTCTCACTCATGACCTATGCTTGGTTTATGAGAATGCTTCTCTGTTTTGAAGCAATTGAAGTACAAGGGTTTTCTTCACATTTTGTAAGTGTTTTTTGGTTCTTATCCTTTAATGTTGTTAATGATGTGTTGGATTAACTAAAATTGGTAAATGTGCTTATGTTGTCTAATTGTAGAAAAGCAAATAACATAACTTAAAATCTTGACACTTGCAACCAAAACACAAAAGGATAAACATCATTTGAGTTCTGAGTCTAAGTAGAACTGCACCTTGCATAGACTTGTATTAATCTAGCAGTAACAACGGCTACCACCTCTAGGCCTAAGATACACTCTAGATTTCATGCCACTATAAGACATGCACTATTGACACCCAAGCCAGGCACCATCTAATATACTGATTTTTTTCTTCATAATTTCATTAATTCTGGATGTATATAGATCCAAAAAGCATAATAACTAGACAACTCCAAATTAGATAAATAAGATGACATGTCACAGACAGAAGGAATCCAAATGGACAGTTAACACTTTGTTGACTTCAATAAATAACCAAAACTCTGTTGGCATTAAGATATTTCCCTTCAAACTTTACAATGAAACTTATGTCAAACAGATTTTTACTTGTAGCCTGAAGGCTCCTATCCACTAGAGAAATATGATCGTCAAATTAAGTGAGTAGTGTTTGTTCTGTGCATATTGAGTGCAAATGTCAATAGGAAGTTCTTCATTGAGTTTGAGGAATTACCTTTTGATATACCTTTAGGGCAAACTGTCAAGTATGCTTCAATGACATTATCTTTAGAATTACTTGCAGAGGCGATTGAGGGATCATGTCTTTCATGAGATGTTATGAGTTCAAAAGACCCCCACGAGCAAGAAAGTGCTAGCAATTAGAGTTAACACAGGTAAACAAAGCAAAAGGAAAAACAATAAATACATAGGAGAGACCAAAGAAACCTTGAATGCATGCAATCTCAAGTCCTCCTTTGAAGAAGCTCCAAAATTCAGATAAAGAGGACCACTTGAACATTTATTATTTTGAAAAGTTGAATATAGCATGCTTCAACTTATATTGTGTTTTAAGCTTTTATCCAAAGCACAACAATTGCCTCCCTTAATTTAGACTTTACTAAAACAATAAGTTTGTTTAATCCTAGGGATAAACTAACATTTAATCCTAGGGATAAACTAACAGGCATGTAAAAAATATTTTAAGAAACATCAACATGCAATCACTTGTAATCTGATAGGCTGAAATAATCTTACCCAACTATGTGGGCCATACTAATTTCTGAATTGGTGTGTACGTTCAATGTGGATTAATGTATTGTTGCCAGTGAGATAATATTAGGTTAGAAGTGAGCTAGTTCAAATTACATTTAGGTAAAAATTCAAAAAAAGTTCTTAAGGGAGTGCATTTTGTGTTTAGGCCCAAAACATTATATACAGAGAACAAACCATTACAAATAGGTGCTTTGAGCAATATGGATCAATTTATTACTTCATTCTATTTTAACCCAAGACCAAATTGTCTCTGAGTGTACAAATAATTTAACCTATTGCATTAAGAGTTATGTCTAAATCATGAACCTTGGATGTTCCTTATAAGTATGATATAGGTCTTTTAACCACCATTATAAATTAACTTAATGCTAACAACCAATTCCAACAAAAAAGTGAACTTACATTTTCAGACATAATTATTCTTCAGACATAATTACTTATATTTTCCTGTTTTCGTCATTGTCTTTGGTCACGTATTACGAGGAGCTGCAAGTGAATATTTGAAAACCAGAAGAGGTTTTTGTTAATAACGGGATGATTCACAAAAACCTCCTTCAGTTTTTCAACAGGTGTAATGGTTTGGAAGATTCGAAGGGACCTCTACAGCTTATTTTATACAGGTTTAAACAGTAAATTATTTCCTGTTTTGGTCATTGTCTTTGGGTGCTCTTTGCTAACAGCTGGAGAAGAATTTTTAAAAACTACGAGAGGTTTTTGTCAATAATGGACTTATATACAAACGCCTCTCTCCGTTTTCACACAGCTATCACGGTTTAGGAAATACAGGTGGTTTTTTGAGACCCTTTTTTCACCTAAGTGTGCTAGAGAGAGAATCCACAAGTGCGATACCCCCTATTTGCATAGGATTTTCACTTGGTTTTTTATGAGGATTTTTGGGTTATTGTAAATGTTTCTAGGAATTAAAGAGGATAATTTCAAAATCCTGGGAACTTTTAGGATAGGTCTATGCATTTTCTACATTAAATTAGGCATTCTAGGCAGAGTATAGGAGTATGCAACCATGATTAAGCAATCAAGAGTTTATTTTGAGTGACCTCGGCATGATTTGGAATGCTCCTAACTTCCCAACAACAATAAATAAGAAGTATAGGTGGAGTTTCATACCTCAAGGAGGTAATCAATAACTATTGACAGAATTCTGTGCACTTTCGAGCACCCACATAACAGTATGAACAATTTTGATCTTTAAATATGGACACATACGAGGACTATTCTGACCTCAATCAATAGAAGATAACCCTAACACACTTAGTCATGCTTTAAAAGGTACTTGTGATGTAGTTTCTTGTAGCAGCAGCATTGAGAAACATTTTATGAGCATGGAATGGTAAGGTTTCTTGGAACATCAACCTTGTAGACTGTCTCATCTCATGAATGGTTCTAATTTTGGTGGAGGATTCTTTCCATAATCCAACAATAAAACTTGAAACAAAAACATTCGGAGAGACAAGACATCTTTGGTATCGATGGACTCTTTTTCACTCACAATCTACTCCTCTACTATGAGATTGTATTTATAGTTGGCTTCTTGCAATAACTAGGGTTTTTCTTCTTGTTCTTTTGGATCTAGGTTTCTTTTGTACTATTGGGATATGCCTTTGCACTCTCCCTACTACCCATTTCATAAAGTTGTAATTTCTAGTCCCATTGACCTATTTTTGTCATCAATCGATATTAATATACTTACATTTCAACTATCATGCTAGATAGATAGAACTTGGATTTAAGCTAGGATTCTCTTCTTTTTAACTTAGAGGATCTAAAGTTACAAAGTTCAAGCCCTTCTACATTACTCTTTTTATTCTACTCCATTTTTGTTTCCCATCCTCAGTCTCCACCTACTACTCACTTCAAGTTGCCCTTCTCTCTTTCACTTCTGATCTTGCATTTTCATCACTGCTCAAAAGTTCCCTCATGCACAAATTGAGCTTCTGCAGTGCTCTCACAAGATTATTTACCATATCCTTCATCCAAATATTTTATTATGTTCAATGTGGATTAATGTATTGTTGCCATTGAGATAATATTAGGTTAGAAGTGAGCTAGTTCAAGCTCCATTAAGGTAAAAATTCAAGAAAAGTTCTTAAGGGAATGCATTTTGTGTTTAGGCCCAAAAAATTATAAACAGAGTACAGACCATTACAAATAGGTGCTTTGAGCAATATGGATCAATTTATTACTTCATTCTATTTTAACCCAAGACCAAATTGTCTGTGAGTGTACAAATAATTTAACCTATTGCATTAAGAGTTATGTCTAAATCATGAACCTTGGATGTTCCTTATAAGTATGAGATAGGTCTTTTCACCACCATTATAAAGTAACTTAATGCTAACAACCAATTCCAACAAAAAAGTGAACTTATATTTTCAGACATAATTACTTATATTTTCATGTTTTAGTCATTGTCTTTGGTCACGTATTACGAGGAGCTGGAAGTGAATATTTGAAAACCAAAAGAGGTTTTTGTTAAGAATGGGATGATTCACAAAAACCTCCTTCAGTTTTTCAACAGGTGTAATGGTTTGGAAGATTCGAAGGGACCTTTACAGTTTATTTTATACAGGTTTAAACAGTAAATTATTTCCTGTTTTGGTCATTGTTTTTGGGCACTCTTTCCTAACAGCTGGAGAACAACTTGTAAAAACTACGGGAGGTTTTTGTCAATAATGGACTTATCTACAAAAGCCTCTCTCCGTTTTCACACAGCTATCATGGTTTTGGAAATATATGTGGTTCTTAGTTAAGCTTTTGATATACTTCTTTTCTTTTTATTGAGAAGTGCTTACAAAATGGAGCTCAACCCTACGTTTCTTGCAAATTGCGGATCTTTCTGTTACGGTGTCATGCCTTTCTGGTTAATCATATTCAACAAGATTATAACCAATGTAATACTGAAGGAGAATGTAACACTGATCTTGTATATACTTCCATAAACTCTTAGGAAATTGACAATCCTAGAAGATATGCTTCATTGTCTTGGAACATTGGCAAACAAGGAAAATGTCGATATGTCCCAACCATTCCCATAAATCCTCAGAAAATCCCAGAAAAAAATCCAAGTGACCACTGAGTTTATGGCAGCAATAATGGGAATGGACCCAAATAGTGACAGCTAAAACAATCGCTGCAACTAGGCTTCCAATGGACATCACCTAGAAGAGTTATGACAATGCAAAAAGAATAATAACTAGGAAACTCCAAATTAGATAAATAAGATGACATGTCACAGACAGAAGGAATCCAAATAGACAGATAACACTTTGTTGACTTCACTAAATAACCAGAGCTCTGTTGGCATTAAGATATTTCCATTCAAACTTTACAAATGAAACTTCTGTCAAACAGATTTTTCCTTGTTATTTTTACATACACATCACTTCCATTTAGAGTTTTTGTCAAAACTTTTGTGTCCCATAGGTACGCAACTCCACCTAATTCACTGTAGCCTTAAAATTTTTACACATCCAGGTTGATGCTCAAAGGGATGAAACAATACATAAAGAAGATGTTCATAATGATGAAATGTTGCATCAACACCTTCAGATTTTCCAAGTAACCTCCACAGGCCTGTTGCAAAAATGACTGGTAGCTGCTTACTGTTGTTTTTCCTCAAACGACTGCTCAGATTTGCTTGAGTGTGTCCAAAATACATTGTTTAGGCCCTAGGGCTACTACTGTTGTACTATTGTAGGTGACTGGTAGCACCTAGACCTACTCTTTATTACCCTCCTCAGCGTTGTTAGAGTACCCAGGTTGTTGTCTTTGGATGTTACAATGCATAGGATGATGCAAACGTAGCCCGAAGTTGTTGTAGGAGTGTGCATTAAGGTCAACGGTGTAAACCTGCCATGGGAATACCAAACATTTCAGAACTCATTACATTGAATGTTGAAAACATCTTATTTCACTAACAACAAAACTGCTTCATAGTTTACTCAAAAATCCAAGAACACCAGCGAATGTAAACATTTTAGAAGAAATCCAAGAAGAAAAATAAAAATAAACAGGGAAACTAGTAACTAAAGGAAATGTTACTATTATGACTAGGAAAAAATTTAACAATGTCTGGAAAAGACAGAATGGCAGTGATATGGGTCAATAAATTGCATATTTTGATGATGTACTACAAATCGATAATCCATGTGACTAACTATGGCATCAAGGAAGAATAAATTGTTCTGTGTCAAATTTATGGTTGATAGTCGATGATTAGCTGGTGTTGAGGCAATAATGGCCTATGCTTGAGCCTCGTGAACACAAGTGGAGTGTTGTACAAATTTTTTGATAGAAGCACGATTCATGCTTCATTTGATAAATATGTAAAGAAGACTAACCTCGAAAGACAAAACATTGTGCATCATAGTGTTAAAAAAAATTTAAAAAAATTGTGGTTCAAATTAATGAAAATCTAAGTTGATGACCAATTGATAGTCAAACTGTGAATAACAACATGAATGAGCTCCAGCCCAGGGGAAGCAGCAAGAATGAAGTACATCTTTCTAACAGGAGGTAATGAGGACTTTATGACAGTGAAAAGCAGCAGCAGATTGAAAAGTTCAGGGCAGAAAACCAACGAGGACATTTTACAGCAGTTCAAGAAATTGGAAGCAGCAAATAGCAGTAATAAAGATGATACAGTCCAAACTGGCGAGGAGCAAGTTTATTCTTTCTCACATTTATGGAAATAATTTGGCACAATAATGAGTCTAGACAGTAACAGTACTATGACATTTGCAACAGTTGAAGTTGTGTTGTTAAATGGACCAGAGTTCAAGGTTGTGTTGATACATTACATAGAATTTTAGAACTTGACAAATCTATGAGGAAGAGCATATTGAGAAAGTGACAGGGAGAGCTGTCACAAAGAGAAGATGAAGGAATTGGACAAAAAGAGCAGCAAAATAGAGGAATAGGAGGAAGAAATATAAAATAGGAATATATGTGACAGGAGAAAAGCATGAATAACAGCTCCAAGATATGAAAAAGAGTGAAAGAAGAAGCCACAGTCACAGCTGGAGCCCTGAACAACCTTTCAATTGATCTCAAAGGGGGAGAAATGAGTAGTAAAACAAGAAGATGAGAAACTGAAAGTCAGGAGGAGCAGAACCAATGAATAGGACTGAGACATGACTATCTGATCTATGTGAGCAACAAAGGATGAACAAGTAGCAGCCAAGAGATCAACTACTTGTTGATCTGGTCAGAAATTTGGAGAATTAGAACAGGAGCGAAAGTACCAAAGAATACTGAAATTGAAAGAAACCTAACACGCACTTGGACATGGATCTAAAGAATAATTTGGTACAGATTCAGGGTTGGTTTGTGAAGAATTGTTTGCAGATGTGAGAGCCATTCTCGATCAGTAGAGATCCGAGTTGTGATGAAAAACAAGTGTAAAAGAAAGAATTTGTGTTGAAGATCAGATCTAGGGTTCTGGCCTAGCAGGATAAGGTTCGAGTTAGTGAAGTATATTCGAGGTATGGATTGATATTTGTCTGGTCGTATAAGTCATAAAACTGAATGTTTTGGTGTTGAAGAATCTGGTATATTGTATGCCATGTTTTATTGCCTGGGGCTTGTTCTTAGGTCTGTTTGAGGTCATATAATAAAGACCAGTAAATCAGTTCGTTGGACAATATTTGGAGTATTGAGCAAACTACGGTTTTATCTTGTGGGATGGTTGTACTTGCACGCTTTTAACAAGCACTTTGCAAATTGACAACTGTAGCTTACTGTCAGACCTTTGAACGTTTTTGAATATTAAATAAAAAAGGGACTATATACTAGCTTGGCAACATTGGGAGAGAGAGATTTGGGAAAATGCAATCACAGTTAATAGAAATCTGTTGCTAAACACTTGACGACCCTTCAACTAGAAGACCACGATATTCTCACTCAGTACATAGTGTAACAATGATCAAGTGGGCTGATGTAGGTGTTTCTCTTCACAAACTTGACAAGCTGCTACATGAATCAACTCCCACAATGAACATTGACAGGAACCAAGCTAGTAATGTGATGGAATATGTCACAACTCCTGTTGTTCTTCCCAAATATCTCAACCAGCATACATAAACTTTTTCCAACCAATAACAATGATATTATTCCCTTGTTTAGCACTGATCTTCTCTATGCAATTTGCAGTACCAGCCACTGTACAAGACCTGCCAAAGTTATGATACAATATTCTATTAATTGATTCATTATGTCAAAAGAAAGACAATTTCTGTCTAAATGAGCAGATGCAACAAAAAATGAATAAACATAGGAGTAAATGTACCTGGAACAAAAAGGGACTGTATACATGCTTGGAAAAAATCATCATTAAATACATCACAAGGATAAAAAAGTGAAACTGTCCAAGGATCAATACAATAATATTCAGATGTAGTTCAACAATTAAAACAAGAAGATTCATATTAAACATAATACTTGAATGCAGTTTTAGCATTTAAAACAAAATAGTACATATCAAATGTACCACAATGGAATATGTACTTACCATATATCGATTTAAAGTAATTATTGGCCAATATCTTCTTCCACAACCCACTTTTTACCTTTCCTTGTTCTTTTTGAACGCCATTCTATACAAGCATTTCTACCTTTAGATAGTTCCCATGTTTCACACTTTTGTCTGATATTAGCATCCTTTATCCATTCTTCAACTGAGTCTTCACTAGAACTGTCTACTTCCTGAATAAACCTTGATACCACGTGCCTATAAAACCATTGAAACATCTGAACAAGCGGATTTAAAAGTGTTGAGTACTTTTATGATATGCTACCCTTGCTTGCTTATGAGACTTTTCCATTCCTTGGGTATTCCAAATTCCTAAGCTACCATACTCTTTAGCAAACCATGGAGCGTGAAGATAAAGTATGTGCTGCCAACATTAAAACAGTCAATTAAATTTGGTAATCAAAATGACATAATAAAGAGTATTGAACATGATGCAAAGAGAATGAAAAAATGAGACCTACCATGTAATGTGTGATCTCATTTTCTCCCCATGCCCCAATCATTTCTTTTGTAAAATGAGTAACTGCTTTAGTGAAGGCCATATCATCCCCCTCTTCAAATTTCTCTTTCTCCATTAATGAAAATAATCCAGAAAGTGCCATCCAAATTTTTTTTTTCTTAATGCAAATCTTCCATTATTAGTTCGATCATCCTCTGCATCAATAAGGTCCTTGTAAATTTTCCACTGGCCTTTTCCTGATGGTTTGACATCTGCAATAAAATGTCTTTCTCTAACCCCACCCATGGATGGTTTAGAAGAAACATTACCTCAATCCCTTGACAATTTTGTATCTTTACAAATTTTTACATTACCTCCATGTAAACCAGCATTAGAAAGAACCTTCTCAATTGCTTCAACTGAACTTTGAGCAATTTCTTGTGGCCTCTTATTCCAAGCAAATAGAATAGAAAGGTACACTAATTTATCAACAATTCTTACAAATCCATGTAGTGTACAAATGTGTACACGTGTAAGTGGTATAAGTAGTATGGGATCCATATTTTTATCCATCTCATCTCGATTTAGACTGATGTCTTGTTTACAACTCATAATCCCATTTGACCACCCACCACTTGGTAATTTTTCTTTCTTCCTTGTGTGCATACAATAAATGCAACTATGCTTTGCATTAGCACCATGGCCAACACTATACATGCACTTTAATGTTTTTAAATCAGCTGCTAGATGCCATTCAACTGAGTATGAACCATATCCATCAACTTCAAGTTTCCCCCCATTCTATGTGAGGCAATTGTTGTGGGTATTGAAGTTTGATAAAAAAACCCATTTTAATGTTTCATGAGACTCTTTAGAAATACGAAACAATCCCAACCACCATATGTGATTCTCAGATTGGACAGAAAAATATTTTTTATCAGTTACCTCAATATTAGGATCCATGGCCCTATTCATTAACGTGACAGAAATTCTTTCATATTTCTCATTATTGATAAGTTCCATCTGATCCAATTTGATGACAAAAATCAATTTTCCTTTAAATTCCTCCACAGAAATATCATAAAATTTCACCATAGCTTGTAAGGTTTTCTCTAAATCTAACCATATGTTGTTCTTTGGATTTAATATAACAATCTCATTTTGCTTATTTTTTTTCCCACCCTTCTGTTTCATCTCTTTCGTTGCTTCTATATGATACATGTCACCCATGAGGTCAACAATTTTTCTATTACTTCTTGCACGAGCATTTGCTACATGAAAAGGACAAGGAATGACAACTTTAGTGATTCCTGCATTTACTAGTCCTTCTTGTAAGCATTTAAAGAGTGTTTTATAACCTCGTCTACTAATGCCAGTATCATCACAAACACTTTGGACTTTCTCTACATTCATGGACTCTGATATTTGATTTATCACTTGATCAACAAGGGTTTTTCTAAGAGAACTAAAACGAGGTTGTCCAATCATATAGATTATCTCATCTTTATTGAACATGGACTTCAACATATAAGATAAGTTTTCACTATCACAGCTTTCATTTGTCTTGTTTGGCTTCATGAGACATTTTATAGCATATACCCTCTTTTTCATAGTACCCCCTGTGGATATCAAAGAAGAAATGCTAGTGAATTTTCTAATCCTATTTCTTCCTCCAAATGGTGTTTTCTTTATTGTTTTCAAACTGCTTGTTAGAATAGCCACCTTAGATTTTAAGTTGTTAACCTCTCTATGTAGACATCGTCTCTCTTTAAAAGACCTTTTATTTTCTTTAAGGTTGTTCATAATATTTTGATTTTTTAAGAAGATGGTTTGTTGCAAACTCAAATTCTCATTGTTTGCAACCAAATTCATATTCTGAATTTGATTAATGATATCAACCAACTTGTAGTTTCTGCTCTCCAAATCATAGATTGTTTGGAGCAAATTGTTGACTTTCTCCTCAAGTTGTTTACAATTTCCTGTTAAATTTTCACAATATCCTAGCAATCCTTTCTTTCCATTACACAAGAACTTCACTAGACCTGTCTCACTTTTAAAGTCTGGGTGAGAATTTGTTATAGGATCTATTGGAAATAGTTCTCCTTTTGCCCATAAGTCAATGTTTTTTGCCCCTTCTATTCTTATTTTGTCTTCATCTACGCCATATATTTTCGGACTATTTCTCTTTTGTAATGGTGCCATATTATGATCCACCTTAATCATAATAGTGTATTTCTTTTCTTCATCTAAAGTGTTTTTTGGATTCTCCATTTACCACAAAACAAGACCTGAATTACAAGTAGAATGAAAAAAAATTAGGAAAAACATATAAAATATGAAAAAATAACAATTTCAATACTAATTTTGCAATGATGATTTAACATGCCATTTTGAGCATATGAATACTAATTCTAGAAAATGATGATTTTAATGTTTTTATTTCAATCTGGAATCTATTTAACATGGTGGGAGTGCACTTCTTGATATATATGCCAAAAATGGGAGCATAGAGGATGCAAAAGAGGTGTTTGGTAAAATGGTTGAATGAAATGTTGTATCCTTCAATGCAATCATTGTAGGAAACACACATAATGGGAAAAAAACCAAGCAACACCTGAAGAATTATGAAGACATAATGGAAAAAATGGGGAAAATATTGTTAATTCTAAAAGACATTACAAGACAGATGATGCAAAAGGCCTCCCCAAGTCTTTTCAGCAATATAGGAAGCACAAGCATTTGGTGATTGAAAGGGTCGTAGAGTGCTGCGAAAATTAGTTACAATAATAATGAAGGAAATTGAAACTGTGGGGTTTTGTCACCGTTTGCGTGAAATGAGCTAGATCTACTTGATCTACTTAGAAGGCAGTGGTTTTGGCCACCTAGTTGTGGCAAGACTATGCATGCAAAATCCATTGCTAATGATTGTCAGGGCAATTTGATTATTGTAAAAGGCCCATAATTATTAACAATACAGTTTGGATAAAGTGAGGCTAATGTTTGAGTAACCTTAGATAACTTGTACTTTGATGAGCGTGAAGACAGAAAAAGCAGTCAAACAGAGAATGACAGGTAATGCAGGGGCATTAGAGCTTCCAACTATTTAGTTTTGGAGGGAAACTCCAAGAAGAGGTTTTGAAGTTTGGAGAAGAATTCCTATTCTTCTATGAAAAATTATTATAATTTGTAAGTTTGAAAAGTATAAAGTGGCAACGGGCTGCTGTAAAACAACCAACCAAATTTCACTTCCTAACAACCAACTTTCCAGCCTTAGGGCTGCTGTAAAACAGGGTATAAAGTGGCAACGGAAAGAATACAATGCTTCACTTCCAAACAACTAAATTTCCTAGTAATTCAAGGAGAAAGGATACCAATAAAAAATGATAAGTTTCCTCCCTTTTCGGGCTACTTATCAGGCAATAACCATATCTCAAAAAAATTCGTACAGCAGTAAAAGAAGCAGTACAACAGAAGCATGACAGGAGAAAAAATCAGCCCCTTATATTCTTTACTTAGATGTCAAATCACTTAACACCAGTCTTTTTAAATATGTCAAATCAACAAGATGCATATGGCTATATGGCTATATTGAGTTATGGCTATTATTTAGAGAGACTGATGAGTTAGAGCATCCAAAGTGATAGTAATTAAAATGTTCAATCAAAGATCCATGAGCCAGTAACAGTTGCTTGCATATGAGATATGACTATTAAGTTTAAATGTAAACAACCAAAATCGTAAGTAGGTTTTATAAGAGAAATGAGAACTGCCATTTATCAAATATGGGAAAAATGCCAAGCAACACATGAAGAATTGAGAGGACTGCTCCACAGTATCTCATCTCCTAGGAAAGTATCGACATTTCTAGGCAGTGCTGGGTTAAGTTCAAACCTCGTACCAGCAATGAAACAGTAGCAAACATGGGCCTGGATGTATTATGGGCATGAAAGTAGCTTTAAAATTCAGTTTTGGGCACTACATCAGTAGTAAACAACTCTATTTTTAACTCCCAATCAACAGAGAGTAGCCTTATGGCAGTTCTGGGCACAATAACAGTAGTACATGGGCATATTCTGGGCCCTTTGGTTTAAACTTAGATCTTTTTTTACTCCTTCCAACAGTAGTAAACAACCCTCTTCTAATTCTAGGCAAGTCTGGACATTGGAAGCAGCAATAAGAGGCATTCTTGGCCAATTATAAGCTGACCTATGCACTCTTATAGAAAAAAACAACCATTAAATAGGAACTTGGGCACCATTCTAAACCAACAGGGTTAAATGAGAAGATTTATGTGACCAGCGTTCAACATCTAGAAATCTTCCAATTGTGGCACAACAATATGGCAATGGTCATGCAAGAAACTATTCGAGTACCTAGGTACTTAATTGACCAATATAACTAGTTAGCACAAAGGTTCATCTTTCACTAGGACTACTATTATATTAGGCCAATGATGCCTGTGGGTGACCAAGTTTTTATTTCACCATTTCCATTTATATTGACAAATGGTATAATTTCCAAGGAGATCTCTATTGGGGCCAAAATTACAAAGAAGGAACCACTAGATAAAGCCATGTTTCTATTTCCATAAGCATACTGTTAGGATCTGAGGAAAGCGAACAAGGATGCAAGCAAAGCATAGGGATCATTAGCTCAAGCACAAAAAATTGAAAGCAAGTGGTTGTTAGAGATGCCATTATCTCTACTACAAATGTGGATCTAGGAACTATAATTTATGTATGTTGTTGTTGGAAATTAAGTGTTAGTTTCCCAAACAACTTAATTGTTGCAAGACCTATTGATGAAAATTCCTAATGATGTTGTCATCATTACCAAGGAGCTTAAAGAAGTCCTTGTCTATCTACCAATGTTTCTGTAGGTGGCATAATTACTAAGAATTTGGGTATATATCATCCATTGAGAGTGAAGCCACCAAGTATTCCAAAGAGGAGTCCCAAAAAATATTAGGTATTACACCATCGTGGTACAACAATGAGTATTACAGCCTGTTTGATGAAAAATTACAAGCCTGGGTAGCCAAACTCTAACACATGCCAAAGATGCCAAAATTAAGTGCCTACAGGGTCAATTGAGGGCTCGGCTGCATTGGCTTCAGGGAATATGCCAATCAAAGACTTCTTCTAGTCTTTGGCATCCAAAAAGCCAACAAAAAGATATGAAGACACATGAGGGGAGAAAGGAACTGGATTAAAGCATTAAAGCACAAATACCTAAACTAAAGCATGAAATACCTAAACTGATTAAATACCTGAAGGTTTTTTCAAATGGATAAAGTCTTGTTTTACACTGCATCAAATGGATTAAAACATAAATACCTGAACTGAAGAACCCTGCTCTTCTTCTTTTGATTATGAATTGCACAACAATTTCTGATTCTTTGAAATAAACCCTCAGTAATTAGATTCTTCTTCAACTTATCATCATTGTGTGCCTTTATGCTCACCATCTCCTCCCTAATCCTTTTAGTCACAAAATGACTAAAAGTCCAATTTGAAAATTCGGTTACCCCTGAAAATACGATTCCCCCTTTCAAACAACACATGCTCTCTCTACATTCAATGGAATGCTTCACAATCTGGCATTATTGTAGTGAAATTAAAATCATACAATTAATGCAATCCATTCTGGGCAGATGGAATTAATGATAAGGTTGAAAAAAATCGCGGCAATCTGAAACCCTAAGAGATCACATGGAAGGAAGTGAATCTCTGTTGTTGCGTGTTGCAGCTCCACAAATTTTTAATATTCCTGTATAGATGGCTGGGCTGCTGCTCTCCCCCTCTAACCGTGTGGCTAATCCCCTCCAAAATAATTATCCCCTGCCTTGCCCTTCGTCGGCTCTGCTGTTTCTTCACAAGGTCTGCTGGATAGCTGGAGAAGACAACAAAGTATTGATTTGATTTTGTGATTCTGTATATCATTGCTAATGTTTGCACATAGGGTAATGCTAATTTCATTTATAATAGTTAATGCAAATAATTTCGAATTCATATATTTTCCGTTTCTTTGTGAATGGGGCCACTCGACTTGGAGGTAACGTGTATTAACACTTTGGACATAGGGTAGTGTTAATTTCATTTATAATAGTTAATGTAAATAATTTGGAATTCATATATTTCCAAGTTTTTTTTTGTGAATGGGGCCACTTGGCTTGGAGGTACCGTGTATTAACATTATGATTTGAATGATTGTACGTGGAATCTTATGCATCAAGCTCTGGTAGCTCTCGATCTCAATCCAATGGTGGGAATTAAAGCTCCTTGTTTCAATGGCATTTACCTTGATTTGTCATTTGGATTGTTAATGTCTGCTGGTTAATGTTTGCAAAAAGAGTAGGGTTATTTTATTTATAATGGTTAACCTATATATATGGTATAGTTATTTTCTTTTTATAATGGATTGTGTTATTTTTTAGGGTTATTTATTTTGGTTATTAAATACTATAAAAATTAGTGAAATTGGATAATTATTATTGGTATTTACCCTATCTTGGTTTGTCTTTTGGATTGTTAATGTTTGCAAATGGGGTAGGGTTATTTTATTATAATGGTTAATGTATATATGGGATAGTTAACAGTGGTGTGAATGGCTCTAGTCTGGTGCGCCTCTTCCTGGCCCGATGGCCCTGGTGTGTCACGCCCCGGGCTTTGGTATTCACTTATTTTATCCTGTGCTTGAGCTGAAGCAGGATAACTCCTCTCTGCAGTGTCTATCTGTGCTGCCTTTAGTTAGTTTATTGATTCCTCTTCACTCCTCTCCGCATAACAAAGGGTTTCGTTCTCGAGCTCTAGAGACTGGAGACTGCTCAGTATCTTCCTCCCGGTTACCCGACCTGTCTCCATGTGCTGACTAGATTGCAAGTTTTGTGGCCGCTAGGGTTTCCTTTCGAAGGTTCTTGTCTGCACTAAGTCCGGACCTTGCAACTGGAGTCCATCCTCCTCGGTAGAGGACTACTACCAACCAGTCGAAAAAAGTGGGAATTTTTTTTATTATGAGTCGAGTCCAGAGAGACTTCCACATGTCGGCTTAACCCTAACCTGGTAACCTAGTTTTTTAACGAAGGGTTCCTGGGGTTTCTAGTAAGTGTTGTTTGGACTGGAATTGTCTTCCAGTTTGGATTGCTGCTCTTCGGGTGGTATAGTATAGATTTTGGGCTACGTCGTTTTCTAGACATTTCTCCTTTACCTTCTCCGGCTTTTCAGGGTTTCTTTGATCTCGTCGGTCTTCCCCGCACTAGTGGGTGTCCTTCTTTTCTCCTTGTCAGCCAACAGGGTTCAATCTGTCTCCACTGTTTGTCAAAGCTACGCTCCACGACACCACCTTTGGGGTTGACTTTTAGGTCCTTATATTTCTCCTTCTCTGGAACCTTCCACGTATTTTTTCTACGGCTGACCCCTTACACTTTCTTAGGACTACCCACCAGCGACTGTCGCTCCACTCTGATACAGCGTTGTCAAAGGATGGGAACTGAGTTGAATGAACTCCTTCCAACCTCTCTCACTCACAGTCGCCGGCGTAGAGCAACTAAGGCCCAAAAAGTCTGTGAAGGTAAACTGCGATATGTGCTGGGAAGGGACATCTTCTTGGAAAGAGCAGAGGCACTGTGCTCCCGTGCCCTCATAGGCAGGCTGGAATACACATAGATGGGTAAGGAGGAATGGCTCACTTGGGCTACTGAAAATTGGAAGCCACTCTTCTCCTATACACCCTCAATCAGTCTGTTGGCCAAATGATGGATTGTTATAGTATTTTTGGAAGAGGCACATGCTCTGTCTGTTTTAAATTCTTTCTGGCGCATTCAAAAAGGCTCCTTGGTGCTGGATCGCTGGCACATACATTTCGACCCGTTAAGAGAAAGGGTAAAGAAACGTCATCTATGGGTACTCCTCCCGAGATTGCCGCTGCCATTATGGAATCGTGAGATTATGGAAGGCATTGGGAACACCATTGGACGCTTTGTGGCTGTTGAAGACGACTTCCTCCACACCTTTGACAAGAGGATGGCAAAAATCCTCGTCGAAATGGACTTAATATCAGGCCTCCCAGCAGAAATTGAAATCTTATGTCTCGAGTGCATTATTAATCAACGGTTGTACTACCTTAACGTGCCATTTCGCTGCAGCAGATGCAGAGTTGTTGGCCATCTTCGTAGGACCTGTCCAGTGATGAGAAAAGGGTCAGTGTCTCTCACTACAACACCTTCTTCGGACCGGGCTCCTTCACCCTTCCATTGTTCTCCGGACGCTCGTGAGAAAGAGTCAACAAAAGGTATGCTCTCTCAGGCATGCTCCTTATTTGAAGATGCTACTGAACAAGAACTGATACTCTTAGATTATGTTAAGGCCATTGGCCCCTCTTCCCTTTTGTTTGAGCACTCCGATAGTCTGGATCCTGAGTACTCGAAACCTTCACCTCACCCCTCCTCAGATGAGTCCAACCCGGGGATGCCTGCATTGATTGAAGCTCACCCTCCCTTCCAACCATCAGAGGAGTCCCCCCCCCTGATAAGACCGCTTTAACTAAAGTTCACCATCCTACTGTTTCGCCTTCTCTCTTCTCGGAAGCGGATTTCCCCCCTCTATCAGGCTCGAGACCCTCCTCGGCTCCGTCTTCAATCCACAGCCCGACTTCCACTCCTTCCTTTGCTAACCCATCTTTGCAATCCTCTCTGGAAATCTTCACTGACAGAACACTTCTTTCCCCATCAGTCCTTCCTTTGGACTCCATCCACTTTCAAAATGTAACTATCAGGAGAAGAACCAAGAAACCTCCATCTTCCTCTTCTGTTTTACCCCCTCTAACCCTCCCATATACCCCTCTCTCCACCAGATTAAAGAATGTTGCGCGCAGCTCTCAGTCCTCACCTTCACGGGTCCTTAGAGCAAAGTCACCCGGGTCTTTGGGTACTTAATGAAGATCCTTACCCTTAATGTCCGTGGCCTAGGAGGCTTGGCCAAACACAAAAGCCTTCGTAATCTTTTTGGCACTCTAGCTCCTGACCTTATATTTCTACAAGAAACCATGACTGGATCTTATCCCACAATCTTGTATTTCTCAAAGCTGCGTCCGGGTTGGGAATATTGTGCTTTGAGTGCCTCAGGCCTCTCTGGGGGTCTACTTGCAGCCTGGAACCCACGTTGTTTCAGGGTCAAAGCCTTCAAAATTGTTGCTGGGATACTTCTTAAAGCTCAGGTCCAGGGCACTACCTTGGGGTTCTCTCTTCTCAACTGTTACGGGCCCTACAATAACAGGTAGAACTTCTGGGATTTGGTTGTAAAAGGGGGATTTCTAAACCTATCAAACCTGATCTTGGCAGGCGAACTAAACCTTACCTTAAACAGCTCTGAAGTCTGGGGAGACAAGGCTCACTTAGATCCTCTTGGCCCCTTTTTCACCCACCTGTTCTCCTCTCACCAGCTTGTTGACTTTGCTCCGGTTTCAGCCGGTCCTACCTGGCGTAATGGCCGCTCGGGTGTTGATGGCATAAGCAAGCGTCTTGACAGATTCCTACTTTCCTCTAATTTGTTAGAGCACCGGTCTTTATTCAGATCCTGGACCCATCCAATGACTATTTTGGATCATTACCCGATTATCTTGGAATGGAGGGAGTCTTCCTCGCCGAGCATCTTTCCTTTCAAGTTCAACCACTCTTGGCTTGCATTTGATGACTTTGTTGAGATGATCAGGAAAGAGTGGCTCCTCCTTACCCATGACTTGGCCTACTCTGGAATGGAGTCTTTCTCCAGAAAGCTTAGGATTTTGAAGAAGAAGATAAAATATTGGACACATCATAAGTCCATCGAGTTGAAGGACAAGAGCATACTATATGAGACTAAATTACACAATCTTCTTTCCTCCTCCCCTACGGGCATTCTCTCCAGTGAGAACCTCTCCATATTAAATTCTCTCCAATCAGAGTTTAAGAAGCTGAAGGATCATGAGATCCTCACTGCCAAACTCAAGAGCAGGATGATTTGGGCCTCTTTGGGTGATTCAAACACCAAATTCTTCCATTCTGTGGCAACAGCCAGAAAAAACCATAATGCGATCTGGAGTTTAGAGGATGAGAGGGGCTTTTTGGTTGAACATGATCAAGGCTTAAAGGAGCTAGGAGTAAGACATTTCAAAAAGATTTTCAGTGATGATAACCTCTCCTCCATCTCTGCTCAGATGAAGATCATCAGACTCTTTCCATCCTTTATCTCTCTTGAGGATCGGTCTTCCTTTACATCCAAGGTCTCTTTAATTGAAGTGGAAATAGCTCTCAAGTCTTTCAAGAAAGATAAAGCGCTTGGGCCGGATGGCTTTCCTGTGGAGTTCTTTCTTGCCTTTTTTGACCTGCTGGGGGAAGAACTAGTGAATTTGGTAGAAGATGCTCGTTTATCAGGAAGAATCCTTCCCTCTCTAAACTCGACCTTCATTACTCTTATCCCAAAATCAGGCAAGCCCTCTACTTTTGCCAATTGTCATCCTATCTCCCTTTGCAACCTTATTTACAAGCTAATAGCAAAGGTTGCTGCTCTTCGCCTCAAGCCCTTTCTGGACCTTTATATTACCCCGCAGCAGTTTGGGTTCCTTAAAAACCGACAAATTACGGAACCTATAGCCATTACTCAAGAAGCCCTTCACTCAGTCAGATCTAGAAATAAAAGTGCTCTCGTCCTTAAGCTAGATCTCACAAAAGCTTTCGATAGAGTTAATTGGACTTTCATCGGGCTTATCCTTTTGCAAATTGGCTTGCCATTAGAAGGTGTAAACTGGATTATGGGCTACTTAACCTCGGTTAACTTTGCTCTGCTAATAAATGGATCCCCCTCACATTTTTTCACGGCTTCTAGAGGCATCAGGAAAGGATTCCCTCTCTCACCCCTTCTTTTCATCCTTGTGATCGAAGGCCTCAGCCTTCTTATTGAGGATGCTTGCAGAAATGGGCTTGTAAAAGGGGCCAAAATATCCAAAGAGCTCTCTCTCACCCACCTGCTTTTTGTGAACGATGTGATCCTTTTCGGGATTGGCACCTACGAAGAATGGATAGCTCTCAAGGTACTATTGGACACTTTCTGCGAAGCTTCTGGAATGCTAATAAATGCTGAAAAGTCTTGTTTCCTCATTAACAATATTGATGATGGAATGATCTCCATAATTACTCGTTCCTTGCCTTACAAGACCCAGCCTATGTCTTCAGGGTTTAAATATCTCGGATATTTCATAAAACCCTCGGGCTACCTAGTCAAAGACTGGTTTTGGCTTTTAAAAAAATTCGAACACTGGATTTCTCACTGGTCCCTCTGACTTCTTTCATTGGGGGGGAGGCTGGTGCTCATAAAAGCTGTTCTTACTAGCATCTCGGTGTTCTGGATGGCATTAGTCCCCATCCCTAAATCCATTCTGGGGAAGCTGAAAAGTTTGATTTTTGACTTCCTTTGGGGCTCAAAGGGAAATAAGAAAAAGTTTCATCTGGTCGACTGGACTTCCTTATCTAAACCCACAGCTCAGGGGGGTTGGGGAATAAAAAACCTCGAATGGTTCAGCATCTCCTTAAGGATAAAAACTTTCTGGCATGTCCTCTGCAGCAATGGAATATGGTTTAAGTTAATTACTGCAAAATACCTAAAGAAAAACACAGTGCTGTCTTGGATCCGCAGAAAGGATTTCTCTGTCACAGGAGTTTCAATATTATGGAAAGGCTTCTTAAATCTTATCTCCTGGTTGGGATGTGGACTAATCTGGATGGTAGGTGATGGAAAAAACACTAGAGTTGGATTGGACCCGATTGCTGGTATGGATAGCAGCTTTACTCTGCCAAGGGAACTCCGTGACTACTTGGAAGATTACGGAATCACTTCGCTGGCTCATGCCAGGAATTACTCCCTAGAAGCCCCTTCTTACTGGCTCACTGCTACTGATCTGGATCTAGGAGGTGATTGGTACCATATGTGGAATGATTATATAAGGGGGCTAGAGCACGGGAGAATTAGACTCGGGCCGAAACCAGACTGTTTGCTTTGATCTTACAAATCGTACACAGGTACTTTATCGGCAGCACTAGCATATGAATGCGTAGCAGATCACTATTTGGATACACAGTATGAGGCGTATCCCTTACATCGGACTCTTTCGAGTATCAAAATCTCGGAAAAGCTACGCTGTTTCATTTGGCTTCTAACAAAAAATAGAGTATTAACCTGGGAACAGCTAAAAAAACGGGGATTTCAGGGACCCAGTCTCTGCTGTCTTTGCAAGAAAAATGAAGAGTCGACCCAGCATCTTTTCATGGACTGTAATTACACAAAAATTGCCTTTGCAGTTGTTTTCGATCATTTTGGTTCACGGTCCCTTCATAAAAACACTGTGGGTTTCTCTGTTCGGTAGTATCTGGACCATTGGTTTAGTGAGCATTCCTCGAACTTTCCCCATCTATATTTGCCTTTATTTATTTTCTGGGCCATATGGAAGCAACAGTTTAAGTGTATATTTGAAGGGTCGACACCATCGGTTTATGGGATTCTGAAACAAGCTGAAATTCTCTCACACTCCTTTTCGGTGCCTGTTAAGAAGTTAAAACATAGAAGTATTGGTATGTCACCAATGATACAATTCCCCTGTGGTTTTTTCGATGGTGCAGCCACCAAGAACAAAGGAGGGGCGGGTTTTGTATTACACTTCAACAACTCTCACAGCATCCATTTTTCCATGGGATGCGGCAGATGCACAAATACAAAAGCTGAGATGATGGCTTTATGGGCTCTCCTCACGGTTTCAAAGATCATGGGAATCCCTCTTCTTTCCATTTATGGTGATTCCCTAGCTATCATTTCATGGGCTATCGGCAAGAGCACTATGAACCTTCCTCATCTGAGTCATTGGTGTGATGATATTAGAGATCTTCTTCAAAAAAATTCGGAATTGATCGTGAAACACATATACCGTGAGCATAACTAGATTGCTGACATTATATCAAAAAATGCTCTCCTTCTTGATTCAGGTTATGGGAATTACAAAGAAATCCTGAATGAATTTTCCACTGATCATGGTAATTTTCAGTTATTCTAGTTGTGCTGTGTTTCTTCTTTCAAGCACACATGTTTTGTATTAGGAACTCAACAATTCCATGAAGAGATGATCAACTATCTATTATGCTCATGTTATAATGATGTTTCCAAACTTTTATAGGAATGATAAATATTTGACCTGTTTACACAGGAGTGATGATAAAGCCTGCTTACTCAACAGGCCTGTGCTATGTCAGCCATTTTTTATAACAAGGATATGTCCATGTTAAGAGGATCAACTCTTTGTTTGAGATTCTACATGTTGAATGATCTCTTGATCGATTGTATATGATGATCTTTGATTCAATAGAATAACAAGATCTGGTATTTTTTCTGCTGAAAAAAAAAATGGGATAGTTATTTTTTTTATAATGGATTGTGTTATTTTTGTGGGGTTATTTATTTTGGTTATTAACTAGGCAATACACTTACTCGAAACTCCTCTTAATTAATTGGGAATATAGTTCTATAATGAAATCAATACAGGATCCAGTAAACAATCCAAAGCCAGCAGTTGTAGTAGAGATAGGGGCATCATAGCTATTTATATAAGCAACACCATTAAGTGGAGGATGGTTACATGACTTCATTTTATAGTCTCGAACCTGGTTTTGTATTTGATTTAGAATGGTTTTTTGTTTTATATTTGATTTAGAAGAGATAATCATTACTTTGTTTAATAATATAAGTTATGATTTTTTATTTTTATTTTGTAGGACTGAAAATAAATTTTTACTTTGTCTTTTTTAATTTGTTGGACATGGTGCTTCACTGGAAACTATTTAATTGCAAATCCAAATAACACCTCAAAAAGGCATTGCCACCTGGTGGTTCTTATTAGTTCATCTAAAAAACTAAGAATTAGGAAAGTTTATTTCTAATAAATTATGCATAGCCTAAAAATTCTAAGATTTGGGTATCTGGTCGGAATTTCTCAAAATTCAAATTCTAGGTTACAGTTATCAACTTTTGGAATTTTGGGTCTCGAGAGTTTTTTAGGGTGTTGAAACCATTTAAATGTCAAATTCAAGTAAAAAAATGGCCATATAGTCCAAATCCTCGAATTTTTAGACATATCTTTGTTATTATAATGAAAACAAAGAGTAAAAAACATAAACTAATTTATAATCCATTATTTTGGGGTCTTACTTGATTTTTGACTTCCTTTATAAAGGCTAACTTGTATTTTACAAGGACTTGGCCTAGCTTTTTATTATATTGTCATGAATGTGGTATGATAAATCTACCTTATTATAATATTTATTAATTTATCTTTTAGATAATTCATTTTTTAATTATAAAAAATAAAATTAATTTATGTTTTTAATTTAAAAATAAAAATAAAAATTAGTGTTTTATTTTAAATTGTGATAAACGAAAATTATAAAACATAAAATTTTCTGAATGAATTTTATTTCATAAAGATTATATACATTAAGTTTAAAATAAATTTTATATAAAAAATGAATCTCATAAACACAATTATTTAATATTAATAAATATTATTGTCAAAAAATAACAAAATAAGTTATCATATTTTTATAAAAATACAATTTACAACACAATATATATATATAGATAAATAGATACATAAAGAAAATATTAATAATCATTATAAAAAAATATTAATAACATTAAATATTATACTAATCAAAAGTAGTTACATCCACTCATATATAATATAATAATAAAATTTCTAACTAGAAAAACTAAAGATAATAATAAAATTTCTCTGTACGACTGGAATTCCTATCTTAAAAAGCTCTATGACTCCCCGAATGTCATAGACAACTTTGAAACCCTCCTCACAACGAAAGAAGTTTTCTCTTTAAAAGACATAGATTTTGGAGTTAAGCGTCTGGCTAATGGAAAAGCTAAGGACATTGAAGGTTACCAGGCAGAAATCTTAAAACTTGGAGGTCATGTCCTCATCCCTCACATCCACAAGCTTTTTAATCAAGCAGTTAAGCAAGGGTTCCCTAAACCTTGGACTCAGAGTCTCATTATCCCTATTTTTAAAAGTGGGGATACAAATAACCCCTCAAATTATTGAACTATTATGATAAGCCTCCTCTTAGCCAAGTTATATGGTATTATTTTGGAAAAGAAAATCAGCATTTGGCTTGAAAGTGAAGGTAAGCGGGCTAAATGCCAAGCGGGTTTTAGAAGGCATCACTCTACAACGGACCACCTTATTACGCTTAGGATCATTATGGAGGAGTGCCGCAATGATAAATCCAATCTCTTTTGCTGCTTTGTGGACTTTAGAAAGGCTTTCGATATGGTACCTAGAAATAACCTTTGGAATAGGTTAGAAGAGCTTAAGGTTCCTTTCGAGCTGAGAGTTGTCGCGATAAGGCTCTACGAGAATGTAATTGCCAGGTTTAAAAGCAATGAGGGGTGGTCGAAAGATATTAAGTGTAATATCGGAGTTAAGCAAGGTTGCCCCCTCTCCCCTACCCTTTTTGGCATTTACATTGATAAGTTAGAGGGTTGTTTAGAAGAAGCAGGTTGTGCTGGTACGATCTTAGCTGGAATAGTCATCATCCTTCTTCTTTATGCTGATGATATTGTCCTTCTGGCAAGGTGTTCTTTGGATCTTGATAAGCAGCTTCGACTCCTCAAAAATTTCTGCTCTAGCATGGGTATGACTGTTAACACTAACAAAACAAAAGTTATGATTATCAAATCCAAGAATGATACATACGCTAATTTTATGTATGACAATAGCAACTTGGAGGAAGTGTCTTCTTATAAGTACCTCGGAATTGATATTCATCACAAGCTCAACTGGAACTATAGCATTAAGAAAAGGATTAACGGAGGGTGGAAAGCTTACTTTGGTCTTGAAAATAACTGTAAAGCTGCAAACCTCATGATGTGGGATAAAAAGAAGCTCCCTTTTGAAACTCTAGTCACTCCTGTTATCTTGTATGGGTGTGAGGTTTGGGATTGCAGCATCTCTAGAGAATCCTGGAGAAAGATCGAGCAAATCCAGAAGCGTTTTATAACTTATAACCTCAAAATAAAAAACAATACACCCTATCCTATTCTCCTTATAGAAGCGGGTCTTTCCCCCATCGAGAGCCTAGCTATGACTAGACTCCTATTATACAAGAACAAAATCAATAACATGGGAGACCATAGACTCCCTAAGCTAGCTTTAAACTCCAGCCAAAACCACTTAAGGCTCAAGCTAGCCTAGCTATGACTAGACTCCTATTATACAAGAACAAAATCAATAACATGGGAGACCATAGACTCCCTAAGCTAGCTTTAAACTCCAGCCAAAACCACTTAAGGCGTGGGTGGTATAAAGATACCAGGTCCTGGTTAAATCACTGGGAGATCGATGAAAATGTTGCTTTGCAGAATATTAATAACATTAAAAATATTATTTCCTCTAAGTTTAAAGAAAAATTGTGGTGTGAGAAAGATTTAGAGGCTAAAAGAAAATTAAGATATTATAAGGAGGTCATCAACCCTACTCTAGAAGATCAAAAGTATCTCTCTGTTTTAATTAGTACTAAGAAAAAAATTAACATAGCTAAGATCAGAACGAACTCGCATGAGCTCCATAGTGAAACTGGTCGTTGGACAGTCCCTAAAACACCATGGGTAGAAAGGATCTGCCACCTTTGTGAAAGTAAGCACATTGAAGATGGAAATCACTTCCTCTTAGAGTGCCCTGCGTACACCCACATTAGATCCCAGTTTCATAATCTTTGTTGCAATACCGACATTCCTAGCCTTTTAGCCTGTCAAAATTATAGTCAGCTCGGGACGCTTCTTTCCAAGCTTTTTGAGCATAGAAATATAACTTTAAAGCAAACTAATTAGTTCTCTTCTTTAGGTCCGATAGACCAAATTTTGGTCTCAGGGGACGTTAACCACCATCATCATCATCATAATAATGATATTATATTTATAACATAGAAAAAATTACTACAATTAAAAACAATTGTAATTAAAAGTTATTTTTGAATAATTTTTTATACAAATCATAAACATCATATTTTATGAAAATTTAACTAAATTAATTTTATTATAAAAACATATAAATTAATTTAATAATAAAATAAGTAATTTAAATTAAAAAAATACACACACACACATACATATATATATATATATATATATATAATTTTAATTTTTAATTTTATAATAATAAATTAATCATATCATTAAAATAGGTTAATTTTATTAAAACCTAACAAAAAATAATTAAATTAAAAATTAAAAAGAGAGATGTTATCTTAAATTTTAATTTTCAAATACTAAATTAATTATATAATAAAAATACATAAATTATATAAATAAACAAAAAAACACAAGTTATAATAAAAATTAAGACAAAATATATATATATTTATTTTAAATTTCAATTTTAAATATGTGGTTGAAGAAAATTTGAATTTTTTTTTTTCATTTTGTGTATATTTTATTATTAAAAATTATTTGATTGTCTTTTCATTGTGTCTATATTTTATTATTAAAATAGTTTAGATTGTCTTTTCATTGTCTTTATATTTTATTATTAAAAATGATCTCCAAGTTCAAGGACATGAATGCATTCAAGTACTACACATTTTTTGGAAATTAAATTAGTTTTTAGTCACTTCAGTATAACATTTTTTATTATTTTTGTTTATAGTATGTAATTCAACCATGGTTATCTAAATTGTACATTTAATGTAGTGGAAATGTGAGTTGTCAAGTATACCTTCTCCATAAAATGTCTAGTTCATAATATTTTAATATATCCCTTATGAGGCCCAATTTTTACCTCAAAATTCCCCTAATATGATCCATCTCGGGGCTTTGAAACGAGGTAACGCTTAGGGTCTGAGCCCGAAAAGGGTTTCCCCTTCAGCGTAAGCCTTACACGAACAGTGAAGCCTCTGGCCCGGATTAGTCTCATCACAAAACCTTTGAGGTTCAAGATACACACATCGACAACTCGAAAAACAAAATCAACTTGTGCGGCGAGGGTGGAACCAAATCCCATGGAGGCATGGCTAACAGGCTGGGAGAGACCTTCAACAAGGTCAAGGGTTTACATGGAACCAAACTTGTGAAAATTCCGGTGGTAGACCAATTAACTAGGAACCCTATGGGATGAGGCTAACAAGGCGGCAGACAGGCACAACAAAAACCTTATCACGACAACCCTATACCCCAACAATGCAGTCCTTTCAAGCTTTTAAAATAACGTCAGTTTAAGGGCCTATCTGGCAACTATTGGTGCGGGTACAGCACTTAGCAAGACAATCCGAAAGCTCCAAGTGTCTAATGTTGATTCGATGCGTCCAGAACGGGATTGCGGTAACAAACCGTAAAAACCCCACCGTTTTATATAAAAAATAATATCAAAACTTAATTAATGTTGTGGTTGGGGTAAATTAAATGCAACACGCTCGTAACGTCATTTGGCGCTTTAACTTTAAGCCTCGTCGGAAGCTTTCCTCGAGCTTGTCAATGTGTCGGCGTCAAATTCTACGTTTCCCGCGACATGTTGGCTGAAAATGATGAGTTTCACCGACACTATTGGCGGAAAATCGTCAAAATTTTTCGATAAGACCTTGTCGGCCTAACTCACAAAAGAGTTCTGATAAAAAATATCAGCCACAAATTCTAAGTTTCGTTGAACACGTCGGCTACAAACACTGAGTTACGCCGACACCATCGACAAAACTTGGCGAGTTCTTCCGATGAACTTAAACTCCTCCGATAAAAAAGTGTTGGCAAGGGATGGTAATTTTTGCCGATAGTGTCGGCCCGAAATCCTGAGTTTCGCCGACACTGTCGGCATAAACTCGTTAAATGTTTCCGATCAAGACTTTTCAAACAAAACAAAATTGGCTAAAGAACGTCGAACGGAAAAGCTGCATTCTTCCGATGTGTCGGCTCAACTCGCTGAGTTCTTCCAATACGTCGGCTTGACTCACTGAGTTTCGGAAGAAAAAACTAAGCTTTCTAACTGAGTGAAAAAACTTTTATGGCTTGTTCAAAGCAAAAACTAAGTTATGGAATGAAAATTTCAAGGAGTAGAATCAGTCTAAGGAAGGCTTAAAACCAAAATTCTAAGGAGGGGCCCTAAAAGTGTAAATTTTTTGGGGAAGCGGTTGTAGCAACAATAATTAGGGACTAGCTGGTGAACATAGATCTCTGAAAATTTTGTATTTTCAAAACAAAAATGGTTACATGGCATTTGATTAAAGCAACTACTTCTAGGCATCCTTCAAGATTATTTAAGAAGCTAGACTTCTCCAGGGATGTAAAATTCAGTGCATCACATTGATTGTAGTCTTTTAGGGTGGGGTAACCATGATTATAAGTCATGATAACTCTCTTGGGGCCAAAATGTGAAATTCATTTTACCTCTGTCTTTTGGTTGCCTCCAGATACGACACCACAGGATTGTGGCATAGTTAGACAAATGTATTCGTTTGTTCCTCATTCCTTATGCTATTTGCATTATTTTGATTCTTAAAGACTTTTGTCTTTTGATTCTTCCTTGATTGCTTCTTCTTCTTTGAGAAATTGATTTAGGTTCTTCCATCCATAATGTCCTTTTGTGTGAGTGATGACTTGTTTCAACTCACGGACAGAGAAGAACCTTTCTAAGCAATCCATTTACTTTACTGATATATTTCTTCAATATATCTTCTTGATGTATATTTTATGTTTTGGACTTTAGACTCTTTATCTTATGCCTTTTGGATTTCATTATGTAGGATGGGATTATTTTAAATGTCATACACTTGTCAGTTCTTCTTTCTTTCTGTGGGTCTATCGTGGCAAGCTCCTTTAGGACAGATATTAGTGTGAAGGTGGATGGAACCCCAAGATAGTATTCTAGACCTCATATACCTCAGTTATTTACAGGGCTTAAACAAGACTTCAATGTGTCCTTGAAATAACTTCCCTTTCTGCAGTTTACTAATTAAAGAATCTCATCTTTGATCAAAATCTTGCATACATCTCCTAATAAGCAGTTCTTAAATTTCAAAGCATTTTGCAATTATTCAGACTCCTACGTCCCCAAACATCAAAAGTTGAATTGGCTTATTTTAAAAAAACAAGTAAACTAAAGTAAATCGGAAAAAGAAAGCAAGCAAAATAACAAACAAGAAAGGAAAATAAAGCTTTATTTATGTACAAAAGGATTCCTAAAAAGAACTAGGTGAAATATGGTTTGAGGACAAGGCCATTAACAGGAAGGTTCTATTCTTGCCCTTGTAAATCTTGCAATTTATAAGTTGAGAGACCTAGCTTCTCAGCAATCTGGTCAGGGCCAACCCATAGATGTTGAAATTTGGTATGTTTTCCCTTTCCATCATGTGGGTGATCCCACTTTAGAACCAAGTCTCCTATTTCAAAATTTTATTTCCCATATTTTTGCTTATTAAACCACCTCTTGACAATTTCTTCTTGTTGTTTAAATTTTTCTTTAGCCTTAAGTCTGGACTCTTCAAGTTTCAACAACGTTTTAATACGAGCTTGTACAACTTCACTACCGGATCCTCATGAGGCTTGAGTTAACTGAGAGGATGGAAGAAGAATGTTAGGGAGTAAAATAGCCTCTTTCCCATAAACTAGAGTATAAGGAGAGAATCCTAAGGAATTATTTGGGGTGACCCTATCTTCCCATAGTGCATTGGGGAGTGATGTGTGCCAATTTCTTTGATTTTCAATCACAGTTTTCTTCAAAATTCTGATGAGATTTTTGTTTGTTGATTCTTCTAACCCATTTCCTTGAGGATAATAGTTTGTTGAATAATGTAATTTGATTCATTTATCACAAGCGAATTTAGTTATCTTCAATGGATGAGAAATAAGAATTATTATCGAAAACAAGGGAAATTGGAACCTCAAACCTGGTCATGATGTTCTCTTGCAAGAAGTTGATGACCACGTCCTTGTTCACTTTGCGTAGCAGAACCGCTTCAACCCATCTTGTGAAATAATCCGTAGCTATGAGGATATATTTATGTTGTAATGAAGAATTCGGATTGATTTCCCCAATGATATCTATACCCCATTGTTCAAATGGCTCTAAAATAATGACAGGATGTAATGGTCCAGCTACTTTTGTTAGCATTCCACCACTTCTTTGACATACATCGCATTTTCTCGCATAAGCATGAGCATCCTTGAATAATGTTGGCCAATAATAGTCAGCTTTGAGGATCTTGTGAGTTGTAGTATCTCCGGAGAAATGCCCTCCTACAGGGCCATCATGCAACTCTTTAACTACTTTGGAAGCATCTTCTTGTTCAAAGCATCTTAGGAACACTCCATCCTATTTTTTTTTTCTTTCTGAAAAAGAACTCCATTAATTATTTGGTAGGAGGCTAACTTCAAGCGCAGTGCCCTTCGTTGCTTAGAGCTTCAATGCTCTAGTAAATTTCCTTGCTAGAGATAATGCACTAGATCCCTGTACCAAGATTCGGGAGCAATAAAGATGGGACAGACATCAATCATGTTTAGCTCTGTTTCATTTTCCAAGTCACAATCTTCATTAGTATGACCTTCCACAATCAACTTGGATAGTCCTTGACCTTTGATAATAGTGGCTGACTTGAATTCTAAATCATATTCCTGCAATGTTGTCACCCAGTTTCCTCTTCATTCTCCCAATTCTTTCTGTACGAAGAGGGTTCTAACAATTGGATGAGGAACGATCACCTTTGTTCTATTTTTTAAAATGTAAGGTATGAATTGTTTTACTGCTTTGAAAACTATGTATGATTGCTTTTCTATAGCGGGATAGTTCAATTCAGCCCCTTGTAATCTGGTGCTCATAAACGATATTGGGTATTCATCTCCCAATTCTTCCTTCTGCATGAGCACTACTGCAAGAGATTTGTCTGAAGCAAAAGTATACATGATAAAATCTTTTTCAAAATCCGGACTTCTTAGAGAAGGTGCATGGGCTATTTAATTTAGTTTCCAATTCGTGAATGCCATCTTCCTTCTTGCTAATGTCTCCTTCAAGCTCTACAAATCTTTCATCTTTTTGGATTACCTTAGCTTCCAACTCTCTAATCTCATTGTCTTTGTCAACTAGCTCCTGTGTTGGTTGTTGAGCTTGAATGTCTTCATCCATCACATCAATCACCTCTTCTTCTGTAGATTCCCCTTTAGACTCATTTGTAGTCTGCTTTGTATCTCTTGTAGACTTCCTTGCTTCTTGCATGCTAAGAGGTAAGACTTGAGTGACCTGCTCATTTGATAATGTTGCATTTTACAATTTAAATGAGGCAATCTGTCATTTAAGATCATTTATTTTATTCTCCTTCTCCTCAACCAACTTCTTGAATTACAACATGCTAGCATACACTTTTTTCATTTTTTTCCTAAGCTTGTCTAGTTCATGAGTCTGAACTGGTTGAATTACAAGTATATTCAGTTGTTTCTTGAGGTGGGTTATTTCATTATCTTTTTCCTTCAAAATGGATTTAAGCATGATATCCATCAGTTGGATCAATGCTTAAAGACATGATTTATTTTCAAGTTCCTTGATAGTGACATGGTTTGATTTGACTATCACCTTTTCTGCCTTCCACGACTCCTAAAATCTACCCAATGTTACTCTAAGTTTTTTCTCTGTTTTGACAGATTGTACCACCTCCTTACATATCATGTCACTAGCATGTTTATAGAAGTCTACTTTTCCCAATTTTCCAAATTCGCTAAAGTCTACTTGGTATTCATCATCTTTCCAATCACTAAGGATAGAAGGATAGGGCATTGTAGGTTCTACCACATACCACTTCAAAGTGTCACTTTGGTAATCTGTTACCGTGAGCAGTCTCTTTCCTTATGCACCTATTTGTTTCCTAGAATCATTCACTATTTTAACATTTCTTTCTATTATATTTTTCTATATGGTTTGCAAGTTTGTCTTTACTTGCATCGGGCCATTGAAGGTGATTCTGAGGGTGATTTTTGCAACATCCGGGGTACTGAGAATTGCATAGAAGGGGAGAGAGTAAATTTAACTATTGACCATTTTTCTTGACTGGAGTTTGTTGTAACAATTCATCCAATTCACTTGGAAGCTCTTCAGCTTGATCTTCTCCCCCCAATGCTTGTTTAGCTCCTTCTCCTTCTGTTCTAACCGTCTTTTCTTGATGACCCTACTTAACATCATCAATTTCCATACCTACATGGATCTCTTCAACTACTCTCTTATGCCCTTCTTGTTGCTCTAAAACCCTTTACTCTTCCATGCTCTTCTGGATTACTAGAACCTCCTCCCAACTTTCTAAGTAAACAATCATCTCCCACTCTGGCCTTGGCACATGTTCATAAGAGGAATTCTTGTTTTATATTCTTTGTTTGGAGATAGTCCTATGATTTGGAGATAATGTGGTGAGAATCATAAGACCTAGCTTATGCTTTCCCCAAATTTACTTATTTAAGAAACCTTGCAGGTTGTATAGCCTTCAAACCTATGAGTTGGAAGGGTCTTATTTCTTGTAGCAGTAAAAATATACTTTGATATCTAAAATGACGAAAATGCATATTATCTACTATAAATATCTACCTTGCATATTCCATTGCAAAAACTCAAGGTGTGAGTAAAGTTGGGAGCTAGTAAGGCTCCTCCTCAAAACCATAGACTCTTATTACTATGTACTCTTCAAATAAAAACTAGTAACATGTCATTATATCAAGGGAGAACTATAGCCACTTCTTATTTTCATGAAGCATTCTAGAGGGTGAAGAGTAATGAATAATAGTGTATGTAATATTCATTACCATGTTGGTAAACTCAATATAATTGGAGTTGTCATGTCTTCTTAGAATCATATCACTCCGCCCACGGGGGGCATAGCAAGTGGTAAAGTTGAAATGTTGTAAATAGTTGTAAATGGAAGGTCTCATGTTCAACCCCCCCCAACTTTACCCCCATGTTAGGGCCCTGTGGATGCACCTAGGGGTATAGTGGTAGCAGGATTGGACACCTAGACCCCATGTCATGCAAGTACCAGCCACGACCCTAGTTGTCAATTCCCCTAGTAAAAAAAAATAGATCACTCCAATTATATACTGGGATTGGGATTTTAGTTTCATCTGGCATCTTCAAATTCAAACCTAGTACTGAGTTCTCATTTATTATAAGATTAATGGTAGAAGTTTAGAACTATTACATTTGACGAAAGTAAAAAATAATGGCATATTATCACAGCAAGATAAAGGCAGATGTCAAAACAGAGTACTCTTAACTCTTCAGGACCACAACTAAAATGTGAGTTTTTCTAGTAATCATGTCTTAGAAGGTAGCCAGGTGCCAAATTCCAGAACTGATTAACCATATTGACTCAAAAGAGGTTTTCATCCATACACAAATTTAAATGCATAACAGATCATGTGATAAGAGAGGCATATCTCTGGAGATGAATATTATAATGGGTATATCTAAAATTTTTTTTAACAGAAACTGAGAAATTTTTTGATTGATTAAAAAAAGGCTGAAGCCCAGCCAGGCGTACAAAGAGGAATTCTGATAAAGAATACTGATGTCCTATATTAGAACAATCAGCCTTCTTAAAAGTGCTTTGAGAAGTGAATCCCAAATTTTTCTGATGCTATTTCGAGAAAAGGACTGCTTGCAAGAGTAGACTCTCACAAATTGAAAGCAGAGAAGAAGACAGAAACAAAACATTAAACAGGTGGAGAGGAGTGCCCCTTAATGAAAGGATCCAATTTCTTCTGGGAGCCCGCGCTGATGTTTGAGGCTGCTTCCTCTTCTCTACGTTCTTTATTTGTCTTTCGTCCTCTGGTGAGGGGAGGAGAAGGAGCTGAAACGTCTTCGGAGTCGGAGGTTCCTTCTGACGAAGGGGTCAAGGATGCCGGTCCTGCCTGGGCTGGAGTCTCGCGGTTTAAAACGCTGGGATCTTTCTTTGAACCTGGAGAAGCAGGTTTTGGAGAAACTTGTTCAGCTACCTCCACGGAGCCTATGGGGCCAGAGTTGCCCTGATCTTGGACAACTGCAACTTCAGGTTCTTGTGCTTCATCTTCTTGGAGTACTGCAAAACTATTTTTGTTTTCCGGCCGTGGAGCATCTGCAAGAGGAGAATGATCTACCTTTTGCTGAGACGCTTGAGGCTCCTTTCGTCGGGGAGGACGGCGTCGATTGGAAACCGTCTGGAACTCTGTATCATTAGGAGCTGGGGGATTTGCTGATTTCTGTGGTTCTGCAAGCTTGGGGCAGCTTTTAGCGAAGTGGCCGTATACATGACAGAAGTTGCATTTGAAGGGGATCTGCTCGTAATCCAGTTCTTGAATGTGGCTCCATTCTCCTAAAGTGAGCTTTAGGGCCTCCGGAAGCCCTTTCTCTAGATTCACCTCTATGCAGATACGGGCACATCTGTACTGACCCCCTTTTGGTTCTGCAGTATTTAGATAGCGGCCTAGCTTATTACCAATGTCAATCAGAGTACTTTTCCCCCAAAGATGAAGAGGGAGTTTAGGGAGTCTTACCCAGACTGGAGCGGCAGTGATCTCTGCTTCTGGGTTGAACCCCAGAGACCAAGGGGCTAAGAACAGACCTCTCGAGCCCATGAAGAAAGGGCCCGAACGAAAGACAAGGTCTCTTTATTCTTTATTTAAGAACAAGAATACAAAAAACCCTCCTCCAGCTGCGAAGAGAGAGACATGTCCTTGCAGAAGAGGGTTCCAATGTTCTGCAATCCAGATCTCCACCGCCTTAGGGCTGGGCCACAACCCTGTGAACTTGCCAATGAGAGCTTGCTCAGAAAGGGTGAGAGCTTTCTGGCATGGATTCGAAGGAGAGAGCTCTAGAGAAGGGATCTCGTCCATCTTTTTCACGAACTTGGAGGAAGAATGAGAAGCTGCCTGAGGAGTGGCAGCTTGAACAAGGGCCTTGAAGGCGGCGAGCTGGGCATGGGAGCCCATTTCCTGAGAGAACTCCACGCTGAGAAACCGGCAACAAAACCCCACTCTGAAAAAATAAAAAGCAGCAGCAAAACCCCGCGCTGAGGACGAGCCCGAGCTGAGGGCGAGGAGCAAAGCTTGCGATCCAGCCAAGCTCGGCTCTGCGCAGGAGAGGAGGCGACGGCTAGGGAAACCCTAGCCGCGGATCAGGCGCTCCGCCGTTCCGTTCTCCATCAGACAAACACGCATCCAAAAAGAAAAAAGGCGCTAGTCCAACACTTCATGGGTATATCTAAAATTACTTGAGCATACTCAACTCATTTTCATAAACATTCATCATCCCTTATTTGTTTGATAAAGCATGACTGATTGCTCCCATCTCAGGTGCTAAAAGCATAAAAAATAAATAAGGATGGTGAAAACAAATTCAATTAATTTTGGGGAGTGCAGGTATCTTCACCGGAGCTATCGATCATGTTGCTAAGAAAATAAATATCCATCTTTTACCCCTTTGAAGTTGATATGGGGAACTGTTTAATATTTGGCTTTGGGGTTTAAAGCTTGTTTGATTACCTTACTGAACTTATAAGTGTGCTTGATAATGAAAGCAGTGGAAGTCTTTCACCACACCTTACCCTTGCTTGTGTCGTACAATATGCTATAATTAGTCTAATTGATCAAATGAATCATTTATCTTGTAGATCTATCAAAATGATTGAGAATCAAATTTTCTGGCACATGGGTATTTCATTTTTATATTTTTGACAAATCAGGGTTTAATTTTTGTACAGAAAATTAAAGGGGCTTTCATCCACAAGCATAAAATAAATATCCATATCGATCATGTTGCTAAGAAAATAAATATCCATCTTTTACACCTTTGAAGTTGAAACGGGGAACAATTTAAGATTTGGCTTTGGGGCTTAAAGCTTGTTTGATTACCTTACAGTACTCATAAATATGATTGATAATGAAAACATAGGAAATCTTTCATTATACCTTACCCTAACTTGTGTTGTACAATATGCTATAATTAGTCCATTTGATCAAATGAATAATTTCTCTTACAGATCTATCAAATTGCATCGAGAATCAAATTTTCTGGCACATGGGTATTTCATTTTTCTATTTCTGGCACATGGGTATTTCATTTTTCTATTTCTGATCAAATGAATAATTTCTGTTACAGATCTATCAAATTGCATCGAGAATCAAATTTTCTGGCACATGGGTATTTCATTTTTCTATTTCTGACAGATCAGAGTTTAATTTTTGTACAAAAAATAGAAGGGGCTTTCATCAATAGGCATAAAATAGACATTCTAAAAACATAATTTTTCCTTTTTCCTTTCTGCTATCACATAAGCATTTATGATACTAACGCTGTTTTAACTGCGGAGGATTCTTCTAGCACTTTGATTAAATTTTGCAGGTACAGATGAAAAATTTCATTATAATGACACAGAATTGTTAGTCTTACACGAACTAATAAAACAATGAAAGTGATGATTCAAAGCCACATGGAATAAAATAAATCTATTTGCAGAACAACGCTTGATGCATCTAATTTATCTTAAGCCTCCATAGTCGCCTCCATCATAGCCTTCACAGCCTTTGTGACTCTCTTGATCAGTACTTGTTTCAACTTGATACACTCCCGAAGCAAATGCTTCTTAGTGGGTTTACTATTAGGAGCAACGACTTTGTGCGTAGCAGCATTAGAATTTCGGTCGGCACCAAAGTTAGAAGGCTCTGGGTGTACAAAACGATTGCGATCTGATCTAAGTGGATTGATCCACTAGAATATTTTCAGCCCTCGTCGGGAGATTCTGTGATGGAGGAGGCATAGAGGAAAAGAGCTCAGGAATCCTCACACCTGTCGAAGGAAGAGGAAATTGATATCTCCATGCATCTCGATTCTCTTGATTGATGGATGCAACTGGGGAAGATGTTTCCCAACGAACCATACTTGGGGGGTCTGGTATGAGGACTTCATCTAGTGTAATCAACTCAGCTATCAGGGACTCCAATTATTCAGGATCTAGAAGGGGTAAAATATCCATTTGGTATAACATTGGGCATACTTTCATCCCAGTTCACACAATTTTTCTCATTGGTTCCTGGCACTTGAAGCCGCAACTCTTGACCAGGGTGCCCTTCGTTTTCCATCTAACCCAAACGAAACAGTGACCAACCAAACAGTGACGAGATAGGGATACGAGAGAGTGCGGTCCTATTCTCGTTTAGATTTAGGAGTAGTCTACTGATTCCACATTAAATTTTGAGCCGGAACGGGATATATAAGGCAATCTAACCCGTGATGCGAAGGGATTCGAACCTGCGACGCCGAAAGTACATGAAACCTAAGCTTGGAAACTAATTCCCAACGGAAATGGAAAGCGGGCATGCACCAACCTCCATACCCACTAGTTTTTTGAGTAACAGGAACAAACCCAACTGCTCAGACAGACGTGTTGGCCATTGAGTCAACACCCAGCTTGACAACAAAATTTTACAGAGGTTGGAACCTACGAACTCGACTCGCGCCTTCCACCTCGAGGTTGGAACCTACGACCTTGGCTCGCGCCTTCCACACTGTTTGAACCACTCTTAGAAACTTGAGCGGAGGAGAGCTTTGTTTGAACAGGGAGCAAAGCTTTGTTTGAATGTAGAATGTGCTGGAGCCTGGAGTGGGTGGCGCGGGACGTGAGGGGACGCCATGCATTGAATACATTCGGCGGGCCCTTCCAAACTGGAGTCTCGCAGACTTTTTCCTTCCTGCCGATACGAAGCCTTCTTCCGGCAGACGGTGAGGCGCTTTCCGGTTGAGAGTTGAGCGATGATCGGAAATACGATTCCAACCGGAAAGTGTTGACGGTCACCGGGTTCCGACACAAAACGTCGAATCCATCCTAATTACCAAAAGAACTCTTCGTGAGAAGTTGCGGTAAGGGGAATGATGATCTTCGGGAATGGCATTATTTTCATAATTCATACACGTGTCTGTCTTTCTTGCATTTTACCTTTACTGGTAGTGGTCCATACGTTGCTTTTATTAGGATTTTTGCGAAGAGAAGTCGATTGGAGGTGCAATAGCGGTTGCTATTAAATTGCAAAAACAAAATATCTTGTTGGTGTATATGTGCATGACTGGTTGAGGTAAGGACAATCTTCTAATGAAGTATTTTGCAACGCATGGATGCTTCTAATTATTTATACTTCACGTAGTCCTTTTTTCTAAAACTCAATTTTAGCTTCCAATTGGATTTCCTTACTTACTTTGCATAAGATCGACATTACCTATAATAACAGTCTCAGTGTTCACGGTGGTCTTGTCTTGGTTGAATATAGCATTGGTCAAACAAGGAGCGCCTTATATACTGGACAGACTTTCCCTCGGGAGGGGAGCCTATCCAATGCACACCGTCCGATTTCTCATCCAACGGTGTGCATTGGACAGGCTCCCCTCCCGAGGGAACTCTGTCCAGTATATAAGGATTGTCGATCAAACAACGTCATTGAGATCATTAACTCGTGAAGACATTACGTGGCATCAACTAAATTATATATTGGAAGGGTTACAAGCGGTAAGCTAAATTCTAGACCTTCTGCACCTGAAATACGACGAGTTTTTTGGTCAAAATCTGGCGGAAATTGTTCAAAGGGTAGTTTTCAGTAATTGGAATTACATAATTTGGGTTACTCAAGGGTAATCCAGGGTCTTGATCCATTTCTGGAATAAAAATTGCAATTTTAACACTGAAAATCTCATTTTCAACAACAAATCATGTTGCCAAACTTGCCTGAAAAGGTGCAAATGGTCTAGAGATTAGCCAACTCTAGGTTACAATAGTCAACCACACATTCAAAATATATCAGTAGTAGGTTCAAATTTAAAGAGAAGATTAGTAGGGTTATAATCTAAAGGGTTTGAATGTGTGGAATCCTCCATTTTTGGGTTTGTTTCCACAAATCCATGCGCCATAATCACTCCTACAACTACAAGTGTATTAGATAGATCACTCTTTTTGGAAAAGTTGTGTAATTGATTAAGGGTATAATTCCATGCATTTAGGAGGAGTTACTTGTCAATTTGCAATATTTAGCATGATGCAGAGCATTTAATGCAGCTGCACTAGGCTTGATAACTGTTGGGTTTTGAGCTGCTCAAAATCCAATTGTCATCAAGCCTGCTGCAGCCATATTAAATGCTCTACGTCATGCTAAATATCTTATTGCTTGCCAATAAAAATGAGGATATTTTTTCCACATGAATTCGTTGCGGCCGTCAGATCCTTAATTTCTTGAAAATTGTCTTTATTGGAGTATGATCAGTTATGACTGTTACACATGGTAGTGAGCTGGAATTGCATATTGTTATAACTATCATCCATCTGGGTCAACATGAACCGTAATGTCTGTTTTTCATCATTCATACGACTAAGCTTTTGTGAAGCATGTCGAATTTGCTATTCCATCTCAACAGTATTGGAAGTCTCTTGAAAATTAATTGAAGATGCATAATCTTCCAACTCCTTAGTGGACCAACCATTTGAATCGTTTCAAGATGGAACTTCCAATTTATTAACAACGAGTAGTTGGGCCCTTTTATGGAAACCAACATGTAACTAGCATTTGCACCAAGAGGGTAAAAATACTGAGTCTTTCTGCAACTAAACCTTTATGACTTACCTTGGGAGACTGAAAATTACATTTTAATAATACTTATATGTGTACTACTAACTCGACTTACAACTGAGCTTTTACCTCAAGACATTCATGACTAAATACATTAATGATAAATTTCCTTAATGACCTTTTTTTGTTTGGATTTAATGACTTTCGGAATAAATTTTAACTTGTTTTCCAACCTGTCTTTCTTGATTGCGATTTCCGCTTTCCGAATCCGGGAAGCAGAAATCCATTTTTTGGAGGTTCGTTGAAGTTTGTTTTTCGCTTTGCGATTTTCGATGTTCAGATCTCAGAATTCCTAGAATTTTCAAAAAGGAAATTTTCCTTTCTTGAATTCCGATTTCCGATTTTGGATCGCGGAAGTCGACAATATTGCTTTTCGGATTGCGGAAATCGGAAAACTCACAAGTTTGTTGGTCGAATATTTACTTCACGATTTTCGACTTCCAAAGTTGGGAACATGGAAATAAAAAATTACAATTATTTGGACCTTAGCACTATCCCGTTATATTTTGTCGCTTCTATCGTAGGCGTCCATATATCCTATATCTACGGTCTACATAAATTTTTTTTTATTTTTTATTTTTTTTTATTTTTTATTTTTTTGTCCGTTTAATTTTCGGTTTTAAATATGTTTGAAGTTACAACTATTTTACCATTTTTCTCGTGCTTTCTTCCTGGTTCGAAGATTTTATTGCAGATTTTTCGTTGCTCCAGCTGACGGATTAACAGTTTTCTAAGCTTTTTCACAAGTAAGTAATTACCACTCGACTGTTTTTTTTGTCAGTTTGAACTCATGTCACTGTTTTAAACATGGTTTCCAAAATCCAATTGGAGATAATGTCCACCACCTCCAGGAACACCAGGTCGAAAACAACTTTCGAGGAGCAAAAGAACAAAGACCGTAACGCCGATGTTTTCACTGATACTAGTGGACGTGTGTATGATACCTTGTACCTGGAATGGTCCAGAATTTACGCCATTTTTGACAATTACAACTTATCCTTTGTCACCCATGATAAGCCGACTTATGGACGAATTCATAGTTCTCAACTTCATTTCATTGATGCTATACCCCCTTTCATGCCCTATACAGACCCTGCTAAGTGGGCATTGGACTATGCAAACTCTAACAAATGGTCTTTCAACGACAATACCCATACTCTCGTTGCATTGTTCCATTCTGACGTATTTTCTAGGGCTTATGCCCTTGGCCCTCCTAGATAACTTTTGACATCGAAATTTATTGATGAGGCCATTACCCTGTTCAACTACGAAGAGGTGGTCAAGTCTTGGATGAACACCACAGAACTGGTTAAGGAACAGTTGATAACCTCCACTAATGCCTATCCAAATTCCTGGTTTAGGGAACCATTCTCATTACTAGCAGCTATGTTTTGTCGCTTGTATGGGTCGGCAAAATGCTCCTTGTTCAAAGCTAATTGGGTTCCTGTGGCTCATCACATTTTGCTTACAGGCGATTCTTTCAATTGGGCACATGTTTTATCTTTGAATTTGAGAGATGAAATTGAGAAGAATCAGAAAACCTCTACCAACCAAAAGCCAACATTTTACATGTCAGGGTTTGTGATGGATGCTTTCTGTGCAACATCTCCTTTCCCCGATTTAAATTGGAACTGGAACAAGAATTGTGCCCCGGTGCACATATATTTTTCTGATATGTGGCACGACAATTTCATTCCTCAAATTTACAAGATCTGTGACGTATTCCTTGGCTCAATGTACCATAAGATTTTCAAGGCTGACGCTCTGGCATTTTCTCAGAGAGCCAGGGCATTAATTTCAGTACATGGTGATAGGGATGTCGGAGAATATTTCTCCTATATGAGGATTTGGGGCAGCAATACAGTGCATCTGCTACCGGGAATTGTCCCTGATCGTATGGTACTATAGGAAATTTCCTTTCAGACGGTTATCGATGGGGTTTTTCCCAAGTTGACAAAGCACAAGAAAAAGGCGTGGCCCAAATTTCCCTTGAATCTGGACTGCCTTGTACTTCAGAATTCTACCCATGCAGTTGTGCTGGGAAAATAAATTTCTATCATGAATTTGGGAGAGGCACCCAAGAGGATGCATGACCCAAAATAGTATCTTTCCAACCTCTTTGCACATGAGCGTGCTAAGTCTCATTATGTTCATGAAAATGATCCTGATGATTCTATGTTCAGAGTAGCTGTGGATTTTCGAGAGGCAATGAGTAAGATTGACGATTCAGAGGTTAAGTCTCATCTGTACAAATATGAAAAGGACATTAAGGATCATACTCTTCATTACAGAGAAACAAAACTGAAGATACATCAGGACCTTCAAAAGCAGAACATGGAGAAAGAAGCAAAAGAGCAAGCAAAAAGCTCTATTGCCGCTTTTGCTACTGAGTCTAAGGACAAAGGTAACGGTACCCTTTATGGTCCTTCTAGTGTTCAGCATGCCTCAATGGAAGACACTATGCAAAAGGGAGTAGAGTTTAAGAAAAATCTTGAGAAAATCAGTTCTCAATTGCAAACTCACACAGAAATGGTTGAGTCACAGGTCAAGAAGCAAAACACTCAATTGATTTCTCAACAGGTCCAGTCACAACAGGAGTCTAGGGAAGAATAGATAGTGCCCTTGCTTCAAATTACTCAAAAGAGAACATGTACACGTGCAAGTCCCTCCCATACGACAGGTAAATCCTCTGCCTCCCTCTGATGTTGAAATTTATGACATAGACAATGATCTTGAGGAAGAGACTGGTCCTTCCACTTGTCCAGTTAGTATTTTGAATTCCTTGGTATCATCCATTCCCAGTCCCGAGGACTCTGGATTTGCTTTAGGTGGATCATTTTTCTAGCAATATTTTTCTGAAATTATTTTTCATCAGTTGACTCACCCATTCATACTTCTTCTCCTCCCCATTCGCCACCTCATCTTCTGCCAACATTCCCACTTTCTCAGCTTCCTCAGATAAACATTCCTTGCATCTCTACAACTCTTTCTCCTATAGTTGATACAATTATACTTAAATCCTCTTCATCCCTCACATTTACTTGTTTTACCTCTCCTATGAACATCTCGTCCCTCAATACAAAAATTCCTCTTTCCTAGACAGAAACAGATACCCTAGTTACCACTCAACAACAAACCATTTGTGCCTCTGAAGGAATGGCATATTTTTGGGAGATGTTGTGGTATCTATGGGAAAATACTACTGGAGTAAGAAGGACAAATCTATGATGAAGAGAGGAGCTAAGAGGATAGGAGAGGGCTCAACGAAACAAATGCCTCCCCTTAGTCAGGTTTTATGGAAATCAAATACCCTTGATATAAAGCAAGGGGAATTAGATGTAGCAGCTGCTATGGGAGATTTTGCAGGTGCTAATTACAACTCTATTTCATAACTGATTGTGATCCTTACTGATAAGGAACATGAATTGCAAAAACTAGATTGGACTTAGCAGCAGCTGAGGAAAAACATGCATAAGAGGTTAAGAAGTTGAAAGAAGAATATGAGAGCAAAATCAAGCAATGGCAGAAGAAGACAAAATATGTCAAACATAATCTTGGCAAACCAGATGTTCTCAATCAACAGAAAGCAGAAAATATTGTCATCCTTGAGCAACAACTGAAGGATGGTCAGATAGAATCAGCAGCCTCTTCTTTTTCAAATGTGACACCAGAAGAGTTTAAGTAGACACTCTGCAAAGTGCATGAAGATTTTCGTCAGGCTATGGTCAGTCTATATACCTGTTTTGATGAGATGCAGGGTTTATATAATTCATTTGGGCAACATTCTGAAACTTTGGAAACCCACCATGATCAAACAAGAGAAGCATCTAGGGATTTCAAATAGGTGATAGATTGGCAAATTCATATCTTAGATAGGCCAAATGATATGCCAGTTTTGGACAATGTGCAAGCCAAAAAAACTGAGGTTATAATTGAGACATGGGAGAATATCTATGACTCAGTGCAGGCTATGATGAGAGAAGGACAGACATCTTGTGAACGTAGGTGGTCAACTTCTAAAGTTTTGCTTGGTTGTTTGGACTTGCCTGTGTTAGATCCTATTGCTCAGGCGCCTTCACCAAAACTCTAGCTGGAACAAGTTGAATGACATTTCCATGCAGGTAAGGAGCAGATCCAGTGGATAAATTAGCTGACCATGCAAGAGATCAAGAGATGGATTGAGAACCCTTACTCTTCGATGGCTCTGATACAAGTGTACCTGAAAGAGTGGAACAAAATAAAGAAGAAGCATATCACCTTTCAAATGTGCAAAACAAAAATCCATTTGAGACATGCCCATTTTCAGGAGATTGACGAGCTGATGAACCTACATGCCAAGTGGCTTTCTGCCCTTGGCAAACCTTGAAATTGTTTGATTTTGTAATCCCATGTCTTGGAAATTTTGTTTTCTTGTAAAATTTGTAATATTATTTGTAGGGAGAAATTTCCCAAGTATAGTGGGGAGTTTTAGAGAGTAAGCTGAAGGTTTACACAGGAGAAAGAACTGCTGAGAACATAACATGAAAGTATGTGGTTTTAGAACTTTGTAATTTTTTGCAGATTAATAAAATTACAGTGATTTCATATTATGTTTCATGGTTCTTCATTGAATGTTTTTAATGAATTTCAGTCCATCTCCTAATCTATTTGGCTTGCTAATTATTGGTGTCTTACTATAAATGTGTCGATTCATGTCCTGATTTTTCTTTACTGAACTCACATGTGCAATGTGTATGAAGTGAATGTCTTCATTTGGTGTACATGATCATTTACATTGCTGATAATTGATTATTGATCTCTAATATTGATTTGTTAATTAATATTGTCTCTTGGACTCATTGTGTATCTCTAACGCTTTGGACAGAGTTGTTGGATATTTTATTTGTTAAGTTAGTCTGAAGTTCAGCTGAAAGAAGTGATCTTAATTTGCATGTTTGCACATTAAATGGTTGTTCTCTTTCATCTTTTACATCTTGCAATAGTCCTATTTTGAAGTTATTACTCATCGTGTTTATGTGTCCTTAAACAATTAGTTAGGAATCAATTATTTTTGAATTTTTTCGCGCTTATCCTCGCAGTAGATCTTGTACATCTGAAAACCATTGTGCTAGTGAAGGCCTTGTATCCATAAATCCACTTGAGACATGCCCATTTTCAAGAGATTGACGAGCTCATGAACCTACTTTCCAAGTGGCGTTCCATCCTTGGAAAACCTTGAAACTGTTTGGTTTTGTAATCCCACGTCCCGGGAATTTAATTTTCTTGGAAAATTTGTAATATTATTTAAAGGGAGGACTTTGTCTTTGAAACTACATAGGAGAAAGGACTACCGAGATCATAACATGAAAGTTTGTGGTTTTAGCAGTTTGTAAATTTTTGCAGATTGATAAAATTACAGTCATTTCATATTATGTTTCATGGTTCTTCATTGAATGTTTTTAATGAATTTCAGACTATCTCTTAATTTATCTGGCTTACTGATTATTGGTGGTTTACTATAAATGTGTAATTTCATGTACTAGTTTTTCTTTACTAAACTGACATGTGGAATGTGTATCCAGTAAATGTTTTTATTTGATATACATGATCATTAATACTACTTTTAATTGGTTATGGATCTCTAATATTGATTTGTTAATTAATATGGTTTCTTGGACTGTATCTTTAACGCTTTGGACATTGTTCTTTGCAATTTTATTTGTTAAGTTGGTCTAAAGTAAGTTGAAAGAAGTAATCTTGATTTGCATGTTTGCACATTAATTGGTTGCTTTCTCTCTTTTGTCATATCTTGCAATAATTCTATCTTGAAATCATTACTCATCGCGTTTAAGTGTTCTTACACAGTTAGTTAGGAGTAAGTTATTTTTCAATATTTTTTCGTTTATCCTCAAAGTAACTTATGATTTCCGGAGTCCGACGTCGAAAAGAGGAAGTCAGAATTGCATAAAAGGTTAAAGTCGAAAGTTAAGTTTTCCGATTCCCAAGTTCCGCACTGAAGGGAGAAAATGCGGAAAGCAAAAATCGAGAATACATAAAGTTTTATTACGAATTTGTAACTTTCGATTTCCGTGTTCCGCACTACGGAAAGCGGAAATTGGGAATCATGAATATGTATGTTTAATTCGTAAATTTGTTTGCAATAATTTTTTCATTCTTAATTGTAATCATTTTTTCTTCTTCATTATATTACACTGTTTATAGATTAATTTTTAAATATATAATTTAATATTTAAACAGATTTTGTATTGCAGATTTTCATATTTTTTATTAAAATCTTGTTTAAAAATTGCAATAATTACATTTTCTCTCCGGTTATTTTTCTTCTTCCTGCAAATCGTACCAATTTAGTGTTTAAGTGTCCTTAAATAGTTAGTTAGGAATCGATTATTTTTCAATATTTTTTTCATTTATCCTCAAAGTAACTTCCGATTTTCGAAGTCCAACATCGAAAATTGAGAAAAGGCTAAAGTCGAAAGTTAAGTTTTTCGATTCCCAACTTCCGCACTGAAGGGCGGAAATGTGGAAAGGGAAAATCGGAAATACATAAAGTTTTATTACGAAGTTGTAAATTCCGATTTCTGTGTTTCGCACTACGAAAAGCGGAAGTCGGGAATCATGAATAAGTATGTTTAATGCGTAAATTTGTTTGCAATAACTGTTTTCATTATTAATTGTAATTATTTTTTCTTCTTCATTATATTACACAGTTTATAGATTCTTTTTTAAATATATCATTTAATATTTAAACAGATTTCGTATTTTTTATTAAAATATTGTTTAAAAATTGCAATAATTGCATTTTCTCTCTAGTTATTTTTCTTCTTCTTGGAAATCGTATCAATTTCGAGGTTTATTTATAAACTAAAATTTATAAATATTATAAACTAAAAATATTTATACTATATATTGTGTTTTTAATTTGTTTATATATATTGGAAATTATATGATTTTATTTTATTTAGAGAAATGAGTTAAAAAGTCATTTAAAATTTAATAATTTTAAAGAATAATAATTTTTAATTTATAAAGTAAATTTTCTAAGAAACAACTTGTTGTAATTGTATTGGATTTATATTTTTCTTGAGCATCGTATATGAAGTTTATAGAATGAATAATAACAATTATTTCTATTAATAAATATGAAGTTTAACCCCGGATGCGGATGATGAGAGTCAAGTTCGCATGGATGGAACGAACAAGGCTATCGTGGCAGAACCACGTTCTACTTGTCATCCCATCACATTTCCAGCTGAGTCTAACTAATTTGGAATCCTAGGCTCCTGCTGAGGAAATTTATTTTGATACATCTGATTTTGCTTGGGCTGAAAGTTCCTAGGTCCATTATTCTTTTCCATTATGATCAATCTATTATGAATGTGATTCAAGTGTGCAGAATGATTGGCCATTAGTTGGTTTTGACTAGTAACCAAGTTTTTTATCATGTTCGTCACCTTTTCCATGGGATCTTTAGAAGTTCCATTTTCTTCTGATTCAATAGCTTTACCCTTGGTCTCTTTGTTGCAGGAATTGTTTCCCCTAGTGTGACCTGGAATGTTGGACTTGCCTGAAGACTTCATATTCTTTTCTATTTTCTCGACCAATTCTTGAGCAGTTTTTAGATTGGTCGGCTCTTTGTCTCTTAACTGGTACCTCAAATCACTAGTGAAAGCTTCGATGTAAGATATGAGGATGGAGGTATCCTTTGGCTTGATTTCGTTAGGGAGGTCCACAACCACACGCCTAAACTTAGTGTTAAATTCATCCATGGTTTCATTCTCCATCTTCTTAATGTTATGAAGGGCAGCAAGCAGATGTCTTGGTTCTTTCTTTTCTCCCCATTTCTTCTTAAAACCCTCTAGGAATTCACTAAGAGTTTTATATGAATCATCATCTAGGTCGAAGTACCATTCTTCAACACCATCTTCTAAGGATAAAGCAAAGAGATTCATTTTGACATCGTCATGGTCATGGGCAGCATCATTGCAATAACTGACCAGGTGCTTTTCAAACTTTTGAAGGTGAGACTTGGCAGTGATGGAATTATTGCCCTGAAATATGGGGACCTTCTTGAGAGCATCTTTTGGAATGGCATGGGGAGCACGTGCTATCTGAGAAAAGTCAAGGGGTTTGAATAATTCCGTCATTTCTTGAGATTGGTGAACATGACTCTCTACAAATATGTGATGGATATCTGAGAGGGATTGGTCTCCTAAATCTTCAAGGTTTCTACGAGAAGTCTTCCTATTCAATCGTTCCCTAATAAACCTTTCAGGATCAGGGAGAGGATTGAATAATTGATGGCAGTTTCTTTGGGTAGAAATTCTTGGAGGGATGTTAGATAGTGGAGTCGCCAGATGGATCAAGTTTTAATTTTTATGTTTTTTAAAGACAAGATCAATCAAAATAATTTTTTTTTATCTTTTTAGTTGTTTAGAAAAAAGTTAAGCTAAGTCGTACCCAAGAATAAAAAGATTTATCCCCGGCAACGGCGGCAAAAAGTGTTGCCGCCTTTCACACACCTGGGTCACGTGGCAGAAATATTCAAGCCACTTGGTGTGTTCTTGGGGGCAAGTCTCGAGTCAAGGCTGCCACTTTGTTCTTGACTCCTCCGTTTAGGCTCAACTCCTAATGAAGCCAAGTGGGGTAGACCCTATTAAGTTACTAAGGAAAAATTATTTAATATGGTGATGTTAAATTGAATGATTTACTTAGGAGTTTGAAATTTAACCATAAACAACCATATATATATATATATATATATATGGAAAGAAAATATCCAGCGCCTTAAAATGAAGTCAAAAGATAATCAATGTACTTGCATGTGCTTGGAGTGAATGTTTTGCGATTGCCTCTTGGTACGTTTTAAGTTAATGTGAAATATGAGTTGATTAAAATTAGGCGAAGGGGTGGACTCCGGATATACCCGAGAGTACTTGGAGTATGTCCAAAACTAAACCTTCACGGCTACCCGCAAGGAATATGTGGGCTGAATGGAGTCTCTGGGGCTATTGTTCATAACGCACCCATTAGGGTGTGACAGAGATCAGAGCCTCGAGGTCACTTTTCAGAAGTTCCCGCTTCCTTTGGGTATTTTGCCACCGTAATGGTTTGATCTAGGTGTTGGATTTTCACCTAATGGTTTGTCAATTTGGGAGAGTGAATCCTAATTATTCTAGTCACTCAAGTGCTTTTGATACAGCTTGATTGATCGGATGAATCACAGCCGAGTGTAGAGCATACACACCGGATTCTTGTCAATTTTAGTAAATTTTGAGATGGGTGTTCTTGTTAAAAAGAAAGCCCTCCAGGAACCTCTTTCGATCCAAGTGGATCTCAATCGGGGAATCAAGGAGGGGTTAATTTTATAATAGCTGATGAAACAATTGATGAAAAGGAAAACACAGATACACAATTCCGGTTTTCTAATTAGTCCTACCACGCATCTCTTTCCCCTTTCGGGTCAATCGGGAAGTCGTGGGGTAAGTATTAAGATTACTTTGAAATATAAAATATGGAATATGGAAATTATAATAAATAAAAGTATACTACCCTTTAGATTAGAACTACGCTAGATTGAAAAGAGATGAACAAAAAGTAAAAAATTGACATCGACACAAATCCCCCCGGGGGGGATAGTAAATAGGCTCGAAAGAGCCTATTCGAAAGGACCTATTCTTTTTATTAGCAATGATTTACAATATCAAAAAATTGAAATTGATGCACTTTGCTCCTTGTTATCTGGGATCCAAAGGCTTACAACAAGCTTGTAACAAGCTTGAATTAAAACACAGCAGTGGGGGAAGCTTCCAGGAAGCTCTGGTTCATCCAAGAGTCAGAAATTTGGCAGAGTCTCCTTCTCTTTTATGTTAGACCTGATAAAAAATAGTGAGCAATTAAAATCAAATGTGCCCAAACACACTTTAAAAGTGTTTTGGGCCACCACGCTAATTACCCAAAAAAAACTAAGTAAAAATTGTTAAACGGGGGTAATCTAATTTCTGCAAAAAGGAACCAAGGAAAACAAGCTTTCCTTGGGATATTGGCTTGCTGTTTGGGAAGCCAATGAGATGTGCACTTTTATTGCAAAATTTAAATCTTTGAAGAACAAAAAAGGAAGCTACCTTATGAGCAAGCTTTAGATCTACGCTTTAGCTACTTGCAAAAAAGGAATTTCCTACACCTAGATCTATCTTTATGAACTGATATTCTTTATGAAATTATAGATCTAAGCAGCAAAACTCTTATAAAATAGATCTAACAATATATATTCAATTCTTGGAACTAGATCTAATCATAAGAGGAAGAGACAGGTAACCGGAAGATTGATTTTAAAAGAAAGGAGGAAGAGAAGGGGAAAGGCCCGTTGTTGGATGGATCTGCAATGGAAACCTGTTAGTGGAATACAGAGGGGAAATGTCTTCACAAAGCTTTTGGATGTATAGTGGAGTCAAACTATATCCATAGCTCGTCCAATCCTTGCTACTTGAAATCTAAACACACAATCCTGCACAAAACCTCATGAGATCTGGATATATATATGAAAAAGAGACAAGAATTACATGCAAATAAACTTATTAAACATGTATAATCTAGATATTCTAACATATATGCTATGAGATATAAGAAAAACAAGTAACCTTACTTGCCCAACTATACTCCTATTGATTCAGCTGAATCGTTCAAGCTAGACAGAGTTCATATGTAGAAATTGAGAGAAAAGCCGGCAACATCAATAGCCGTAAGATAATGCTTAATCCACACACATGAGAGAATTACACCATTTGGCCTCCAAAGCTTATTTATTCCAACAATCAAAAGATTACAACAGTATTACAATAGCAATCCCTTCAATCCAACTCTAACTAGCTTGGAGGAGGAGGCTTATGCTTGGATATATACAAAAACTAGGAGATCCAGCCCAGGGGGGGGCGCAAATCCCAAGGAGATAGATCAAATTAGCTGATGGAGAGTCAATCAATGCAGAACTGAAGATGAACTAAGCCTACTTGTCAACCGGGGGGCTGATTGAGCTGACACATGAACCCATAAACTGACACATCAGTCCACAGATCATCCAGGAGAGTCCACACATGTGGAGGAGAGAGAGAGGGTGCAATTCCCCATAAAAGCTGTTGAAGATCAACTCCGGATCTGATTTGATCACCTCCTTCAGTCAAGGATTTGTCAGATCCAGTCAATCTGGTTCAGATCTGACTGATTTCAATCAAATCGGTTGAGAATCCACTGATCTATGATTCCGGATTTGCTCCATTATTCATGAATTTATTAATTAAAATAATCAATAAATGATTTTTTGGGGTTTTCTGACCTGAGTGATGGAAAATCACCCAAAACTAGGAAATAGTGGGTCCATGGGTTTATGTGGTGCTCTTAGCTTTAAAATGAGCACCTAGATGACTGAAACTGATTATTTGGCCCACTTTTATTACAAAACCAAATTTTCCAATTAAACTATTAAAAAATAGCCTAAGTTTTGGAAAAATTAAATTTTAATAAAAAACACTGAAAAAATAAAAAATTTAAAAAAGTTGAAAAAACCTAGGGGGACTTAGACATGTTCATATGACTCGACCATGATGCGTAGCATGTTTATACATTGACACATAGACTTTAATAACCTCAATAGGCCTAAATTCCAAGCTGACCACCCCAATTTTGGAGGTATGGAGTGAAAAACTCAGAAATTATTAGTCGTTTATTCAACAACCAATAATAACCAAGGGAAAAAACACCCTGGGCTGATTGGATTGACAAATAAAGTCTAAGAGACCGAGTCTTTTACAGACACTATCATGCTAGAACATTTATTACAATTCCCCCATGGGGTATGAACATGTGATACAATACAACAAATCTATCAAGGGCCTCACGAATTGGAAAAATAATGAGTGAGTTGTCAAGGATATGGAAAAAATATGCCAATACTAGAAAATGGAGAGAAAGTCATGAAGGATTGGTTGGCAACAAAAGGACCCAGTTTCCTAGTTTGACTAGCTTTACCTTATCCACATAAAAGCTGGAAAAGCTGAATAAAGCAAAATATGTCGTAATGTGATGTATACTAATTCTGCATGGTCAAAAGGTGGTCAATATAAACCCATAATCAGAAATAAATCATTCCTGGGATATAGATGGCATGTATTGACTTTAAAGTGCAAGTGGATTCCAACTAATTTAGCTAGTGGGTGAATAATTAATCAATAACGATTAATTATTTTATCCTAAGTTATGAGTGGGTTTAATATATTCAAACTCCCCCCTATAAGTCTGAATTTATTATGGCATGTCAAAAAATATGGATGCATATGGATGCATATAGGGTCCAACAACAAGGCTATGGTCACCCTTTAACAATTATTATGTCTAGAAAAGTGAGGAAAGAGGCAAAACCACATGGGTAAAATCCTCCCTCAAGAAAGGAAAAGGCACAAAATTTGAAATATGTATGTCTTCAACATATCTTTATCTTCACTTGAATGAGCTGAATGAACTGCTTCTGGATGGAAGAGTTGTTAAATAAATCATGAACTCCATGATCATGCGCTAGAGTGTAGAACATGCAAGGAAGATGAGGAGAGACTCCTTGTATCTCATCAACTGATGAAGTAGGAGAATTTTCTGAATGCTTCTTGCTTCTATCAAGCTCTGATATGCAAACACAATCTGAAATGGAAAAGAGATATGTGGATACTCCTTCCCAAAGAGTACACAAATTAAGACAGTTTATTTCACACTCAATTCCCTGAATAGCTGCAAAATTGTGATGTGAATGACATGCCAATATTCCAATATGATGTAGCACCTATATATATATAATATGAGGTTGATAAAAATATGATATATTATAAACATTAGCATATGGAACAGAAAAGACAAAGGCTTCAGTGGCTCCATGAGGATATAGGGCTAGATTAGGAAAACTATGAGCAACTGGGGAAAACTGATAGGTGTAAAAATATGAATGATGGATGGGAATAATATTTAAAATATAAGTGTTTAGAACAGATCCAAACATATTTAATATCAGTCCAAATATGACTAAGGTCATGGATAACCAACCACTGAAATATAGACAAGAATTCAAACCATGTAAGATAAGTAACATTGCATAAGAGACCAATGAGGAATCAACGAGTGAACTTGGGATTTGTATACTCTGAGGATTATTCAGAGGTATTGTAGATGATATGGATGGTGGTATTATATGTGTCATGACATTCATATCATCCTACAAACAATATTCTAAATCAGATATATAATGTTGTGAGGAAGAGCTGCTCAAAGAAAAGTCAATATCTAGTGAAAAATCACAATTTTTGGGAGATGAATCTAGTAGACTGAGAGGAGGATTATCAAAGAAAGGATCAGATATTTCTGATTCTGATATATCAGAGACTAAATATATATCATATACATGAGAAAATGATAGAACTCTGGCACTCAAAGCATAAGTTATATCACCTTGGAAGTGTGCACTATAACATTGTTCTGAGGAAGCAACATGCTTTTCTAGTTCATCTGGAACTTCAATCTTTTGCTTCTAAAGAAGATGAGACATGATGTCCATTTTCTTATTGAAAAATGTATTCTATGAATTAAAGACCTTGCTGCAATAATAACACTTGGATGTTCTCCCTTTCTTCTTACCCTTCTTTACTGAATCTTCATCAGTAGGTTTCAAACTTTGCTTTGATTTGACATTCTTGTTTCCTTGAACCAAGAGAGCATGATACTTTTTCCCTTGGAAGAATTAAGGACACCCATATGGATCATTTTATTTTTCTCCTTTGTTAGTGAATTAAGAAAAGAAATTAAAGAAGGATTTTTCCACTTAGGTTTGCGTAGTAGCATGAAAAGTAGACACAAAAGTTGAGTAATCAGGACCGAATTTTGAAAGAATGGAAAGGATTAATTGATCATATTATTTCTCAATCCCACATTGCTTGAGAATTAGAACAAGTGACTTGATCTTGGTGAAGAAACCATCAAGAGAATCAAAATTGCTTGGACTAAGTGAGAATAACTCAATCTCCAATTGATGTGCTCTTATCTCATCTTGAACTCCAAAGAGAGACTCCAATTGAGTCCATACTTGGTTTGGAGTGGTAAAAACATCTAGATGGAAGAGTATATCAGGAGAAATAGAGAGACAAAGCAATCCATAGGATTCATCCAACCTATTATGCCACTTATATTTCTCAATCACAACATTGGGCTCATTCTCCAAAGCTAGAGTAACTCTGTACAATCCTCTACTGCGCAATAGAATGGATATTTTGGATTTCCATTCATGGTAGTTGAAGGGCTTAAGAATTATTGATGAAGGAGAATCCATATTTTTGAATTGATGTGCTCAAGAAGAAACTCTCTATAACCTGCAAAACAAAACTAGGAGAAAATCTTGTTAGCTAGACAAGCTCTTCTTCAGATACAGATAGGAGACTGGATTCTCTATAGAACTTGATAAACCTTGATGCTATGATAACATGTAGAAATAATAGATAAATTTTATGAGAAATTGTGCTAAGAATAATCACAGGAAATAGATCTTGCTACTAAGAATTCTCACATCATACACAGGAAAAATAGAGAGAAGAAAAGAGACTCAATCACTTGAATGAAGAGATGAATATTGGTGTGTATCCTTCCATTGAATAATGATGAATAATAGTGTACATAAATAGTACATCCCTCATAGGAAAACCAAGTTGTATGGAGACAACTCTTAAAGCTCAAAAAGGCTGACATACCAAAATATAGCAAACCCCCATAGGTGGCTAAAGCACTTCCCAAATCTATCAAGGACCTCATGAATTGGAAAAAGAATGAGTGAGTTTTCAAGGTGATGGAAAAAACATGCTAATCCTAGAAAATGGAGAGAAATTCATGAAGTATGGGTTGGCAACAAAAGGACCCAATTTCGTAGTTTGACTAGCTTTACCTTATCCACATAAAAGCCGAATAAAGCAGAATCTGCTGTAATGTGATGTATACTAATTATAGATGGTCAAAAGGTGGTCAAGATCAACCCAGAATCAGAAATAAAGAATTCCTGGGATATAGATGGCATGTATTGACTTTAAGGTGCAAGTGGATGCGAACTAATTTAGCTAGTGGGTGAATAATTAATCAAATAATGATTAATTATTTTATCCTAAGTTATGAGTGGTTTTAATATATTCCAACACGTATACAATCTACTGTTAATCAGAAAACTTGGAAATCAATTAAATACAGGCCAAAGCTCTTAATTCCAAGGTTAAACTTTTAATGAAATCAATCTTTCATTACAATACAAGAATAGGAACAGAAGGTAAGTGCAGAGTCCTCTTTTTTTATGTGCGTATTGAAGTTATCTTTATCTATCAACACATTAACTTATAAATGTATAAGAATTTAAAATGCACAGATCCAAACTTATTAGTATTATTCTATTATAATAATCTCTCTAGGATCAAACTGTATTTTCCTTAAGCAAACTCTAATGTTATTTTAGAATAACCAGATTTAATAATAAATCATACTAAAACTAAACAAGAAATTATTAACGGTATCCTAACCCATATTCTTAGTGTCTAAAACTTTTAATGTAACACCAAGTTGAGGTTATCGACAAATCTTATCAATGATTACAGGCTTTCGATTTTAAACTCGTGTCGTGTCTATAGTAATTATCTACATAATAAAATCTCAAACAATCTCTTGGATTATTAAATTTAGTAAATACTCAGAGTAAGGTTTTACAGTTTTAAAATAAAACCCTAGAACTGTATAACTGAGTTCATACATTAAAAACAACTTTAGGGATCAATATTTTATTGCCCCAAAACAGTATGGTCGATTAAGTAAAGTTTAGATTTTTATCAGTAATGATGAAGGTTTACTTACAGTCTGATAGCCATAAAAGGTTTTAAACAAAGCTGTTACTCAAATATTTACAGTTTTAAACAAAACGAAGAAACCCTAGATTGTTATAACTAAGATCCTTGTCATTTACACAGTCATTAATAACCAATAATAGAAGAATAAACAACTCTATAATTAATATTTTATAGTAAGATGGGTTAAACCTTTATAATCATGCTAGATAGAGGTAACAATTAAACTTCCATGTAATTTATATCACGGCTTTTACCGTCCGATATTTACAATTGTGAAATATTAAATAAAACAATAGCTCCAGACTATTTGCAAGTGAAACTATAGGATTTAAGCCCTCACGAGCCTTTCAACTATCAACCTTAAACCATATATCCTCTACAAGGTTTAATACATTTTACAGTCGTATTCACTGAAGAAGCTTTTTTGGCTAGTCAAAACGACCTAAACAATGATTTTATAAACAGTAAGGGAGCTAGGCCTTATGGTTTCTCACCCAAGAGAGATAACAAGATAAAGTATGAGCATGAACCGTATTCTTCAGGTGAACCCTCATGGGTCTCTGGTCACCCATCAACACCATGCTAAACGATGATCAGTGACAGGTCCTCACAGCTCTATTTAGGGTTTTATGAAGATAACAAAAACCTCAATTACTATATAGCTGGGTTTGCATCAAGGAAATAAATAAGTAACGACTGAGTCTCATTCTATTTATGAAAAAAAATCAGAGTAACAATCAATTTTCTCTTCCAGTATTGTCATGTAGCAACTAAATAGAAATTGTGGAAACAATTCTCCTTTTTAAAGAGACAAATAAGTATAAAAGCCTTATGACCATATCTCAATTTTGATTAAATGGGAACTGTAAAATATTTAAGATGCAAAACTCCGTAGTAAACATATACAAACATTATGAAATTACACAGTAGCTTTAAATAACTGAGTTTTTCAATATCAAAATCCCCTCGGGTATTTCCAGTTTTAACATGGTTCCAAAACCAACAAAGTTCACCCAGAGTGGCTTAGTCTTTTAAAAACCTCCACAGGCACTACAAATGCTATTACAGTGAATCTAGTTTTATACCAAAAGCAACTAATTTAACTTCCATATTTTTTTATATAAACCAGTACCGAACTGGAAAACCCTAATGCCGTGGAATAAAACAAAACACACTACAAATCCCAACTTGGATTCCACAGAGACACTCAAGAGGAGACATAGGTCGCAGAGGTTCTCCCCGCACATACTTTACACAAGATGAAAGTAAGAATTTAGTTTATATCCGTGAACAAGGAAGGGAAACCAAAAATATAATATAGACAAAGGTTTACCTTCGTGGCTTTCATAAAATTCCAAACACCATAGAACCAAGTTATGCATGCCCCTTTGTCTTTTGATTTGAGCATAAGATGGTGCAGTTAGGGACGAAGGTGAAGTTTGGTGGATATAGACAACAAGGTCAAGCACCCATAAACCTTTGGAGAATTTGGAGAAGCCATTAACTTGTTTTCAAAAACCAAATAAAAGAACAATGCAGTGTTCAAAACTCTTTAAAACCTCTAGGGTTTTACTACCTGTTGCACCTGAAAAATACACCAGTTCCTAATGGCCTTTCAGAAATCTTAGCTTGAGATTTCTTTGGTGACATTTTTCCAACCCTAGGATGACTGGTGCTGTTTTTCAGTTATGACAGAGCGCCATCTGTGCTCTGTCCAGTGGAGAAAAATGCTTCAGCTCCTGTTTGTCTTTAGGAAAAAGGCATCATCGGTGCCCTTCCTTAGTGAGTAAAAAGCATCTGTGCCATTTCACCTTGAGCCAAGTGCGCTGATCGACCTAAAACATGAAAAAAAGAAGATTCTAGAAGCTTACTTGCAAAAGCTTTCGTGGAATTGGTTCCTACTAGGTAGGGAGAGGTGGCATTCACCTTCCTCACATGTTGGGATCACCTCCTATCCATTCCCTAAGTGAATCTCATGTAATTTGGCCTATAAATCAAGCCTTCATGGAGTGAGTGAGAGGAGGCCAAAGAAAGCACCCTTATGATGTTGGACTAAGATCTAGTTTAGAGGAAAGATAGAGTGAGATTATGTGTGAAGAGATTGTTGTAAGTGTCAAGGGTTGTAGATCTGTTGTAGAGGATAAATCTAGCAACATCAAGGCTTTATGGTTGTAAGTTTACTCTCTTTTTATTAATACAAAAGTGTTCCCCTTTCCTATATTTAATGTGTGTTAATATCAGTTAAATGTTGTTATACTCCTTGATCTCTAACATAGATGATTAATTTTCCATGATACTCTCATCTTGTGTTTTTGTCTTTTGATCTCTTTTGTAGGTACTGAAGATTGCAAGAAGGACTTTGAAACGAGGACAAAAAACAGTCAGATCTGAGGTATGAGTTTAGTTTCATGTTGATTAAATTGATTATCTAGGGAAAGGATATGCTGCTGTGTTTCTTTTGTTCTACACTTACATCATATAGGGTAGAGGAACAAGCAGTGTCTGCATTGCTTGTAGAATTCCTTGAAACAAAATTGGCGACCATACTGGGGATAGCTTAATCCAGTCAGATCTGGGGCAGATCCGGTTAGATCTGGAGCAGATCCAGTTGGATCTACAACTATTGGTAACTTTTGCACTTGTGAATTTACATTTTCTTCCTTGGCTTGTTTCAACTGATACGGTGAGTGATCCATTTTGTTTCTTTGATAGTTTCCTCTGTTTGGAAGTTGCTTTTACTTCTTTCAATCCAATTCATTCAAATTTTTTGGTTTCTTGTGTAGATATTTACTTTTTTCATCTATAGATCTGCCAGTGCACTTAGCCTTATCTGAAAAAGTGGCATTACCTCTTGGAAGTCAGTGCTGCCAGTGCCTTTTTGTAGTTGACACAAAGCGCCATCTACTCCTTGTTGCAGTGGATAAAAAGCATTGATACCCCTACAACGCTTTGGTGTAGCCTACTTCTCTGCGCCGAGGTAGGTCATCATACTGTCTGCATTTTGATTTTTTGATGTTTTTTCATTCTCTGAAAATTTTTAGTGTGTTTTGCTTGAGTGATTGATTGCTGAGTTTGGTGGTTTTGACAGTCTAATTCTCACTTGTTGAGCTCAGTTGCAAAACGTTTATTTCCTCTTTTAGTGAAGAAGTCATAGTGAAAAAGGAATTATGTGCAAGGTCATTTTTGGATTTCTTGATTAGTGTGGTCCATTCTCTGAAACGCTCATGTTGAAAAAGGAAATATGTAGCCTCTCTTAAATCAGTTTGTTTTAAGCTGCTTTATGTCCTTTATATTCAGAATTACATTCAAAAATAAAAAAGAAGCTAGTTACTTTGTCTTGTTTATGCATAGGAAAGTTTTATTCTTGGCTTGCATGAGTGGTTTAGACAAGTAGACTCTTTTTGGCATGATTAAGTATATTTAATTTTGACAAACATTAGAGGCTTCATTTTCTTTTCTTAATTCAGAGGATTAGAGTTCTTATTGATGAATTTTTTTTGTTTGAAGGATTATTTTAAAGACTGCTTGTTAGGTCTTGTATTGAGTTGGTGAAAGTAGCATTGAATTTGTGTGTTTTTGAAGGAAAAAGAAATGGTCTCTTCCCCACTCTAGATAGTTCTCATTGAAGAAAAGAAGTGCATCACATATAGATTAAAATTTTCATTTTGAATAAATACACCTCACAAACTTTGACTAACCATCCAGATAAAATAAACGGTAGCTTTAGGATAAAATTTTATAGAAATTTGAGTGATATGATAGATACATGTTTTGATGTCTTTAAACATAGGAGCTATTGTTACATGCCTGCATTGCATTCCAAGGTCTGAGTGGTTACTCCATGTACCATCGGTATATAGAATGACCTTTCACGTACCCTTGAGGTATATCGAAAGGTAATTCATGTACTCGATTGTATATCGGAGGGCCCCTTTCGGACGGTTGTGCATTAGAAAACACTAGTACGAATTTGAAGTCCCATGAACCTTGTGTATATCGGGATACCCTACTAGGATTCCCAAACCATATGAGAAAATACCTTTGGACATCTTGTTGGAGCAATACATCGAGAACAACACTCAGGGAGCTACTACACCCGTGCCGTCTAGGTAATTGGGTGTTCAGGAAAGGGACGGTCCCAATCCTCTTTGTCGTGTTTCACTGTTGGACCCTGCAGTATATCGTGAGTTGTGAAAACTTGACAATCCTGGTAAGAGACCAGCTATATTCAGCCCATGCTGTCATGTAAGTCTGCTTGTAGCCTTATCTTGCGTAGGTTTCTTTGTGTGTGTCTTTCTTATTTTTTGAGCTAGGGTAGAAAAATATAGCCACCACCCTCGCTGAGCAATTTGCGAGGCATTCTCGTAGATTGCAAGGTTTACCTCTTGACTCTCCTCCTACCATGGAAGGACACGAAGGGAAAACCATGGAGTGACCATCTTCTGTTGATGCTCATATAGAAAATACTTTAGCTACTGAAACTAGAGAATATTTCTCTATTTATGATAATCCTTTGTTCCAACTTCCTCCTGTGGCTGATGCACCCTTTCGATTTTCGACGGAGGGTAAAGCCGGCTCATCCAACTGGACATTCAACACGCACCTGATGAAGCTGTAGAAGTAGATTATGGTCCAAACGCTCATTTCTGAAGAACCTCCCTAGGACAGTCTAATGCTGATTATGGAACTTCTACAACTAAAACAGAGCCATCTATACTTTCCCCTTTAAGGAGACGCCTTGAGAATGCTTCGTCAAATAAAGAGTTTTTCCGAGAGTCTATCGAGCATTTGCGAAAACACATAGAAGAATTAAAAAATGTAGAAAATTCGAGGAGGAGAAGTATTTCTCCTATTCCTAATCCTTCAAGAACAACCCCACCTGGGTATCATGCCCTATCAACACCTCAAGTAGGTCTTCTTCTAGAATGATCGACCCAAAATTTGGTTACTTAGCATCCAGTTCACACCCCAACTCCTAGTCATAATCCAATTCATACCCCCTCTCCTAGTAAGAACTCCCCTTTCGTTTCGGCTTCTTCAATAGTTTCTGCACCTAGGGGGCGTTCCCCAGCACAAGTTCCATCATATACCAGAGGGATTGTTACTAGTATGGGGTAGAACTTACCCATAGTACCACCAACAACAAACATTCCTCCCCCTAATACCATTGCGGTTATACCTACTGCCGGTTAGGGAGGATCCTCATGGGTCCAACCTACTCTTACTCCACTTTATTTGGGATATACTTATCCCCAGATTCAACCACCTACGGTTCACCAAGCTTATCAACCAGCACCATTGGTGGAAGTCTATCCCAGAATGCCCTACCCTGGAAATGTGTTTGTCCCTTGGGGACAATCGAATTGGTATAATGTCCCATCTTATGGAGGAGCTTTTGTAAACACTATTGAAGGGTATGGTGGTTCACTAGAAGGCCCACCACCTGGAGGACCCATGAGAGGACCTGGAGGATCTAGAGGATATGGAGGATCCAGAGGACCTGGTGGAGTGCCTAGAGGCCCACCACATGGAGGGCCACCATTTGGAGGACCCACACCGGGAGGCCCACCATCTGGAGGCCCACCACCTAAAGGACCACCACATGGAGGACCACCTTACGCAGGTCCACCATCTAGAGGACCCCCACCTGGAGGACCCCCACCACCACCTTCTCTTGGAGGACCACCACCACCACCACCTGGGATCCCACCTCCCTCAGGTGGCCCACTACCTGGTGGACCTTCTAGTAACCAATCACCAAATCAACCGGCTGCGGGGGCATCATCTATCCCCGTTTATCAATCTTCCTATGGTCCTATTGGTCTGCAAATTCCATACCAGTATTACCAATATCCTCAACCCAATAAGAAATTGCCATTTCTGGCTACATTAGATCTGCTAGATCTTTCTAGATTGATTAATGATCCTATACATCATGATCCCTCATGGTCAACCATTCCTATCAATTTACCTTCGGATATACCAAAGTTTGACGGCATAACTGGTGAATACCCTAAAAACCATGTGATGAATTTTCATCTATGGTGTTCATCAAATTATCTGATGGATGGCTCAATCCTTCTATGTCTATTTCAAAGAACCCTCAGAGGTGTTGCTACAAAATGGTATATAGAGCTACCACAACACTCTTTCTGGGATTTTGATGCTTTAGCAATGTCATTTTTAACTCATTTTCAACTACCAATCCGGTATGAGGTAGGTACAGACCTAGTACCCTCGCTTCAACAAACTACCTCAACACATATCTCCTATCACATCCATGAATGGAGGCGAAGACGTAGGTTAATCAAGGCCCCTATTCCTAACCAATTACTTCTTGATTGTTTCACAAAATATTTACTCCCCCCTATTGCTAGAGATGTTTCCATGTGAGGCGTTGTTATAGAGGAGCAAGATATTAGCCGCGCTCAGTACCTAGACTTTGTTTATTCCTAGTCATATACTCTGTATGATCTAAATCCTCATGCTCCTTGTTCCACATCGGACTTGTCAAGACCTGCAACTAAACCACCTACAGATGGAATCCTTGGTTCAGTTCAAACTCAAACGAAGGAAAAATATACCAAGAAGAAAAATCAATCCACCGAACCAATAAGTCAACCAATGCCACCCCCCAAAACTACACCCCCTCCTGTTGCTTCTACTGAAGTAAATGTAGTTCAATACACTAAATCTTCTGGTGGAAAAAAGAAAGATAAAAACAAATAAAAAAAATCCGATAATCAACAGGAAGGTAATAGACCACAAAATCCTGATGCTGATTCCAAAAATAAGAGAAAGGTAAAGTAGCCCTTTCTAATTTGTGGAGGTGATCATTTCACCAAAGAGTGTCCTTGTCTAGAGGAAATTAACAAATTTTTGAAAAGTTCACCCACCCCGACAGTTCTTACAAACCCTTTCCCCACCCAGCAACAGTTAATTGATCATCAATATTTACATGGGCCTTCTTCATCTATTGATGAAGTAAAAATGATTTCAAGTAAAATGATTAAACTAAATACAAGAGAAAATAGTTATGAAACCCCTCCATAGAAGAAACCTGATGAGGTTCCATCTGAAAAACCTTCAGCTTCCACACCTCCTCCAAGCAATGGTCTTCACATTGAAAAACCTCTGCCTGATACAAATTTTCTCCCACCCAAGAGTACACTACATAAGTCCGTTATCAATCGTGACGCACGTGCCTCCCTATACTATAATATTGTAGAATATTTGGCCCAGGCACCATGTGCTATGTTGTCCCTAGAAGTACTCCAAACTTGTCCCACACAACGAAACAGTTTTCTAACAACACTTAGAGCCATGGATCTTGAAAATAGTAACATCATTGCTTTCAAAATGGATGAATTTAAAATTAGGATCTCACATAAGTTGGATTTCCAACTGTATACCAAGTCCATTGGGAAGACTATCCATTGTATTGTATTGGACGAGCGAGCCTCTACTTCGGTCATGCCCTTGTCTTGTTGGAGAGCCATTGGTTCTCATGAGATTAATCCTTCACCTACTACACTCAAGGCCTTTGATGGTCGTGGATTTCAACCATATGGATTACTTCCCTCTCTCCAGGTATAACTGGGGGGAAAATAAGTTTCCATTTATATTGAAGTCATTGATGCTCCTTTGGATTACAAACTACTCCTAGGTCATAACTGGTTCTATTCTATGCAAGTTGTAGCATCGTCCATTTTTTGGATAGTCCAGTTCCCATTCTAAGGAAGGATTGTTACGATAGATCAGTTAGATTTCATCACACCTAATGCTATTAAGAATGATGCAATCAACATTCCACTTCTGACTACCCCATAGTATCATAACATCGAAGTAGGACTCATTAAATACTCTTCTCTCATGGGAGTCTTTCCTTTATCAAATCCTCCTCCTGCCCCATAGACTGCATCTATAAATATGATTTCTACCTCTATCATACACAAAGGAAAGTCTATTGTTGAACCAACATCACTTACTCCTTTTGAGGAATTCTATAATTACATTCAAACCACCAGCGACCCCACCGTCAAAGACCATTTTTTGGTGGCCTCCGATTCATATCACCTACCATATTGGTCAGACAACCCACCCCATCTGTTGATTATCTTTCACATACATTTCCCTCTGATGAATCCATCATGGAAGTTATGTCCCTAGAGGAGATGCCCTGGGAAGATTATCACCATAGATCTTCTTTCCTTCCCCCTTGCCATATGGTAGAAGAGAAATTCGTGTCTATCGTTTCACCTGAAATAGTGACAGACCCTCAATCCCCAACGCTCATCCGCAGGGTTTAATTTGAGGGTAATTTATGCAATATTACCAAAACCATTCCGGTGGACATTTCGGTGAAAACCGGTCTTTCAAAGATTATTCAGATAGGCCAGAATTATTACCCTTTAGAGGTTCAGTCATATACGACCTTGTTCAATGGATTTAGAGATGTCTTTTCTTGGGCTTACGAAGAGATTCCAGGGATTGATCCCTCCATTGTTGTCCATGAGATCAAAACCTACCCTGGTGCCAAGCCAGTTGCGAAAAATTATGCCAGGTACATCCACGAAAAGCAACAACCATTAAGGAGGAAGTTGAAAAACTTCTTAGGGACGGTTTCATTTACCCCATGCCCTTGACTGAATGGTTGTCCAATATAGTCCCTGTGAACAATAAGCAGGGTACTGTTAGGATTTGTATTGATTTTAGGGATTTGAATCGGGCTTGTCCAAAAGAAAATTTCCCTACCCCTTACATCGATCAAATTATTGATAATTGTGCCGGAAGTGTCATCTTTTCATTCATGGATGGATTTTTTGGCTATAATCAGATCAAAATTATCCCTTCAGATCAACATAAGACAAATTTCATATGCCCATGGGGGACCTTCACCTATCGTAAACTCCCGTTTGGTTTAAAAAATGTTGGCACTACGTTTCAACGCACCATTTCATATGATTTTCATGATATCTAACATGTTGTGGAGCCCTAGCTCGATAACCTGCTTGCTCATTCAAAGAAGTGGGACCTTCATGTCGATCATCTGAGAGCTATTTTTCTTAGATGTCGTCATTTAAACATTCGTTTGAATCCCCACAAATGTGTTTTCTGTGTTGAAACTGGTCGACTGCTTTGCTTCATAGTGTCCAAGGATGGTACATGTATTGAACCTTTAAAGATTGAAGCCATCTTGTCTCTACCCACCCCCACCAATGTAACATAACTCTAAATTTTGCAGGGGAAGGAAATTTTTTTATGTCGTTTCGTCTGTAACTATGCTGAAAAGACACATGGATTCATGCGGCTATTAAAAAAGGACACTCCTTTTGTTTGGGATGACTTAGCACAACATGCGTTTAACAATCTTAAACATGCTCTCACACATGCACTCGTGTTGCAACCACCTGATTATACAAGGGATTATTCTCTGTATGTGGTTGCATCCTTGTCGACCATTGGTATGGTCCTAGTTCAAGCTGACGAACACGACCAAGAACATGTGATCTACCACACTAGTAAGAGTCTCCTTGACTTTGAAACCTAGTACTCGCATGTGGAGAAACTCACTCTGGCCATGGTCATCACGGTCCGAAAGTTTCGTCACTACATCTTTCTCCCCACAACTACATTCTATGCAGATACCAACCCCATGTATTATGTCTTGACTCAACAGGTAATTGGGGGAAAATAATCACGCTGGATTATTATCCTCCAGGAGTTTGAGATGTAATTTGCTAAAACTACTTAGAAGAAGTCACTTGTTTTTGTTGAGCTCGTGTGTGACCTTCCCCGTGTTACTGAAGAAAAAGAGCCCATTGATTCATTTTCGGATGAAATTTTGTTTCTCATTAGCACAACTGATCCTTGGCATGGAGATTTTATTCTCTATGTCCAAACTCAATGATATCAACCCAACACTACTCACAATGAACGTTGTCGTATCCGCCACCAAGCTAAGTCTTACCTCATTTTAAATGATACCCTCTACCATCGTGGTGTCGATTCTATATTACGACGTTGTCTCACCCACGAAGAAGCTGAAATTGTCTTGAATGATTGCCACTATTGAGCTTGTGGTGGTCACCTCTTTGGGTTGGCTACTGGCTAGAGGATCTTGCACATAGGGTATTTATGGCTTTCGATTTTCAAAGACTGTATTGAAAATGTCAAGAAAGTCCTGCCCTGCCAAATATTTACAACTAAGAAGCGCACCCATCCTGATCCACTCCATCCCGTCATAGCGGCTGGCCCTTTTGCAAAATGGGGCATAGAATTTGTCATTGTAGGCCTATCTCAGCTGGGGGGCATGGCTACATCATTGTGGTTGTGGACTACTTTACTAAATGGGCTGAGGCTAATCCCACATATGTCGAAGATGGAAAAACAGTTGCATTGTTCTTATTTAACCATATTATCACTAGGTTTGGGATTCCTAGGGCCATTGTGACCGACCATGGGTCACATTTTCAGAATAAAATGATGGCAGAACTGAGTACGAAATTAGGGCTTCAACACGATAACTCTACACCTTACTACCCTCAGGTTGAAGCGATCAATAAAGTTTTAAAAACCATGCTTCAACGAATGGTATGGAATGCCAAATCAAATTGGCATTTGCAACTGTTTTGTGCACTTTGGTCCTACATGACTACTATGAATACCTCTACTGGTTTCACACCATTTCAAGTGGTGTACAAACTTGAGGTTACTCTCCCGATAGAATTTGAAATTCCTTCTCTAAAACTCGTTGTGGAAATTTTTCCTAATACCACCATAGATGAAGAACGGTTTCTGGATTTGAATAAGCTTGATGAAACTCACCGTGATGCATCTCTAGCTAATGAAGCACACACACGACGGATGAAAGACCAGAATGACAGATCTGTTCAGCCTCGCTCTTTTAATGGAGGAGATTTGGTCTTGACTTAAGACCAGAAACATGATAAGTTGGGGGCAGGTAAATTTTAGTCTATGTGGCACGTGCCTTACATTATCAGCCGTGTGTTGTAAAAAGGTGTGTATGAGTTAGTGGACTATGATGGGATACCCTTGGGAGAGCCCCACAACGGGCTCTACTTTAAAAGATACTATGCCTAGGTCATCTAGCATAGGCTCTTTTGTAAATAATGTTTATAGATTGCTGTGTGTTTTAATTTGAAAGCGTGGTTTTTGTGTGATATAAGATGTGTTTTTCCCAAACCCTACTTATGTATGTCCTATGTTTAATGGACAGATGGCCACTTTTACTGGATTCGCGGATGGTGCTAATTGTTACACATTAAATCTTGCATTGATGGCTTGGGTACTGTACTCTCCTACAGGTGATATTGTGAGTTCAGGGGGTGTTTGTTTAGGTCCCTCCACCAACAATATTGCACAGTATCATGCGGTGATTGGATTGTTGATGGAAGCCCTAGCTAACGATGTAAGGAAGATTAGGGTTTACCTAGATTCAGAACTAGTTGTTCAACATCTAAATCGAGTCTACACCATCCAGAACCCTCTAATCCTTCGTACATTCTGAAGGGTTAGGCTCTTAGAAAGGTCTTTTGAGCAATTCACGTATCAACATATTCCAAGACATTTGAATGTTGTGGAAGATTCCCTAGGTAATTTTATCCTAGATTGGTACATTTCTCATAATTAAAGTTCATATAACATAAAAAACATGTATTTAAATTCATAAGTAGGAAAACATTCACACATCACATTTTTTGCACACACATTTGTAAATAAAGTTTTTCATATATATATATAAATTATGAAGTTGAGATACAAAAATGGGCTGAAACATCGAGTTTTTCAGAGCCCCCAAAGTTTAGGACTGTCATAGTTCAAAATATGCATATACAGGGCAAAATTGAAGCTTTGAAGCTTTAAGTGTAAATCCATATACAAAAAAGGTGGAAAGTCTCTATAGACTATTTATCACGGTGGTGCTCATGGTAGCACATAACGACCTGAGCCACTCTACGGAGTAGCCTAGCAAACCGCCCTGATACTCTTGCAGTCTGGTGCTGGTAGTGCCTAGGTAGGTCATTAGCAGAGACATCAGGAATCCCTACAGACAAACGCTGCAAGTTCTACTCAATATCTCTGAGCTCCTCATCAGCCTTAGAGCAATGAACCAACATATCTCTAACTGCTACCCGCCTCTAAATAGGCGACGCTCTAGCTAGATGGGCATGTCCAATGTCTGCACAAATAATTTTCACTTATCTCAGCATTATAATATAAAAATCAAATAAATTTAAAAATTAAAAACACAATTGATAGAGTCTTTCTTACCTTGCACATCCCATTCCTCTCCCTCAGGTAGTGGAAGATATGGGTCCTTGCGAAAGTATGCACCCTCGTAGGCATAATCCTCGATCATAAGTAACTGGTTCCTCAACCAGTGAAAGAAGATAGATCTAAATAATACCTTGGAACCCCCTCCACCGTGATGAGCCATGACATAAACCCATCTGAGCATCCTAGGATCCTCAACATCCACCCCTCTCACGGCTACCTGAGGTCTCATGTGAGGCACTCCTTGTAGGATGAAAGACACTACCACAACTCCATAGCTAAACTATTTGAGCTACCCCCACTTGCTCTTGTTCAACTGATCCTTTAGGTTAACTAGCATGACCTCACACCAGTTGAAGATTTTAGGTGTCACACACTCTAGGGTATATAGCATGTGTGCCCTATTGGTAAGGTGAGCGGATCTAGTCCCGACAACTTTCCTGATGGTATAAACCATTGTCCTTAAAGGACAGTCCACTATTCATTTGATAGGGAGCTTCCTGGATTGGGAATGCGTCCCTAATGAACAATATCTATTGATTATGTCATCCAAGGAAAACTCACCACCCTGTGGGCCGAATAGAACCACTTGTCTCCCTCTTCGAGACAGCCCAGTCAGAAAGTATATGTCCTCGATATCAATGGTCAGTTTGTGGGTACCAACCACAAAATGCTGCTGATCGGGGTCCCACATGTCGATGATATACTCCAAGAAGATGCACATAGCCTCTCATGCCTGGCATCATGAAATATTTAAGCAACCCACAGTTCGGTAGGGCCTCTATAGTGGCCAGATCACTGATAGCTGGGAAATCCTCCATTTGATGCTCATGCTCCTTCTGTATTACCATCGTGAAGGTACTCGCACCTGCAATATGTTGTGAACACACATTTAGACTCACATTACAGGTGGGGGGAAGCATAAAATAAATATTTGATGGATGAAATTAAGGTTTTTTGAATTTTCCCTAACTGCGGCGTTGTTTTTATGCATAGACAGAGTGTCTGATGCTTCTGTTGGCTGCAGATAGAGAAATGGTGGACCGTAGCACCCGAAATCAACAAAAAACTTTTTGCTCCTTTTGCTCCAACTCCACTTTCTCCAAATGGTAAAACAACAATGGTAATTTTTTTTTACTATTTGCTTCTATTTATAGTAATTTTGGACCTTTTTATTATTATTTAATTAAAAATTGTTTTAATTCCAAAGTTACTTTAATATTATGGGTTTTATTATGGGAATGGTCAAAATGGTTATAATATGTTTTTTTAAGCTTTAGGTCAAATCTATACAGGTCATGGCTGTGATTTAAGCTATTTTTGCCTTTTTCATGCTTAGAGTGGAAATGAAAAAGTACAAAGTGTCTTTTACACTTTTCACATGCTCATTAAACAACTAGTAAAAGAGTGTCGAGTCCACTTTTGCTACTTTTTTAGACTCGTAAAAACTGAAAAAGATAACCCGTTACAGTGTTATATTTAAGCTCTTTTCAGTCTCCTTAAAAACACAAAAATACTGCCAAGCGAACTTGTTATGTTCACACTTGTAAAAGTATCAAAACGGTCGACTAGTCGATGGTAGATTATCTCTTTTTCGAACCGATTAGGATTATTTATGAAAAATGACCTTTTTTGGAGTCTCCTTGTGTCTTCGTTTAGACTCTCTAAACATGAACTATACTGAGTTTAATTTCATCAGACTCATGAAATCAAACAATGAAATACCCTTTCTGGGAACTCCTCCTCCTTTCTCAGGTTCGTAAAACATGTGAGAATGGACTCATCGCTTGATGAGCTACAACGAGGGTTTGTTACCCTCTTTGAACTCGTAAAAATGAAAAGAGGCACTCATCCTTTAAGATGGGGAAATTAAGGGAAAGGGGAATGTTTTTCATTTGTATTTATGGCAATTTACACTCCACCTTTGAACATGGTACATGTCTACATTTGCATATAAAAAATAGTTGGATATTCAGCTTGTCTCCGAGTCGATCCATTTTTGTGAGTCACCTGACTCCTTTGAGTCAATTCAAAGAATGCTTTGTCATATTCATTGCATAACACCTGGTTTCAGTCTCATCAAGTCAATTCTGCCAAGTTACTTGTTGTGCTACAGATTGTTCAAAGGATGTCTCTTCCGAAATTCAACTCATCAATAAATTTACCTTCTTACCAAGTCGGTCATGTTTGAGTCAGTTTCATGCTTGTATCATCACTTCAAAAATCAAATTTTGTTCCATGTTTCGTGTCGATGATGGGGGAAACATCATGGCCCTCCTTCAACGAGTCTATTCCTGTCAACTTTAGCTCATCATCTGGGAATTAGACTTAGAAACCTAGTTAAGTGGCTTGAAGCTTGGATGCCTCAATGGCAGGTTTCCTTGCTTTCAAGTAGGTTTTTATCAATGACCTGTGATTGAAAAATTCTATCAAGTGTTCGAATTCAAAAAATCTATTCACACTTGGGAGAATGTACCGAGATACCTTGGGAATCATTGACATTAATGGAAACTTCCCTCGCACTTGTTAACAATTTACATCAATGACTGGTAATCAAGTGGTTTCTACCATGTTCGATGAAAAGACATCTATTCACATGGTTAGAATCGTATCGGTTGGGGATTGGAATGAAGACCCTAAGCAGTTAGGCTTCATCAGCATAATTTCCTATCCTCATGTTGCAATGGAAGATTATTTTGAGTCATGACATGGATCCACATTGTATGTTTGGTGGCTATGTCCATACTGGGTTCTGATAACATAAATTAACTTTGTATGTTTTGTAGCCATGTTCCTCTCTCTATTTCATTTGATCATGGATCTACAATGTATTCTTGGTAGCCATGACATGGTCATCATCATGGATCTGTAGTGTATTGGTTCGCAACCATGGTTAAGTCAGACAAGACAGTTATTGGTCTTATGTTAGTTGTGAAGCTCATCTCTTATTGCCTCTGATACCGAATTGATGTCTAGAAAAGTATTTCACCTATCACTTCTTTCTAGACTCATACGTTGGGAGGAATTCTGTTGCACCTGAAAAATCAACCAGTGCTTGATGGCCCTTCATAAAGCTTAGGCTGAGATTAATTTGGTGACTTTTTTCCAACCCTAGGATGACTAGCACTTTTTTTCAGTTATGATAGAACGCCATCGGTCCTTTGTCCAGTGGAGAAAAATGCGTCGGCTCCTGTTTGTATTTTGGAAACAGGCGTCGTCATCACCCTTTCTTTGTGAGTAAAAAGCGTAGGTGTTGTTTCACCTTGAGCCAAGTGCGCCGATCGACCTAAAACATGAAACAAAGAAGATTTTAGAAGCTTCCTCGTGAAAGCCTCTGTGGGATTGGTTCCTACTAGCTAGGGAGAGGTGGCATTCACCTTCCTCACTTGTTAGGATCACCTCCTATCCATTCCCTAAGTGAATCTCATGTAATTTGGCCTATAAATGAAGCCTTCATGGAGTGAGTGAGAGGAGGCCAAAGAAAGCACCCTTATGTTGTTGGAATGAGATCTGGTTTAGAGGCAAGATAGAGTGACCTTATGTGTGAAGAGATTATTGTAAGTGTGAAGGATTGTAGATATATTGTAGAGGATAAAGCTAGCAACATCAAGGCTTTATGGTTGTAACTTTAATCTCTTTTTATTAATACAAAAGTGTTCCCCTTTCCTGTATTTAATGTGTGCTAATATTAGTTAAATGTTGTTAGATGATTAATTTTCCATGATACTCTCACCTCGTGTTTTTGTCCTTTGATCTGTTTTGCAGGTACTGAATATTGCAAGAAGGACTTTGGAACAAGGACAAAAAATAGTCAGTTGTGAGGTAGGAGTTTAGTTTCATGTTGATTAAATTGATTATCTTGGGAAAGGATACACTGTTGTGTTTCTTTTGTTCTACACTTGCATCATACAGGGTAGAGGAACTAGAGGTGTCCGCACTGGTTGAAAAATTCCTTGAAGCACTACCCCTTAGATACAGCTGGAGGACGTACCATATTCACCTAACCTGTCTTAAAAGTGTATCTTGTTTAAGTCCTTGCATGTTTTAAAGTGGACATCGATATTAAATTTGACTGTCCAAACATAACCTCAAAATTTAAAACCAAAGTCCTTAACATAACATACTACGGTCGAGATTGGGGTATGATATAGTTATTTTATAATGTAATACTTGTATTGTGTTACAAACCCTTTTGCTTGACTTCTAGCATAAGGCTTTATCTCTTTCAGAATATATAAATGTTGTTATACGACACAACCTGCATTGTTAAAATTAGCTTTTGTTAGAACCCGTGTAATGATTTAGTTACATAGCATACAGTTTTTGAACTTAAAGAAATGGTTTAGGACCAAACCTTAGTTTTCCTCGTCGTTTCTCCTTACAAAGTCTTCTTTTTAGAGTTGTCCTTTAACGGTATGTCGAGATGCCATGCAACCTGCACTTAGTAAATTGGAGGATTCATGCTTTAGTCCAAATGAATAAGTAAGATCATGAGTCATTCCTTTGTCCAACACAAGTTTAGGAACAAACAAACGACCACAGAAAACTGCCTTGTGACAATAAATTAATTTTAGACTGTTTTTTTATAACAAAAAGTAATGTCACGTCGATAGATCACCAAACAAGCAAGCAAATAATAAGTTAAATACATGATGACAGTAATAAATGACAAAAGAAGTATGAGTAATAACATCGCTCTAAAATATTGTGTAGTAAATTCTAATATTACATGTAGTAAATAATTTTTTATTTATTTATGGATTTTAGGGATGTTACACGTGGTATCATAGCAAGATTCCAACACTAGGCCTGACTGGCTCACTTTCTTATAAATAAAAACAGTGTACTAATTTTAATTGTAAATATTTTTGTACAACAATATAAAACCTGTTTTGTAGGAAAATGGAGAATGTTGAAGCATCTGCTGAGAATGGTCCTCAAAATAATAACCCTGACAAATTTTTATGTAGATTTGAATAATCCAGAATTACTACAAATAGTCAGAGAGTTGAAGCATTAACTTCAAACTGTGAAACAAGATAATCAAATAATTTTGGAGTTGATTGAATATCTACTGGACAAAATAAATAACCAGGAAAAAGATAATAGAAGTGCTTTCGAAATTGATTCTAACACAACATCCTATAAACATAGAGGGAAGAGAGAAACGTATCCTAATAGTGAATCTTCCTCAGAGTTTAAACCAAGGTCACGTAGGGAAAGGAAATGATACATAAGTGACAACAATGAGAGTGACCGAAAACCTAGGAGAAAGAAGTATAAAACCTATGAAGAGATTTCTGGAGAATTCAAGAAAATAAAGCATTCCATGTTCAACGGGGAAGCAGAGAAAGGAGAGGAAGTAGAAGGTTGGCTGTCAGGCATGAAGAAATACTTCCAAATCTATAATTATTCTGACAGATTAAAGACCAGAATGGCTATTTACAATTTGACCGGAAAATTTGACATATGGTGGAAAGATATAAAGAGGGTCATAGATATGAAAGATAAGTACTTGACTTGGAGATTTTTAAAGAAGTACTTCAAGAGAAATTTTATGTCTAAAAAATATTATGAGGACAGAGCCAAGGATTTCTATGACTTAAAACTAGGTTCCATGTCCATGAAATAATTAAGCAACAAGTTCTTAAGTCTGCTAAGATATGTACCTTACATCATAGATGAAAATCCAAAAGTCCAACTGTTTTTAAGCTGTTTACCTACTAGCTTCAAAGATAGGATTGAGATTTACAATCTGAAAACCTTAGAAGAAGCTATGAGAAAGGCTGAATTCTGTTATGAATAGAGCAAGAAAAGGGAAAGTATACCTAATTGGAAGACTAAAAAGACAAGTCAATTTGATAAGAAAAGAAGAGGATTCAATTCAAACAAGAGTTTTTGGAGTAAGTCTCAAAACTTCTCCGAAAACAACTATCAAAAAACTGATTTTAAGAATACATTACCCCATAATACTGCAACATCAAAGGGCGGGGATATATCTAACAATTTTGTTAGAAATATTGAACAACGGGAACCTGTCAAATGCTGGGAATGTTAAGGACCACAATACGCCAAGTACTATTTGAACTGGAAAGAGAAAATAAACAACATACACACTGTCCAAGAAGAAGAAACATTTGGAGATGTGTCCAACTTGAGATGCATAGGATAAATGCAGCTCTGGAGAACCAACAACCCGATCACCAAACTTCCATGGTGGAAGTTCCAGGTATGATCCAAAATTTATTTGTTTCCATATCAATTGATCCATGAGCTAATTTAAGTTATATATCTCCTAGAATAGTGGAAAAGTGTAAGTTGTCCTTACAAAAGTTTGAAAAATCATGCCTGGTCCAACTAGCCACATGAACTAAAAGAAATGTAGTAAACTATGTTTAAAGTTGTAATTTAATGATGAATCGGTTTGAAACTCAGGTCAAACTAAATGTGCTACCTTTAGGATCTTACGATGTTCTAATAGGAATGGATTGGCTTGAAAAACACCAATTGATTTTAAACTGTTTTAAAAAAACTTTTACTTGTTTGAATAATGAAAGAGAAGGAAGTACTATCAGTACAAGGATTTCTAGGAAGATTTCTCTTAGACAAATTACAACCTTACAGATGAAAAAGGATGTCAAGAAGGGTTGTAAAGTCTTTGTTGTACACATTATAAATAATGAACAAATTAATAAAGAAAATAAACCAAGATTTTAGGATATCCCGATCCTGCAAGGTTTCTCGGATGTATTTCCGAAAGAAATTCCAAGATTACCTCCTAAATGAGATCTGGACTTTACTATTGAATTAGTACCCATAGCGGTACCTAATTCGAAATATTCCTATCGAATGAAAATATTGGAGCTGAATGAACTTAAATTACAATTACAAGAGTTAATAGAGAAACATTATGTAAGGCCAAGTGTATCCCCTTGGGGATCGCCAATCCTTTTTGTTAAAAATAAAGACGGTACTCGACAACTATGTATAGACTATTGTCAACTTAATTAAATGACGATTAAGAATAGATATCCTCTGCCCCGCATTGATGATATGTTCGATCAGATTTGTAGAGTGACGATATTGTCAAATATTGACTTAAGGTTTGGGTATCACCAAGTTATAATTAAAAAACCTCCATAGGTACTACAAATGCTATTAAAGTAAACCTAGTTTTATACCAAAAGCAACTAATTTCACTTCCATATTTTTATATAAACAAGTACCGAACTGGAAAACCTTAATGTCATGGAATAAAAAAAACACACTGCAAGGCCCAGCTTGGATTCCATAGAGCCACTCAAGAGGAGACATAGGTCTTACCAGAAGGACCTCCTCGGCAAGAGTCCAAATCACACTTCGTCGTAGAGGTTCTCCATACACATACTTTACATAGGATGAAAGTTAGAATTTAGTTTATATCCATGAACAAGGAAGGGAAACCAGAAATATAATATAGACAAAGGCTTACCTTCGTGGCTTTCATAAAATTCCAAACACCATAGAACCAAGTTATGCAGGCCTCTTTGCTTTTTGATTTGAGCATTAGATGGTGCAGTTAGGGACGAAGGCTGAGTTTGGTGGATCCATACAACAAGGTCAATCAACTATAAACCTTTGGATGGTTTTAAGAAACTATTAACTTGTTTTTGAAAACCAAATAAAAGAACAACGCAATGTTCAAAACTCTTTAAAACCTCTAGGGTTTTACTACCTATTGCACCTGAAAAATCCACCAGTTCCTGATGGCCCTTCAGAAACATTAGCCTGAGATTCCTTTGGTGACTTTTTGCCAACCCTAGGATGATCGACGCTATTTTTTAGTTATGATAGAGTGTCATCGGTGCTCTTTCCAGTGGAGAAAAATGTGTCGGCTCCTGTTTGTCTTTTGGAAACAGGTGCCATCGATGCCCTTCCTCTGTGAGTAAAAAGCATTGGTGCCATTTCACCTTGAGCCAAGTGCGTTGATCAACCTAAAACATGAAAAAAATAAGATTCTAGAAGCTTCCTTGCAAAATAGTCCATGGAATTGGTTCCTACTAGCTAGGGAGAGGTGGCATTCGCTTTCCTCACCTGTTGGGATCACCTCCTACCCATTCTCTAAGTGAATCTCATGTAATTTGGCCTATAAATGAAGCCTTCATGGAGTGAGTGAGAGGAGGACAAAGAAATCACCCTTATGCTGTTGGACTGAGATCTGGTTTAGAGGAAAGATAGAGTGAGCTTATGCGTGAAGAGATTTTTGTAAGTGTGAAGGATTGTAGATCTGTTGTAGAGGCTAAAGATAGCAACATCAAGGCTTTATGGTTATAACTTTACTCTCTTTTTATTAATACAAAAGTGTTCCCCTTTCCTGTATTTAACATGTGTTAATATCAGTTAAATGTTGTTAGACTCCGTGATCACTAACATAGATGATTAATTTTCCATGATACTCTCATCTCATGTTTTTGTCTTTTGATCTCTTTTGCAGGTACTGAAGATTGCAAGGACTTTGGAACGAGGACAAAAAACAATCAGATCTAAGGTATGCGTTTAGTTTCATGTTGATTAAATTGATTATCTAGGGAAAGGATATGCTGCTATGTTTCTTTTGTTCTACACTTGCATCATACAAGGTAGAGGAACAAGCAGTGTCCAAACCGATTGTAGATTTCCTTGAAACAAAATTGGTGACCATATTGGGGATAGTTTAATCCAGTCAGATATGGGGCAGATCTGATCAGATCTGGAGCAGATCAAGTTAGATCTACAATTATTGGTAACTTTTGCACTTGTGAATTTAGATTTTATTCCTTAGCTCGTTTCAACTAATAAGGTGAGTGATCCATCTTGATGCTTTGTTAATTGCCTATGTTTGGAAGTTAATTTTACTTATGTTAGTCCAATTCATTCAAATTTTTTGGTTTCTTGTGCATATCTTTACTTTTTTCATCCATAGATCTGTCAGCACACTTAGCCTTATCTGACAGAGCATCGTTGCCTCATAAACTCCTCTTGCCTCTTGGAAGTTAGTGCCACCAGTGCCTTTCTGCACTTGATACAGAGCACCGTCGATGCCCTGTTGCAGTGGATAAAAAGCGTCGATACCCCTACAATGCTCTGGTGCAGCCTGCTTCTCTGTGCCGAGGTAGGTCATCATACTGCCTGCATTTTCATTTTTTGATGTTTTTTCTTTCTCTGAAAATTTTTAGTGTGTCTTTCTTGAGTGCTTGGTTGCTGAGTTTGGTGGTTTTGACAATCTGTTTCTCACTTGTTGAGCTCAGTTGCAAAACATTTATTTCCTCTTTTAGTGAAGAAGTCATAGTGAAAAAGGAATTGTGTGCAAGGCCAGTTTTAGATTTCTTGATTAGTGTGGTCCATTCTCTGAAACGTTCATGTTGAAAAGGAAATTTGTAGCCTCTCTTAAATCAGTTTGTTTTAAGCTGCTTTATGTCCTTTATATTCAGAATTACATTCAAAAATAGAAAAATAAGCTAGTTACTTTGTATTGTTTATGCATAGGAAAGTTTTATTCTTGGATTGCATGAGTGGTTTAGACAAGTAGACTCTTTTTGGCATGATTATGTTGATTTAATTTTGATAAACATTAGAGGATTCATTTTCTTTTCTTAATTCAGAGGATTATAGTTCTTATTGGTGAATTTTTTTATTTTGAAGGACTCTTTTAAAGATTGCTTGCTAGGTCTTGTATTGAGTTGGTGAAAGAAGCATTGAATTTGTGTGTTTTTGAAGGAAAAAGAAATGGTCTCTTCCCTACTCTAGATAGATCTCATTGAAGAGAAGAAGTGAATCACATATAGATTAAAATTTGCATTTTGAAAAAATACACCTCACAAACTTTGACTAACCATCTAGATAAAATAAACAGTAGCTTTAGGCTAAAATTTTATAGAAATTTGAGTGATAGGATAGAGACATGTTCTGGTGTCTTTAAACATAGGAGCTGTCGTTACATTCTTGCACTGCATTCCGGGGTCTTAGTGGTTCCTCCATGTACCATAGGTATATAGAACGACCTTTCACGTACCCTTGAGGTACATGGAAAGGTAATTCACATACTCGATTGTATATCGGAGGGCCCCTTTCGAACGGTTGTGCATTAGACAACACTAATACGAATTTGAGCTCCAACGTACCTTGCGTATATTTGGAGACCCTACTAGGATTCCCAAACCATTTGAGAAAATCCCTTTGGTCGTCTTTTTGGAGCAATACACTGAGAACAACACTCGAGGAGATACTACGCACATGTCATCCAGGTAATCGGGTGTTCAGGCAAGGGGCGGTCCCAATCCTCCTTGTCACGTTTCACTGTTGAACCCTACAATATATAGAGAGTTTCGACAACTTGAAAATCCGGGTGAAAGACCAGCTATCTTCAGCCCATTTTGTCATTTAATTATGCTTGTAGCCTTAGCTTGCGTAGGTTTGTTTGTGTGTCTTTCTTCTTTTTTGACTTAGGGTGGAAAAATTCAGCCACCACCTTGGTCGAGCAATTTGCGAGGCGTTCTCGTAGATTGTAGGGTTTACCTCCTGAATCTCCTCCTGCTATGGAAGGACACGAAGGGGAAACCATGGAACGACCAACTTCTGTTGATGCTTGTATAGAAAATACTTTAGCTACTAAAAATAGAGAATATTTCTCTGTTTATGATAATCCTTTGGTCCAACTTCCTCCCATGGCTGACCCACCCTTTTGATTTTTGACAGAGGGTCAAGCCGGATGATCCAAATGGACATTCGACCCCCACTCGATGAAGCTGTAGATGCAGAATATGGTCGAAATGATCCTTTCTAGAGAATCTCTCTAGACAGTCAATTGCTTATTATGGAACTTCTACAACTGAACCGAAGCCATCTATACTTTCCCCTTTAAGGAGACGCCTTGAGAATCCTTCGTCAAATGAAGATTTTTTCCGAGAGTCTATCGATCATTTGCACAAACATGCAAAAGAAAGTAAGAATGAAGAAAATTCAAGGAGGAGAAGTATTTATCCTCTTCCCAATCATTCAAGAACAACCCCACATGGGTATCATTCCCTGTCACCACCTCAAGTAGCTATTCTTCCAGAATCATGGACCCAAAATTTGGTTACTTAGAATGCACTTCACACCCCAAATCCTAGTCAGAATCTAGTTCAAACCCCCTCTCCCAGACATAACTCCCCATCCATTTTAGCTTCTCCGATAGTTTCTACACCTGGGGGGAGTTCCCCAGCACAAGTTCCATCATCTACCGGAGGGACTATTTCTAGTATGGGGAAGAACTTACCTATAGTACCACCAGCAAAAAACATTCTTCCCCCTAATACCACTATGGGTTTACCTCCTGTTGGTCAGGGAGGATCCTCATGGGTCCAACCCACCGCTACTCCACTTTCTTGGGGATATACTTATCCTGGGAATCAACCTCCTATGGTTCACCAAGCTTATCCACCAACACCGTCGACAATAGTATATGCTGGAATTCCCTATCCTAGAAATGTGTTTGTCCCTTAAGGACAACCAAATTGGTCTAATGTCCCATCTTATGGAGGAGATTTCGTAAACACTACAAGAGGGTATGGTGGTCCACCTAGAGTCCCACCACCTGGAGGACCCCCAAGAGGGTTGGGAGGATCCGGAGGATCTGGAGGACCTGATGGACCACCTGGAGGCCCACCACCTAGAGGGACACCATCTGGAGGACCCCCACCAGGAGGCCAACCACCTAGAGGACCACCTTACGGACGTCCACCATCTGGAGGACCCCCACCTGGAGGACCTTCACCACCACCTCCTCTTGGAGGACCACCACCACCACCACCTAGAGGCCCACCGCCTAGTGGAACTTCTAGTAACCAATCACCAAATCAACCAGCTGCGGGGGCATCATCTATCCTCTTTTATCAATATTCCTATGGTCCTACTGGTCCGTGAATTCCATACCAGTATTACCAATATCATCAACCCAATCAGCAATTGCCATTTCTGGCTACATTAGATATGCCAAATTTGTTTAGATTGATTAACGATCCTATACATAACGATCCCTCTTGGCCTGCCATTCCGATCAAATTACCTTACATCAACAAGTTCTTAAGTCTGCTAAGATATGTACCTTACATCATAGATGAAAATCCAAAAATCCAATGATTTTTAAGCCATTTACCTGCTAGCTTCAAGGATAGGATTGAGTTTGACAATTCGAAAACCTTGGAAGAAGCTATGAGAAAGGAATAATTATGTTATGAACAGAACAAGAAAAGGGAAAGTCCACTTAATTGGAAGACTAAAAGGACAATTCAATTTGTTCAGAAGAGAAGAGGATTCATGTCCAACAAGAGTTTTGGGAGTAATTCTCAGAACTTATCCAAAACAACTATCAGAAAACTGATTTTAAGAATAAATTACCCTAGAATACTACAACATCAAAGGGCAAGGATATATCTAACAATTTTTTTAGAAATACCGAGCAACGGGAACCTGTCAAATGCTGGGATTTTCAAGGACTGCACTATGCCAAGTACTCTCCAAACCGGAAAGGGAACATCAACAACATACACATCGTCCAGGAAGAATAAACAGTTGGAGATGTGTCCAATGAGATGCATAGGATAAATGCAGCTCTGGGGAACCGACAACCGAATCACAAGACTTTCATGGTGGAAGTGCCAGGTATGATCCAAAATTTATCTGTTTCCATCTTAATTGATCCAGGAGCTAGTTTAAGTTATATATGTCCTAGCATAGTGGAAAAGTGCAAGTTGTCCTTACAAAAGTTTGAAAAATCATGGCTGGTCCAGCTAGCCACATGAACTAAATGAAACTTTAGTAAACTATGTTGAAAGTTGTAATTTGATGATGAATCAGTTTGAAACTTAGGTCAAACTAAATGTGCTACCTTTAGGATCTTACGATGTTCTAATAGGAATGGATTGGCTTGAAAAACACAAAGTGAATTTAAACTGTTTTCAAAAAACTTTTACTTGTTTGAATAATGAAGGAGAAATAATTACCGTCACAGGAATTCCTAGGAAGATATCTGTTAGACAAATTACAACCTTACAGATGAAAAAGGATTTCAAGAAGGGTTGTAAATTCTTTGTTGTACACATTATAAATAATGAAGAAATTAATAAAGAAAATAAACCAGGATTTGAGGATATCCTGATCCTGCAAGATTTCACAGATGTATTCCTGGAAGAAATTCCAGGATTACCTCCTAAACGAGATCTGGACTTTACAATTGAATTAGTATCTGGAGCGCTATTTAATTTGAAAGCTCCCTATCGAATGAACATCTTGGAGCTAAATGAACTTAAATTACAAGAGTTAATAGACAAACATTATGTAAGGCCAAGTGTATCACCTTGGGGAGCATCGGTCTTTTTTGTTAAAAAGAAAGACAATTCTGTGACTATGTATAGACTACCGTCAACTTAATAAAATGATGATTAAGAATAGATATCCTCTACCTTGCATTGATGATCTGTTCGATTAGATACGCGGAGCGATGATATTCTGAAAGATCGAATTAAGGTCTGGGTATCACCAAGTTAGAATTAAATATGAAGACATCTTTAAAACTCCTTTCCGGACAAGATACAGGTACTATGAATTTGTGGCCATGCCCTTCGAGCTAACAAATGCACCAACAACCTTCATGTGCTTAATGAAAAATGTTCTAAGTAAGTACTTAGAAAAATTTATAGTTCTATTTATAGACGACATATTAATTTATTCTAATAAAAAAGAAGAGAATAATGAACACCTAAAGATAATTTTACAAGTGTTAAGAGAACATCAGCTATATGCGAAGTTCATCAAATGTGATATTTATAAAGATAATATACAATATTTAGGGCACGTAATATCCGAAGATGGGATATCAGTGGACCCGGATTAAATCAAAGCTATAATTGATTGGCCTGTTCTTAAGGACGTAACTGATGTGCAATCCTTTATGGGGATAACATGTTACTACAAAAAATTTATTGAAGGATTTTCAAGGATTGCGAATCTTATAACTTCATTATAGAAAAAGGGTAAGAAATTTGTTTGGGATCAGAAATGCGAAGACTGTTTTAATAAACTAAAAGAATTATTAACTACTCCACCCATCCTAAAAATAGCAGACCCAGACAAAGACTTCGTCGTATGCACTGATGCATGCAACGAAGGGTTGGGAGGGGTGCTGACATAGGAAGGTCATGCAATTGCATATGAATCAAGAAAATTAAAGACTCGTGAAAATAATTATGCAACTTATGATTTAGAATTAGCTGTAATAATCCACGCCTTAAAAATGTGGTGACATCACTTAATAGGGAAAATATTTATTCTAATGTCTGATAATATAAGTCTAAAATATATGTTTGATCAACCAAATATAAACGCAAGGCATGCTAGATGGCTAGATTTCCTTAGGGAATATGATTTTGAAATCAAACATATTAAAGGGAAAGAAAACAAAGTGGCTGATGCCTTAAGCAAGAATGCAGTAACAAGTTTTGTAGCTGCCAGTAGGAGTTACAAAACCGATTTGGAAGATAAACTGGAAGAAGGAATAAGGTGGGATCCAGAATACCAGAATTTAAACAAAACGATAACTCAGAATACATCTGAAAATATAATGACAGATTACAATTTTAATGAAAAAGGTTTAATACTGTTTAAAAATAGACTTTATGTACCAAATATACCAGAAGTTAAGCTTCTGATTTTGAATGAAATTCACAAAACTCCTTACTTTGGACATCCAGGATATTAGAAAATGATAACTATGTTAAGAAAATAGTATTTTTGGACTAACATGAAAAGTTAGGTTGCTTAATTTTTATCTAGGTGTATCAAATGTCAGCAAGTAAAATCTGAACATCAACACCCATCAGGCCTTTTACAACCATTACCAATTCTGAATTGGAAATGAGAAGTTATCAGCCTTGATTTTGTAACTGGTCTACCTAAAAACCATAAATAGAATGATTCAATAATGGTAGTTGTAGATAAATTAAGTAAATCAACACACTTTATTCCTATTAAAACAACTCATACAACTGCTAATACTGCTGATATTTTTATGAATGAAATATTTCGTCTGCATGGAATTGTAAAGGTAATAATCTCTAACAGAGATCCCAAATTTACCGGTAATATTTGGAAAACTTTATTTAAAGGGTTAAATACTAAATTGAATTTCAGTACTTCTTATCATCCACAAACAGATGGACAGACAGAAAGAGTCAATCAAGTATTAGAAGACATGTTACGAATGTATGTTAAAGACTATCCCAAGAAGTGAGAAGACTATTTGTATTTGGTTGAATTTTCTTACAATAACCATTATCAAGCTTCAACAAAGCTTAGTCCTTTTGAAATATTATATGGTAGAAAATGTAACACTCATATTACATGGAGTAATCCAGTAGACAGGTTGATGTTAGGACCTGAATTGTTAAAAGAATTGGAACTAACAATGAAACAGGTACAAGGCAATTTGAAAACTGCTCAAGACAAGAAAAAGAGTCACGCTGACCTTAAAAGAACTCCAAAGGAATTCCAAGTAGGTGAGCATGTGTTTGTTAAGGTGAAACCAAGAAAGAGCTCCTTTAAACTAGGGAGCTGTGCTAAATTAGCACCCAGGTGTTGTGGAACCTTCGAGATATTGGCAAGAGTGGGTTCAGTGGCTCATTTGAACTAGATTTGCCACCTAATCTTAGGATACACAATGTTTTTCACATTTCTATTTTGAAAATTTTTATACATGATGCTACTGATGTGATTGACTGGAATGTGATCCATGTAGAACCAGAAGGATATTTTCTGGTGGAACCGGATTGTATTCTCGACAAGAGGGAAATTTTTCTTCAAAATCGTACCATTGGATAGGTAATGGTGCAGTGGAAACACTTCATTCCAGATGAAGCGACCTTGGGACTGGAGAGTGATATGCGGGTGGCATATCCAAATCAATTTCAAGAAGACTCAGAATAACTTAATCAACATCAAGGATGATGTTGAGCTTAAGGGGGGGGGGTGTTTGTAACATACCCAAAACTGAAAAAATAAATATTTATTATTTATTTCGGCATAAACATTATGTTAATTTTTATTGTAAAGTTTATGACCAAGTGGGTCAAGGATGACTGTAATTGAAGAATTATTTATTTTAATAATTAATAAAAAGGAGACACCTATTCAAGGGAGACTGTTAAATGAGTGTTCATTGCCCACTAGGAGGAAGGAGTAGCTATATAAGGTTGGTTGACAAGTGGTAGCACTAGGAATCACTTTCTAGCTGTTGCAGGAGCATAATCCCTAAAAAAAGTGGTCATGTTACCTGAGAGGGGGAACTGATCTGTGTGGCTCATTAAATTCCAAAACTGACTCAAAGATCTAGGGAATCTTGTATAAACCATCAAATTGATCAGGAGGCTCACCAATCATTTTGATTTTGGAGAATGAACTTTGTGATTGCTGCAAACTGAAAAGTCAGGCACAAAAAGAATTTGATGAGGGGATAGATAAAGTGATTTGCTGGGTTAAGTATGTTGTTGAGTGTTGAGTTGTAGAAGTAAGCAAGCTGGGGGGGTCCTAAGAAAGTGATTTGGCCGCTTCAAGAAAAGGTTGGGTGGAACAATCTCCCTTGGTGTTAGTCCCTTTCTCTGCAATGCATCCAGGTTTCATTTCTAACAATAGTTCTATAATATTGTTGTATTTCTGTTTTCAAGGAAGATGTAATTTATTTGGAAAGGATAGTTATTCTATGATTACAGGATTTAGTATTTGTGTGGAATTTGTTTGATAAGAGAATTGGATATAAATGATCTCCTGTATTTTTCCTCTCATTGAAGTGACGTACTCTAGTACAGGAATATATGAGATTATGATGAATAGTAGTCTCAGGAGCATAGATATGTTATATATTTATATTCCGTATACAATCTACTGTTAATCAGAAAACCTGGAAATCAATTAAATACAGGTCAAACCTCTTAATTCCAAGGTTAAAATTTTAATGAAATCAAGCTTTCATTACAATACAAGAATAGGAATAGAAGGTAAGTCCAGAGTCCTCTGCTTTTATGTGCATATTAAAGTAATCTTTATCTCTCAACACATTAACTTATAATTGTATAAGAATTTAAAATGCACAGATCCAAACTTATTAGTATTATTCTATTATAATAATCTCTCTAGGATCAAACTTTATTTTCCTTAAGCGAACTCTAATGTTATGATTTAATAATAAATCATACTAAAACTAAACAAGAAATTCTTAAGGGTATCCTAACCCAGATTCTGAGTGGCTAAATTTTTTAATGTAACACCAAGTCGAGTTTATCGAAAAATCTTAGCATTGATTACAGGCTTCCGATTTTAAACTCGTGTTGTGTCTGTAGTAATTATCTACAGAATAAAATATCAAACAGTCTATTGGCATATTAAATTTATTAAATACTTAGAGTAAGGTTTTACAGTTTTAAAATAAAACCCTAGAATTGTATAACTGAGTTCATATATTAAAAACAACCTTAGGGCTTAATATTTTATTGCCCCAAAACAGTATGGTCGATTAAGTAAAGTTTATATTTTTATCAGTAATGATGAAGGTTTACTTACAGTCTCATAGCCATAAAAGGTTTTAAACAAAGCTGTTCCTCAAAGATTTACAGTTTTAAACAAAAGGAAGAAACCCTAGATTGTTATAACTAAGCTCCTTGTCATTTACACAGTCATTAATAACCAATAATAGAAGAATAAACAACTCTATAATTAATATTTTATAGTAAGGTGGGTTAAACCTTTATAATCATGCTAGATAATGGTAACAATTAAACTTTCATGTAATTTATATCATGGCTTTTATCGTCCGATATTTACAACTGTGAAATCTTAAATAAAACAATAGCTACAGACTATTTGCAGGTGAAACTATAGGATTTCATCCCTCACGGGTGTTTCAACTATCAACCTTAAATCGTATATCCTCTACAAGATTTAATACATTTTACAGTCGTATTCACTAAAAAATATTTTTTCAGTCAGTCAAAACGATCTAAACAATGATTTTATAAACATGAAGGGAGTTAGGCCTTACGGTTTCTCACCCAAGAGAGAAAACAAGATAAAGTATGAGCATGAACCGTATTTTATCCTACTAAAACTTTTTATATATATTTTTTAGAAATAAATAAAAATTCTTTTCTTCAGGTGAAACCCTCACGGGTCTCTGGTCATCCATCATCACCCTGCTAAACGTTGATCAGTGACATGTCGTCATGGCCCTATCTAGGGTTTTATGAAGATAACAAAAACCTAAATTACTATATAACCGAGTTTGCATCAAGTAAATCAATAAGTAACGGCTGAGTCTCACTCTATTTATGAAAAACAAACAGAGTAAGAATCAATTTTCTCTTCTAGTATTGTCATGTAGAAACCGAATAGAATATGTGGAAACAATGCTCCTTTTTAAAGAGACAAATAAGTATAAAATCCTTACAGACATATCTTATTTTTGAATAAATGAGAATTGTAAAATATTTAAGACGAAAAACTCCGTAGTAAACATATACATACATTCTGAAATTACACAGTACCTTTAGATAACTGAGTTTTTCGATATCAAAATCCCCTCGGGTACTTCCAGTTTTAACATGGTTCCAAAACCAACAAATTTCACCCAGAGTGGCTTAGTCTTTTAAAACCCTCCACATGTACTACAAATGTTATTACAGTAAATCTAGTTTTATACCAAAAGCAACTAATTTCACTTCCATATTTTTTTTTATATAAACCAGTACTGAACTGGAAAACCCTAATGCCATGGAATAAAAAAAAACACACTAAAAATCCCAGCTTGGATTCCACAGAGCCACTCAAAAGGAGACATAGGTCTTACCGGAAGGACCTCCTCGGCAAGAGTCCAAATCAAACCTCGTCGCAGAGGTTCTCCCTGCACATACTTTACACAGGATGAAAGTTAGAATTCAGTTTATATCCGTGAACAAGGAAGGGGAACTAGAAATATAATATAGACAAAGGTTTACCTTTGTGGCTTTCATAAAATTACAAACACCATAGAACCAAGTTATGCAGGCCCCTTTGTATTTTGATTTGATCATAAGCTGGTGCAGTTAGGGACGAAGGTCGAGTTTGGTGGATACAGACAACAAGGTTAAGCAACCATAAACCTTCAGAGGATTTGAAGAAACCGTTAGCCTGTTTTTGAAAACCAAATAAAAGAACAACACAATGTTCAAAACTCTTAAAAACCTCTAGGGTTTTACTACCCCTCTGATTGTTGAAAATTGGAGGACGTACCATAGTCACCTAACTTGTCTTAAAAGTGTACCTTGTTTAAGTCCTTGCGTGTTTTAAAGTGGATATCGATATTATATTCGATTGTGCAAACATCAACTCAAAATTTAAAACCAAAGTTCTTAGCATAACATACTACGGTCGAGATTGGGGTATGATATAGTTATTTTATAATGCAATACGTGTATTGTGTTACAAACCCTTTTGCTTGACTTCTAGCATAAGGATTTATCTCTTTCATAATTTCCACCCCTCAAAGGCTTAAAATATATAAATGTTGTTATACGATACAACTTGCATTGTTAAAATTAGATTTTGTTAGAACCTGTGTAATGATTTAGTTACCTATCATATAGTTTTTGAACTTAAAGAAATGGTTTAGGACCAAACCTTAGTTTGCCTCATCGTTGCTCCTTACAGCGTGTTCTTTTTAGAGTTGTCCTTTAACCGTATGTCGAGATGCCATGCAACCTGCACTTAGTAAATTGGAGGATTCATGCTTTAGTCAAAATGACTAAGTAAGACCATGAGTCATTCCTTTGTGCATTGCAAGTTTAGGAAAAAGCAAATGACCACAACAAACTGCCTTGTGACAATAAATTAATTTTAGACAGTTTTGTTATAACAAAAAGTAATTTCATGTCGACAGATCAGTAAATAAGAAAGAAAATAATAAGTTAAATATGTGACGACAGTAATACATGACGAAAGAAGTATGAGTAATAACATCTCTCTAAAATATTGTCTAGTAAATTCTAATATTACATGCAGTAAATAATTTTTTTACTTATGGATATTAGGGATGTTACACATGACATGTGAAAAAGCTATAGTATTCACCGAGAAGACATGTATATAAATGTTATAACTTGAAAATAAAATATTAAGGGCAAGCAAATAAGGGTGTAATAATTACATAGTAGGAATTATAGAAATAAAACGCTATAAGAAATTGATTCTCAAACATTTATGTGTTGTTGATTGCATGGGCAGACCCGGGTTTACTATAATTAATCAACAACACCCCAAACTCACTGGCCTTTTCGGCGACAGACCGCGAAGCGGTCTGAAGTCTCACCCGAAGTGAATCTAATGGGTTGGCCAAGACTCAAGTGTCTTGGACCAGGTTCTGTGCATCCTACTTCTTTTCTCTTACTCCTGCGCGCCACTAGATCAACTAGCTCTGCGCATCGCACGTCCTCTTCTACTCGCAGCACTTTTACCCGTGCGATTCTTACCCACGCGCAAGTCACACGATTTCTTCCTGCGTCGCACAACTTCCACTTATTCACAATATTTCCTACCTTATCGCGTCTCTGCGCACCGCGGAACACCCAACCTCTTCTCAACGCTAAGCCCTCAGCTCATAGTATCGCGCACCGCAGCTCCTCTGCCAGTGCGATATCGCCTCTCTGCGATATCTTACCACTACCACTTTGCGCTCTTAGTGTTGACTGTGCCGATGTGCGAAACCCTACTTTCCAGAAGTTATATTGTGATTAAATGGTCATTAGAAACAGACATAAAGGAGTCGTTTAAGCAGCTTACTAAAATACTTCAACTTATCTCTATCTTCCTGCATTACCATGAACTGAACAATACATATATTCACTTACTGCAACTTAACATTATATGCATAATAACCAGTAAAGATAAGCAAGTACAAACATATTCATCCAACACATAACACACAGATTTAACGTGGTTCACCCCCAGGCTGGGAGCTACGTCCACCAAACTCTGCTTCTATTATATATCTTGAGGGAAGTTAGCACAGTCTGTTGCACTGCATATGCAGCGCAAGATCTCTTCTAGATCTCTGGTCTATTTCTATCTCTATATTGCCTTTCTTTCAATATATTCTTCCCTCTCTGTTCTCTCTGTGGATGGTTACATACAGACTCAAATGACTCACAGACAAGCTAGGTGTCTGGATCGTTACAACACAGTCTGTCTGACTGACTCCTGAGTCTACAAAAATAATCAACTGACCAACTGACTCATCGACCAACCAACCAACCCACTAACCAACCCTTTACAATACAAAATACAAGCTTTTATAGGCGGCCCGAAGGTCTCGCCATTACAACACTGTGGGCCTGTCCCAACAGTAACCCAAACCCTAATTAGTGACAGTCGGTCCTCTCTGTCCTTGAGGTAGCCGCTTCCCGTCACACCACAACTCTCTGCAGTCTTCCATGCTTCCCGGCACTGACCATGGGTACTATGCACCGCTTCTCTTTCTGTCCTTCGCCTTCAATGCTTGAGCCTCGTTGCTCCTTCTTCTTTATGAGGGTCGCTGAGCCCTCCTGTCTTCCACCGCTGCCTTCAATGCAGTGGTTGAGCTTTCTTCTCTCGGCCGCTCGGGTACCGTTGCCTTCTTGACTTTTCTATCCCAAAAGTCATGGTTTCCGGCTCTGCTCTCCAGCTGGAAACGTGCTACGGCGTCGTAGCTCTGCCTTGTCTTCTTTCCGCCAATGCTATATCTTTCCGCCAAAACTTATCTCTTTCCGCCAAAATTAGCAGCTTCTTCTGTAGCTGCAGGACCCTGCTCCAACATGTGTCGTGTGATAATGTTGTTGACAAGGAGAATGCTCTCCCTTAGCTACAACAAAGAACACTCTAGAAATCACATTGTGTGTTTGGATCTAATCATATTTCCTAATAATGAAACAAAGTCAAAAGTTTTACCGTGAATCCAAGAAGTATATATATTCTTAAATAATACTTAATAATAGTTTAGTAAATATTCCTAGTTGGAGAAAGGCGTAGTATGGAAATCCCTTGAGGGGCAATAAACACATAACACCAATCAAGATATAGTGATAATTAAAAATTGAAGCATAAATTGACTATAATTGTTAAGACTTGAAATAATGAGATAAGGTCATGGATAGTGGACTATCAAATGAGTTCTACTTTAAAATAAAAATTAGAAGAGGAGATCATAAAAGAAAAACATGACTTGCATTAACTAAGTTATGAGTAGATGAAGAATCACTTTCTATGATAATCATATTCGAGTAATGCCTTGGGCTTAAGCACTTTAAGGGATGAGAATGTGATAAAGCTTAACAAAGAAAGATATAGAGTCTAGAGAGGTCAAGAATCATACGTGTGTAATAGTGTAACTATGAAATATCACAAAGTATAATGTGAGGAAATAAAACCTTATGTATTGAGGAAGTATATATTTTGAATGGACCGTTATACTCAAGTTATTTTGGCATAGATGTGCTAGATAAACTAGATGTGACAACATGGTGTTCCGTGCATATATGATTGTTTTATAGATATTTTGTTGATATGAAGTATGAGTTGCCTTGGATATGAAAGAAATGATACTTTAATCAACATTTAACTTATCAATATTTAATCTTTATGACTTAGAGAAGAAAATGATATTGATAACAACGAGAAAAATGCAGGTAAGTGGTGTTTGTTAGAAAAGAGTCAATGAAGATAAGAACCTACAAATGAGTCATAATGAGCCATTTTCGACATAATGAAATGTAAAATGGGAGACAAGTTCTTCCTATGAATCATGATATATAAAATAATTATAATGTATGTGAGTATGTTAAGTATTTAGGGATAAAATGTATTTGATGGACCTTGATGAAATCAAACCAATTGCATACAAAACATGTAACATGTAATATGACACACATCCCATGTGAGAAAATAAGTAGACATATATAGAAATGACATCATGATCATGTGAAAGTCCTATGGTACTCATAAGGATACGATCTTCTAGTGGGAAGGCATAAATATATTCCATCCAAAATTTCCCTTAAGATCGTGATGACCATAACTTCGGGATGAAGTTTCTTGAAGGGTGGGTGTATGTAATTCCCCATATTTTGACATTTGGTATTTAAACTCTAATATGAATTAACTCAACATTTTAATTTCTTATTATCTTTTTGAGTGAGTTACATTCATTAAAACTATTATTTTATGAACATCTGGACTCCCTAGAGATGTGGATAGTAAATGGAACTTATCATTTTGTTTTATAAATGCTGATGAATATGTTCTGTCATTTGAACATGCAATTGAATATGGGATATTGATATGTGAATGTCAGTTGAGGTGTACTCTGAGATAGAACACATAGAATATATGTTTCAAAGATACTTACATGATTATATTAAACGTTATTTTAGTTACATGGATTAACACTTGAAAAAGTTGAGTATGTTTATACATGAGATTTATGTGAGTGGTGAACTAACCCACATGTTGATTGGCTACGTGAGAGACAAATTCTTATAGTGCCAAGGGGCACGAAATGTCCTAGACATGAGGAGGATAATAATATTATATCAATTTTCATGTTGTTTAATTTTGAATATCAATATCTCTATGACTTGTGGGTGAGTGTTAGTTTTGACATGAACTACGACTTTCCCAAAGTGGTTCTTCAATGACGAGACCCCTTAGAACAGTGATGGCAGAGTAGAGTTGATGTAGGGCATCGACCCTAGCACTATAAGGGGGGTGGAGGCATTTCCCACCATTTATCCCTCAAAACCCAATGTCATGGGAGGGATGTGCTGAGCACGCTCCCCTAGACATGTGATGATGACTAGTGGGTGCATGCTGGCGAAGCTTGGTCGATTTGTAGGACTCAACACTTCTGCTTATGGGTTTTATATGTGGTTAGGTCGGTGTAGTCAACGCCACAATATATTCTAGCAAAGGACAGGATGGAGAGGTGAGGAGATGTAAGTAGTGGTGATTAGGTGGTTTAAGTATTGATGGGGATGGATGGGACCAATGACGGATTGGATGATGTTTTTCATTGATAAAAAAACCATTATGATTATATGCTTGCTGCTTCATTATGTTTATGTAATTCAGTTTGATTACTTTTGTATGAATGGTTATGAATGAGAAATGATGCATTGATTATGTTGGTCTTTTGTATGTTGTTGCAAGCATATAATAATGATGCATTAAGGAATTAAAAGTGATTATTAGTACCCATGCTTAAGATGTGTATGCTGGCCATGTATACGTCAATTCAGGAGTACATTATTATGATTGGTTGATTGATGAATTATTGTAGTATTACTTATGTATTGAAAGTATAAATAATTGTTGATATATATA